>OV656707.1:17403412-17940807 GCA_927399405.1 Agonopterix arenella | reverse complement strand
AGTATAATAAGTAGGTAGGTAGGTAGGTATAATAGGTAGGCAGTTATTGTCTGAAATATATGCGTGATAAAATTAAATATGTTTATATCTTAATTAATAATATTATATACCTAGATATAATTTATAGTGATGACAAAGATATTTAATTAGCTACATAACACGTTAAGCTTCTTACCTACCTACAAAATAGATATTATCTTTCTTCAATATTTATCAAAATGACACACTGTATTTTTTTCGAATGTTGATTCATACTGTGAAACCGAAGAAAACCTAAGTAAGCATTTTTATCGTAATAAATCAGAATGTATTATGTGATAAAAGTGACTCGTAGAATGTTACATAGTATTTACTTGAATTTAAGGTTCAAATTACATTGATTAGAACCTTTACATTACGTTTTTAGATGGAGACTTAAGAGTAAAAAAGCTTACCTAATTATTGCAATCCATAATTTGTAACATACTTATTTTGATTTTGCTCAACAGTAGTCGCAGTATAAATTATCGTGAGTGATTTTTAATAAATTCAGTTTCTTCAAGAAAAAATGTAAGTAGGTATGAGAACAATTATTTAATCATGCAATCATTAACATTATGGTTATGATTTAATACCTACAACATGGGTTCGAATCCTAGTTGAAACTTATTTTGATATGCCTAGTTGCAATTATAGTACTTATATTTTAAACACATTAGGTACAGTTTAACGTTCGAGATCTGAAGGTAGATAATTTATTAATTTTTGCTTAATAGTTTTATTAACTTTCAGGTCTGACTCCGAGTATGAAATTGTAAGTGAAGAGGAGAGAGAAAAGGTTGATAAAACGAAAAAGAAGACCTCTAAGAAATCTACGTCGTTGAGTAGTAGCAGCGTGGGGAAGCGAAAAACGTCATCGACTAATTTAGCTAGGTAATTTGATTTTTAACTCGCACCTACACCATAAATTTTTTTTGATTGATTTTTCTTAATAAACAAAATGTTATGTTATAGCTATTTGTTTGCTTTTACAGTGCGCGCAAGAAGACAGCCCCAGCAGCGCTCGACGTGTTTGGGTTGACCAAGGATCAACCGCAACCGTCATCTTCAAAGCCAACAAAGCGGAACGGGACTCTGGAGTCCTGCTTCGTAAACCGGGTAGCAACAGGCAACCAACGACGGGTGACCGAACAAAGTGGTGAATACTATATTGATCTTAAAGTATATAATACTACCGACGCCGAAGGTTCTAAGCCAGAGGAACGTTGGAAGAAGGCTCTCGTAAGGGTGAAGTTCTTTACGAATGACGACTGTCCGCAGTGGCAAAATGTCCAAAATCTTGTGAGATCGGCTCATGAGCTGTTTGAGGACATTCCACCTTCTTTTTATAATAATTTTAATAACTAGTCACATCATTTTTTGATTTGTTGAATTTTGATAAAAAATAGTAGGTAGGTACAGTTAAACCGTATCTATAAATACTTAGCGTTAATTATAGTTAATACGTACTGTTGATAAAAAACTACAAGAGTTAAATTATTCTAACATGCCTTTTTGTTCAAGCTGCGGTATTTTAGTTGTAAGAAACAAATGGACAGGTCATTTACGAAGTAACGTACACAAAAATAATGCCGCTGCATCTGTTTACGATAACGTACAGATAATAAAATCCGCTTTCCGGGGTCGTATCGCGAGCTATAGGATTTTAGCAGTGACTGAAGAGGAAGTAAATTCTATAAATACGTTTTTTGTCAGAACTAGTTTCAAAATCAAGTCACTTTTAGATCGATCACTTAAAAGTCATATATGTGTTAAAGTTAATATTGAACTTTTTTCTATGTTTTTGATGTTCAAAAATGATACCCAGGAAGTGAAGTCTTTTGGAACAAAAAATTTTACACTTCATTTAAATTATGACTTCGATTCATTATTTTTAGATGTCAAAAGTAATTTGATAAAAAAGATTGAAGAATTTCAAGAGAGGGACAGTGGGTGGACATTTTTGAACAATTTACACTTAGAACTGAACATAAATAAATGTCAACCATTACGAGGATCAAATTATATAGACTTACCTAAATTTATCAAAAACAAAAAGGCATGCCTGAATATTCAGAATAATGACGAATACTGTTTCTTATATTGCGTGATGGCGGCCCTATATCCTACCACAAAACACTCCGTAAGACCTTTATCATATGCAAATTTCCGGGATATGTTGCAAATTAAAGATATGTCGTTTCCAGTCAGCTTTAGGGACATTTCAATTTTCGAGAAAAATAATCCTGCTTTAAGCATTTATGTTTATGGTCTGAAAGACAAAAAGATTATAACTGGACCATTGTACAAATCGGAGTCAAGTAGCTATAAAAAACGTATTCATTTGTTGCTTCTTGAAAATGGTGAATCATCGCATTATTGTTTAATCAAAGATCTGCCGCGTCTTGTTAGACGACAAATAACAAAACATCACGGCAAGTTATACTATTGTGATACTTGTTTACAATTTTTTACATCAGCTGCTAAACTTGATGAACACATTTGTGGAGGCGTCGTTACTGTGCTGCCTGAGAAAGGGTCAGTTATACAGTTTAAAAATTATGAACGAAAACAAAATGTTCCTTTCGTTATTTACGCTGACTTTGAAACTATGCTACAACCTTTTCAGGGCTGTGAACCTGATCCAAATAATGCAAGTACAACAGACTTACAGCGTCATGTGCCCGTTGCGTTTGCTTATCAAGTCGTTTGTTCAGTTGATGAACGTTATAATCGGTTTGTTAGTTATCGCGGTAAAGATTGTGTGCCAAAGTTTGTTAGCTCACTGCATAGAGATGTCGCGGAAATTCATGAAGTTCTAGGTACTATTATCCCTATTATATTCAGTAAACAGGATGCTAAAGATTTCGAGTCATCTACTCGTTGTCATATTTGTCATAATTTTTTATGGAATGATAGAGTAAAAGATCATTGTCATATCACAGGACGATATCGCGGTGCTGTCCATCAGTACTGTAATTTACAGTATCGGCTTCCTAAATTTATTCCAATTTTTTTTCACAATCTTGCAGGATATGACTGTCACCTGTTTATCAAAGAATTGGGAGTAACTCCCGGCATGATCAAAATCATACCAAAGTCTAAAGAAAACTATATTTCATTCACTAAATTTATTCAAGTTACAAACGAAGAGTATATTCAGTTAAGATTCGTAGATTCATTTAAATTTTTAGGAACAAGTTTAGGAAAGTTAGCGAAAACAATGAAGAAAGATGAATTTACTAGTCTCCACTATTTCTTTCCAAATAAAGACGAGTTTAGTTTACTAACAAGAAAAGGTATATATCCCTATG
Source organism: Agonopterix arenella (assembly GCA_927399405.1). NCBI lineage: Eukaryota > Metazoa > Arthropoda > Insecta > Lepidoptera > Depressariidae > Agonopterix > Agonopterix arenella. The sequence goes on along the minus strand of OV656707.1, from coordinate 17,937,475 downwards.
ATTATATGACTGACTGGAAATGTTATGAAGAAAACTCTTTACCGCCGCAAAGTAAATTTTACAACTCACTGACGGGTGAAAACATATCATGCGAAGATTATAAGCATGCGCAATCGGTATGGTACCAATTTAAAATAAAAAGTTTAGGGGAATACACGGACTTATATCTGAAAACTGACGTTCTTCTGTTAACGGATATATTTGAAAATTTTCGGCAAACGTGTAAACGTCATTACCAGCTCGATCCTGCATTTTATATCACTGCACCAAGCTTATCTTTCGATGCGATGTTGCTCAAAACCGGTGTACAACTAGAACTTATTGATGATTTGTCTATCATTCGAATGCTACAAAATGGAATCAGAGGCGGTGTATGTATGTGCTCTCATCGATACGCAAAAGCAAATCATAAATATCTAGATGACTATGACTCTTCCCAACCAAATTCATTCATAGTTTATTTAGATTGTAATAATTTGTATGGGTATAGTATGTGTCAAACATTACCCCTCTCTAATTTTAGATTTTTAGAGCAGAACGAAATTGATGGTTTATGCGTTTCGGATATACGAGATGACGCTGATTACGGTTTCATACTCGAGGTTGATCTGCTATATCCTGAAAACGTACATTGTGATCATAACGATTTCCCGTTTTGTCCAGAGAAATGTATACCACCTGGTGGGAAGAATGTAAAGCTTGTACCAAACTTGTACAATAAATACAACTACGTGATCCATTACGTTCATTTGAAAAAATGTCTAGAGCATGGGTTAGTATTGCGTAAAATTCACAGGGCTATCACATTCAAACAAAGTGCTTATTTGAGACAATACATAGAGTTTAACACAGAGCTACGGCAAAAAGCACAGTCTGAGTTCGAACAAGATTTTTTTAAACTGTTGAATAACAGCGTTTTTGGTAAAACTCTGGAAAACAATGAGCGAAGGGTTAACGTACAATTGATAAACCAATGGAATGATACAAAAAATATAACCAAAAAAGAAACTAGTGCCGATAAACTCATAGCTAGTCCTTACTTCCATAGTGTATCAATTTTTAATGATAGTTTGGTTGCAATACAAATGAAACCAGATAGAGTCATCTTAGATAAGCCAATTTACATAGGCTTTTCGGTATTGGAATTATCCAAGGCTCACATGTACGATTTTCACTATAATGTAGTGAAACCCTTCTATGGAGATCGAGTTCAGCTATGTTATACTGACACAGATAGTTTCATCTATAATATTACCACAGATGATTTTTATCGAGACATGAAAAACAAATTCTTACCTTACTTTGATACAAGCAATTATAGCGAAAATAATAAATTTAATTTACCACTTAAAAACAAAAAGATACCTGGTTTGTTTAAGGATGAGATGGGAGGGAAAATTATAACGGACTTTGTTGGTTTAAGGTCAAAGTTATATTGCATTAAAACCAAAGAAAAAACAATAAAAAAGGCAAAGGGTGTTAAAGCAAACATTGTGCGAGAATTGAGTTTATCAGATTACGAGAAAGTTCTTATTAATAAAGATGTCATTCGCAAAAAAAATATTTTATTTAAATCAATCAAACATGAAATATTTACTAGAAGTGTTATCAAAGTTGCACTCTCAGCGAATGATGACAAACGTTCAATTTCTCAAGATAAAATATCTACCAAGGCGTGGGGTAGCGAATGTATCTTAAAATCTTAAATTTTTGTAGTTTATTATCAACAGTAACAGTACGAGTGTAGACATTATCCTAAATTGATAGTTTCTAATACCTTGCGCACAAAACCTAATCTCCGCCTGAGGCAAGGGAGGTGGGACGTAGAATAAACGCATGCAAGCGATCGTCGCGTCATCAATTCGGAGCTTCACGCCATCCCATGTCTCAGGCGGTGACTAGTCAGTTGCGAGCGGGCTATAATATTAAGTATAATAATGAAGAAATAGATAGGTTGATTACTCATCGACTGTTAGGTGGTATTGTAAAAAGATTGTGTGAATTATATTTCAATGAATAAAACTGATTATAATACTAAATTTATATGTATAGCAGACAACATTATTTTATGTTTAACTTCAAAATGATATAATATTAATTTCTTACTTACCTATTGTATAAGTTACGCTAGCCTAAATGTCTCAGCTAGCACTTTTATAGCGTGCTAATAATAAATTTTTTTCTACTTCATATCATTTTTTATTTATAGTACCCTACTTCCCTACATAGACATAATGTCTATCACACTAAAATATGGTGAGGTAAAACCAGTAGGCGTCGCATGCCAGCCCCGAGAAAACGATAAAAATCGAGATGTGCCTCCATCCTTATTATTTTACGTATGCCGGAAAGAGCGCGCATGACATTTTTCTCGTTTAAGCGCTTTGGCATGCTAGCTGTGCTGACAGATAATAAAATATTATGATAAAGATATATATGTATACTTAACTTTATTAGCTTATTAGTAATTCGACTCATACTCAGACTTCAATTAACTATAATTGTTTCACTTTAGAATTTGGAGGAAGAAGGAATTTGTAAATAATTTGAAAGTTCATTTTCATTTTACTGTTTATTAAACTTAACAGAAACAATTTTACAGTGTCCATAAATCTGATCATTTAAATATTAATTATTTTACAAAGTGTAATTTGTCAACTTTTTAGAAATCTTATTAATAACACTCTCTGTCTGATCCATAATATCGTCCATTCTTTCGGTGACAACATATTGCGCATTAAGTATTGCACTATCTTCTCTAACACAATCAATTTCGCTCACATCATAGACTAATATTTTTATTAACCGCAGAGGTCTGTCCGGTTTCTTGCAAATTACAAAGGATGTAGGTGAAATAATTGACTTCTTTTTGTTAACACGCTTATTTGATTTCTTTTGTTCCTTAAATTTTGTTTTTCCATGATCGCGTTTGTTTCTTAGCTCAGGGTAATCTACATCAAATCTATTCAAGAGATCTTGATTATAAAAGTAAGGAACGGTAGTTTCCTCCATGATCTGAAAACAAAAAAATGTAAAAGTAAAATCATTAGATAACTGTAATTAAGCAGGATTAATGAGGTACTTACCTATACAGGATGCAAGTGACAGCCTAGCAAATACTGAAACGATGAACTCAGACCATCAAACTGAACAACTTTCACAATGAAGTCTACCTCAGGAAACGCGAAAAAAAATTTAGCTGTCCCATTTCCATTTTAGTCGTGAAGGTACAGCAGTTTTGTATGAGACAGCAGATTTTTTTTTTGCGTTTCCTGAGGTAGACTCCATAGTGAAAGTTATTCAGTTTGATGGTCTGCGTTCACAGTTTCAGTATTTGCTAGGCTGTCACTTACACCCAGTATAGTTTAAATATTTTATAAAGAGATGAATTAAACTTACCGAAATGCCTGATTACCTATAATATTTTAATTCAATAACAAATTAAGTGACCTCTCCAAATGCTTATGTGCAAGTGACTAAAGAGTTGTTTACCTAAAAAGATCACGTCAATTCATCTCAAGAATGAAACAAGATCAAACTTGATTTAAATTTCTTAGATAGGTACTTACATTATTATTTATATATTTCCTTAATTAAACAAAAATAGTTTTATCATTTTCACATAGGTAGGTATAGGTAGTGATTACACGTGTTAAACCATTCCCGTAATGAAAAATTGCATGGAAAGCAAATTCAAGTTCATACTTGTCGGTCATGTGAAGCTACCGATTATGATGACATAGATCGTTTTGCAGTTTTTAAGTTTCAAATTTCCATGCCTCAAGTTATTTATTTCATAATTAAATTATTCGTCATTCATTAAGTAACCTTAGTACGGAGCATCCGCATTTTTATTTCATACTTAAAGTTCAAAAACATAATCAGAATGTCTAGACCAGTGAATCCAGTCATCACTAGCTACCTTGCAACTGATACGTTTGGTGTTCCTAAATTTACCATCAAGATAGAAGTAAATCAAATAGTTGAACGAGATTCAATAATTGAGGGTCGACCAATGCTGAGATCCATTTATGCAGCGCAAGATGAAGAAGATCCTGTGATGAAATCAGTGTCACACACATTGTTTTTGATTTCGAGAGAATTGGGAGACCGCTCAGATACAAGTAAATAGGTTAGTACATAATTATACTCTTTTATTTTCTTTTCTTATTGTTTCATAGGTCTCAACCTACCCACGGTGCGACGTAGGTGTAGGCATTATGTATCTATGTATTTTTTCAACCTTACAGCTCGATACTGCGTTGTTATTAATAGTGTAAAAATCATTTTATATTTTCTTTTTCAGGTACTACCGTTTGGAGCGAATAAAATGCAAGAGGAATACTTACTTTAGTACTTATTAAATACATTTAATTTAATTTTAGTTTATGTAATTCATGTTCATTAATAAATTTAAAAAAAATTAAAGAAGAAATATACACAAAAAAAAAAACAAAAAAAAAAAAAAGTAATTAAATAATTCTAATTTTGTATAATTTTAGTGCTTTTATAATCTGTAATTTAATATATTCAGTAATAATTTAGACCTAAGTATTATTATTTTATGAAATTACTCTCAGACTTGTAAGACAGAGCGATTAAAATAAAAAAATGTATCATGCTATTATCAATTAAAATTTGTTTAAATAATTTCACTAAGGTTTTAAAATAAGTGATAATATGTTAGGTATAAATAAAAAAAAATGTTTTTGTTCACAAAGAAATGATTTATTATTTACTATTTTTATATCATATATCTAATTCTAACATGCAATTTAACATTTTATATTTTTAACATTATTTGCTTAATTAAATTTTAATAAAGAGAATAAAAAAAAATATTACAATCAATCAAACAAAGAGAACTTGTACATATAATTGTCTTCGTACCATTTTTTAATACATATTACATTATTTAAAGCACATTCTTTTGTATGATTTATACAATTAAAATTAATATTGTTTTTACAATAATCATTACGTAATTTTAGAATATTAGGACATCCTTTTTCTCCTATATCTACTATTTGACATGTTGAACACAGTTCTTTAATCCATTTAATTTTTTCCAAGCCTTTTGTCAATATTTTTTTATTTTCTAAATATGGTATGATCACACGTTTAAATTCACGATAGTCAATAAAACCTTCACTCCATCGAATTCCTCGGTTTTTCTCTAACCATATGATTTGTTTCTTTTCAAAATTCGATAAATTATGAAATGAATATGGAGATTTTATAAGAAACGTTTGTGTAAATTCGATAGTAGCTATAGATAGTTCTTTAACAATAAAATCATTTTTAAAATTTTTAAAGCCTTGAATATCTACGAAAATAATATCCTTATTCATGATATCTTTTTGACTGTATTGCTCAACGGTTTATATTCCACAATGCAATCGTTTAGGATAAGGCAGTATGCAGAAGTTTGATCAGGTATTTCTGTGTTGCTCTCGAGTTCAACTCGCACGTTAACGACAGGTCCCGACTTGAGATTATCAGTTTGCCTCGAGCAATCGATGACAAACAGAGGTGCTTTTTCTTTAAATTCTTCTAAATTCAACAACGGTTCTGTTCTACGACCGAAATAAGACTGCTGAAATCTTGCGTATTGTTCATATAATAAAGCAATTTTGCCATCGGTAAAATTAACATTTAAACTTTCGTATGGGAAGTAAGTTGAATTGAGATAGACTTTTACATCTCGCATAGTACAATGGTCGAATTGGGTCATATCTGCTGCGGCATTATTTTTTCTGTTCGTTTGAAATCCTATAATAACGTATCTGGGTTTTTCTATTTGAGATGAGGTTTTTATAGACCATGTATGTTTAGTAGTTTTTGGTAATAATGGATATTCATATAAATCCCAGTTTCGAAATACTAACTGAAGTGATCGATCTTTTTCTAATAATTTAAGGAAGTTTAGCCTTTCTCTATCGGACACTTTTACATGCGGAACACGCCAAACTATTTTATGTATTTCAACATCATCCACAACTTCTCCCGAACCTAATTTCAATGCGTTAAGGTTAGTATTGCTCCGTAAGAGTATCAGTTCATGCTTACAGTTTATTATTACTTTTTTGTAGTCTTCTGCAAAACCAAGAATATTACAAAGGGGTATAGATGCAGAGAAACCACCACTCTGTTTGTTCTTTGTTCCGTTAATATCCCAACCCCAAGCTTTAGACATCTTTGCTTCACTTTCGTTCATCGATATTAATGACTTCATCGTTGTTGTTATTCCAGCATTTTTTATTTTATCTATTTCTACACCATTTAATTCATAGCGAATGTCTTGGAATAAGTAAAGTAAGGGATTATTGGTAAATTGCACGCTCTGTGACCTTACTTTCGTTTCTCTGTGGTGAACTTTTACAACCCCCTCCAAATATAAAGTACTTGCTGATGGTAGTACGTACAAATCTTGCTGATTTATAGGAATACGAATTTCATCATTTCTATTAAAAGTGATAACGTAAGGTTTATATGAATGTATTTCAACACTGTCGATAGTGTTATCGTACGAAGGAATACTAGATATGTCTAGAATGCTCATTTTAACAATCCAATTAGTTTAAGGAATTTCTTATTTTCTTTTGTCAGTTTTATTTTCTTTCTTGGTGTTTCTTTACCGATAGATCGAATGGTACTGATGTTTTTGGTTAGCGGCGATATATATTTATTGTATTCAATCATTTTTTGTTTAGGTGTAGATATAACTGAATTTCTTCTCCACGTAAATTAATCAAATTATTATTTATATCTAACAATCGAATGTTAATACAATTTACGTTGTTTTGATTTACTGGGAAGTAAATAATGTTTTTAGGTATTTCTATAATTCTATAGCCTGGTGGTACATTCGGCGCAAATTCATGGATAATATGGCTTGATATTCCATTAATATAAGATCCTGTCACTATGTCACATTCAACCCTCACAACTGTCGTTGATAGAATGTTGACTGTATGCTGTGACTCGTGTAATATATTTGCTTTGAGTGTTTCATTTCCAAATCCCAAAAGTTGACCGAAAGAAGTTTCTCTTTCAAAATGGATTTCTTTTGTACAAAAAATTGATGTTTTTAATGTATTATTGTTACAGTGTAATTTGAAAACTGCATCTTTTATATTGGCCTTCAAATAATCGCAGATGTCCTGGAGTTCGTAGGCTCCCTCGGGTATTTCGATAACTTCATTATTGCCGTAATGAAATTTGTTATTTCTAACATCAATATTAGGAATAGAATTAAAGGTTGATAGATACAATAAAGCGCATTCATATTGACCTTCTAATTGTAAAGTTGGATAATAATTATTAGATAAAATCGATTTATTACCAGTTATTGATACAGTGAAAGACATTATATTAATGTTGAATATTAAACCAGCTTTCTCATTTTATATGTTTATTCCAAAAATTTATAAGATATGAAATACATAAATGACCACAATTTACTGTATTAAACTCTTGATAACTTTTGTAGTTGTAAAAAATGTCGAAGAGATTAAAATAATTAACAATCTCTAAAGGAGGTTTCAAATCACCATAACTGTTATAATATTCACAATAATTATTTAATTTCGCATAGGCTACCCAATGAGTTCCATCACCATCAGAATTATCTAAATTAACAATACCACATTCGATAGGTTTAGGCGTTTTAGGTAATCGATCTTTCATAAAAACACCTCTAAAGTACGGTATATCTCTAGCAAATTTTATAATATCTAAGTTGGTAAGGGCTCGTTTAGGTAACCTTTCGTTTAGTTTTTTGAACTCGCAATAAACAGTCCAGCGCCTTTCTTGTGTGATTTAATGTATAAACCTTTTCCCAATGAAATAGATTCCATCACTTTGTTGTGACGTTTAGATTCACTTAGATTTTGTTGAGCAGATTTATAATCGTTCACAGTTTTTGCAATGCCAGCTGCTCCTCCTGCCAGTGTACCTAAGGCTGAAAGGCCTGCAAAGATTGGTAGTAAAGGTAGAATTCCGCCTGTCTTTGGGAGTGGTATTACGCGTGGTAAACGAACTCTCTTGTTATTAGCGAGAAATTTTTTAGCTGCAAAATAAGCACATTTGATTGCAGCCTTCGTGTTCTTAGGTTTTGACCTTTTGAGGTGAGACTTGATTTTTGAAACAGCTTTATTAAAACCCTTTACTCCTGCTCCTGATTTCAATTTAGCTTTCATGGCTTTAGTTACTATCCAAGAAGCAAGTTTTTCTCCCCGCGAACCATCCTTTGATCTAAGTCTTTGCTTAGCCATGTTTAACAACACTGTATCTGCTTTATGTCGATTTTCCAAATCTTGATGGTTAGAATAAGCTATATCGTGATGCATACAAGCGTTGTCTAGCTCATTAACACCTTTATCACCTCGCAATAATCGCTTTTGTAGTTTAGTACCAGGTCCACAAAAATTATATCCAGGTAAGTGTAACTCGAATGGAAGATTATTTATTAATTTATTAATAAGACCTCCTCCTTGCATATCTCATTAGGTAATGAATACTAAGTTCATACCATTTCCTTTTTATCAATCCAACTATTTTCATCATCACTGAGACCTAACCACTTAACCAATATCTTATTTCCCTTTTTCCGAATAATTTTCTCAATTAAATATACATCAGGATATTTGGTTTTTTGAAGTTCTTGTTTATAAAATGTTCCTAGAATAGGTTGTTTACGTAAATCTTCAATAATGTATGTTATAGGAATAGTATTATTAACTTTTTTAATTGTAAAAATTTCTGTCGACCAATTTGGAGTGTACCCTTTTTGAAAAATACTTTTATATTTACTTATTCTAACGTAATCACCTGCAAAGAGCTTCTGTCTATCAGGTTTTGATATAAAAATTTGTGATTTTTTAATGTTACCCATTACTATATTTTCACTAGCCTGAGTAACTTCAATTGGTTTATATTTTGTAATACGATGTTTTGTATTATTATACAGCCTTACTACATCATCTAGCGGTCCTTGGATCCATTTATAACTACCATTCAAGCAAAAGGTTTGATACAAATTGTTTTTTAAAGTTCTGATTAATCTCTCAACAATTGAAGCTTTTTTTATAGAAAATGTAGAATAATGGTTGATGGTAAATAATTTCATTAATTGTTCAAACTCATCGTTATAAAACTCAGTACCCATATCAGTTTGTAAATTTTTTGGACGGCGATGACTCGTACACAATACATGATGAAACGCCTTTGTTATTTCAGATTTTGTCTTGGTTTTGACTGGAACTGCCCATGAATATTTAGAAACACAGTCTATTACAACTAAGATAAACTTGAAACCCTTGTTATGGGTTTTTAATGAACAAAAGTCTATTAGATCAGCTTGCCATAGATCATCAATTCCTTTTAGAATCACAGATCTTCGTATAAAATTTTTTCGAGCTGCTTTATGAAGTTCTTTCACTATTTGCTGCTTTATCATTTTGTTTTTACAATTTTATCGACTTCAGTTTTAGTATAGTACTCCTTTTTGAAGTGATTTAAAACCTTGTTTACGTCTGCTTTTATACTTTTAAGGAGTGCCGAAGCATCATCCTTGCTACAACATAATTTAATAACAGTATCAACATATTCTTTATTAGCTGCATCATCAGCTGACGAAGGTATTTTAACACCTCTTAGTCTTGTTTTTTTCAAATCGAATTCTCCTCCTTCTGTTTTCATCAAAGTTTTATCGGTTAAATCAAATATTTCAGATAACCGCATTCGTTTATGAACATGATGACCAAATTTATCAATATTCATGATGAGAACCTATCAATTGAAAAGTTAATATACAAATGAAACAAAACAAATATGATGACTTTATTTATTATACAATAATTCCACTTTCACGCAACTCTTCTAGAACCGATATTATTTCATTATCCAGTCCAGTGTTACCTGCATCTCGAGATGCAATTAATATCTTTAGTCTTTCCACTAATTCGTTAGGATCATCCCAGTAAACGTAATCCACATCTTTGTTCCACTTTTTCATAGACGGTAAGCCAGATCCTTGAGCAACACTACCGTCAGTACTTACAGAAACTTTACGAAGTTTGAATAATGGTTTGATAATATTCAAGTATTTTCGTCCTTTATTGCTCTTTATTGGTTTAGTTGAATCAAAATCGCGTCTATGCGCATTTGTATCCATCAACATGGTTTTATAATTTTGTATGTCTTCGGAAGTTATCAAGTTCGTATCAGGTACTTTCTTGAATATCAGTTCACGTATTCCTACAGTGTTATCATACGTATGCCCACCTATTGTTATATATTCTCCATTTGTAGTTACACGAGCTGAACCCATCATAAGTTTTCCACGTTCATTCCTAACACCATACGGAACATCTTCATAAAACTCTGAAGATAAAGACCATGATGATGCATTACGTGCAGGACTATTCTGAGCTGAATCAACAGTTTTAAAGGACATATTGCTAATATCATGGTCATTAAAACTGTTATTATTGTCATTATCATCTTCATCTGTGTTTACATCTGATAAATCTTTTTCATTATTTATAATGTCAGATTTCCTTTTCATGATTGTTTTATCCAGATACGGTTCACTAGATGACGATGCATCGGAATAGCTATCTCTCAAAGACTTAATCTTTTTAACTTTATTTTTTTTTGACTGTGTGCTTTGTTTCTTTGTTGCCAACATTTGATTAAGGGGATTTATTATTGGTTTAAAAACGTTTTCAAGTGTTTTATCTCTATCAGTTTCAATATTACGCATTTTTCGTACCTTTCTTTTTACAGCTTCAGCTGCATTAACAACTTGTCTTTTTATAGATTTTTCCATTTTAATTCAGTGTAACGTGTCTAAGCTTTGAATAATTTCCACGTAATGATAAACGTAAGAAAGCAATACACTTATATACTATTAATGTATTATCAACTAGTCGAATACCACGAATGTGTCAAATTTCTTTCTATAGCACCCTTTATTTTTATCACAATCTTTATTAATCACTAAGTAGCTGTACGACTTATTCCATATTTTTGAACACATTTTTCGAAAATCGAACCACGTCATATCTGTATTAACATGCTCATCATAAATGTGTTTTAAATTCACATCGTCTTGCTTGAAGATAACCAAAAGGTTCGCATTATCTCTTACAAGCTGTTTGGGAATTTTGGTATATGTCTGGTTAAGGTAAAAACAATCTATGTTTTTATGACGACCCATTGCAAAATAATCTCTTATATTATTTTGATTTTCACATGCAACATCATCAAATATTATAACAGAGTTAGGTTTAGCATTTTGAGGACTTAAGACTGTCTCATTTTCGTGGTATTTTGCGAAAGATATACCTGGAACCATATTTAAAACTTTCTCCAAGAATCTGTACTTAGGCTGATGAAGAGTCTTGGAATAAACATACACATTTCGATAATTTAACCCATTTTCATGTAGAAGAAGTCCAATGACTAAATTAGTTTTTCCGCAGTTTGATGGTCCACAAATTAAGCACCTTATTGTATTCGGTAGGAGATTTCCATGACGAGAAGTAATATTCTTAGAATTTATACATAGGTTTTCAACTTTTAAAGATTGTGCTTGTTTCACAAATTTCATTTTGGTGCAAATAAGGATGCTGTCTTTATAAGAATGAAAGTAATGTAAGAAAACAACGTTTATTTATATTCCTGTCGTTGTAGGTAATAACTAATACCTTATTTGCTCGTTCACGGTTTGGGTACTTCCTCGAAATCTATAAATTTATTGTTCATTCTAATCACACGAGCAGGTACCCTGAGTCCTTCATAATAAATTCCACTCCATGTACCATATTGGTTTTTGTGTAGAATTGGTATTAAAATACCTTCGTAATAGTCTGAACCGATTATTTGAACATTATGAATTCCATATTCATTGCGTTTAACAATAACTACTTCCACAACATCATCTATTTTTAAAGACATTATTACTTATTTATTTATAACGTCTGTCGTGTTCGATGTCAACGTGGTATCTGCTACTATAATCTTGTATCTGCACAGACTACATGCGAGTCTTTCAGATTGCTCTCACAGCTGACTGATACATTAGGAAAGCGTTTGATCGGAAAGGTTTTGAATTAGAATTAAGCATCGTGGATGCAAGAGTAAACGATTTCACGAAAGATATCTTTGTAATATTGGGACACTCTAGGTCACCTCGTTTCCTTCAAGCTCGTAGTATAATATTGGGCACTCTAGGTCAACGAGTGACTGAAGGCGAACAGGGTGAGCCTGAAGGAAACGAGGTGGCCTAGAGTGCCCAATATTATACTACTGTCCAATCTAAAAAAAAACTAATAGTTCTTGAAAACCATTTCAATAGATTGAAATATTATTTTCAAATTCTTGAATAAACATTTTCATTTTTACAAATTGATCTCGTTAGTAATCCAAACCAAAACTTATGTCATCTCATAGACAGATACTATATAGGCTTGCCACACGCTACAATTTTATTCTGACACTCAGAACACAGTTATTTATTCGTTAGTTATTTCCCCTCGTTAACTTTTAAATTACCTCAATGAGGAGTTTTCTGACAACTAGTCGAACGTAGTTCCACATACCGGCGATAGATTGCGTTGACCGGAGTGGGGTCCAAAGACGAGAATTTTAGGTTTAAAAGTAAACAAAAATGCATGTCACTGAGTCAGATGCAACCGTTGACGAAATATGTGTTCATATTTTGCTGTTTACTTAAAGACACAAATTCTTACTATTTTATTTGTATTTTATTATCTGCAAGGTCACTCGCCCCTGTCTCGTCAACGCCATCTATCGAGCCATTAGGAACTACTTTTTCCTTTTTAAATCGGAAATTCGGAAAATCCCTCATTACTTTTAAATTGAATGATCTGTCTAATAATATCACCCTGTGACCCTTCTAAAAAAGTATTTTTATTTTTAGAAATACCTAGTTTTACTTTTGCTCCATCTCGCTAACAGAAAACATGTAATCCCAATAAAAACCGTGCATCTGACTCTTTTGTTGATCGATGTAATAACATGACTCGCACACTCTCGCAAACAACCACATATACACACTCACTAACATTTTCACACAGCACTATACACTACACATCCACACCACACACACTTACATCTCATTGTTATTGTTAGCTCCTATAGCAAAGCTTTAGTTGTAAACCCTCAAGTAGTTTCTTAATTTGTTTTTACTCGCATAACGTTTCAAATTGCAACTATGCTTTAAATGTCTGAGGGGTGGAGGCCTGGTATCCAGAATAACAAGATCTACTTGATTCAGGAGCCAGTCTCACACTACCCTAATCTAATATGTTGATAAACTTGTATCATGTAAACCCAAAGTGTGAGAAAAATAAGCATTTTTTAATTTTATTATATAGTATACAGTAGTGCATGAATGTTCTACGCACTAGCATGCACTTGCACAGTTTGAGATCATTCTAGATCGTAATCATTAATTTGATTGTTGTGAAGGTCATTGTTCGCCTCGAACGGCCTACTGACCCATCCGCCCACATTAGATTAAACCAAATATACAGTACCAACCTCTGTTTATTTCTGTCTTGCCTACTGCGGATTCCTCAACCGTGGCGAATCCCGCGTCTGCATCATCGGTTGATTTAGTGTCGTGGGTTAGTTTTCCTGAAAAAAAAACAATTGTATTTTAAAACAAAAACGTCAGAAGGATTGGTCGTGCTGTGATAATCAACTTTACAAACAACGTAAAATTGTTGGCCGGGTATTAATTTACGCCATGTGTTTACTGCTTTATTTTATAGGATAGGTAAATTCATTATTAAAGTAATTTTCAAGTCAAGTTATAGATAATAAAATTGATAGTTATCAATATTAATAATTCACACTTAAAAAATAATAGTGGAATGATAATAGCAAGTTATTTTTGTTTCAATAAAAATTTAACACTACACTGCGCTCCGAAACACGAATAGCCGATGTTGGGGTTAAAAACCACCCGATTAAAGTGGGATTGGGCCGGCCATATCTGTCAAATTCACCAGGAATGGTAGGCATAACGTTCGTCGGCGTCCAGGTCGTCCTAGGAAGAGGTGGCGGGACGATCTAGATGCTTTCGATGACGCGTGGCCAGAGCATGCCTAGGACAGAGATGGTTGGAGGATTAAAGGGGACGCCTTTGCTCAGCAGTGGGATGAAATGGGCTAGTAAAAAAAAGATTTAATAGGATTATGACTTATTATAACAAAATATGTTTTTATATATTTCATATTGCAATTACAACAAATAATATGTGCATAGTCAATTACGGAATACAATAAGGGATGAAAATGTACGAAATCAGTCAAGCACGCAGGATATTTTTAAGTGCATAAAAACATACGCTAAACACAAACACACAGAGACTCTCTCTTCCATATTACTCCATACTCTCGGTCGCCTTTTACGACACAAATCTAGGTTGGTGATATTCTGAGCCGACCGGACACCGACCGATAAATTTGTGTATGAATAAACGACATTGCAAGAAACTAAAGATACGAGTAGAAAGAATGAACACAAAATGCCAACCTTTTGTTGTTGATCATCAGACAGTACCTTTCTTGGCCTCCATCAGTAGATGTATCATGTCAGGTCGGAAGATGTTACGCGTCTCTCGGTCCTTCATCGTGTCCAGCACCAGGTCACTGAAGAAATCCTTACATTCTTTCGAGAATAGCGATAGCTTCAGCTTCTGGAATTGGGAATTTTTTATTTGGATACATTCGTGTTTAAATTTAGATCTTGGTCCAAAGGATCGTTTGTTTTATTTGAAAATCTTGATAAATTGCTGGCACGAACTGTTGTATTGTTAGATTATTTTTGTACAGAATTAGAGATTTTCATAACAGGAAACCGTGTTATTTTATGAATACAAGAATGCTATCATCATATTATTATTATCTCAACAAGTTCCAATCATTAAAAACATGCAGAAACCGTGATCTTGAAAGTGACCTTGATTAACGCATTATAAATAATTATAAAATATGCACCTTGTCAAATGTTTCTGAATAATTTACTTATTTAATTTTCAGTTAAACGTGGACAGGAGACGTTAACTAGGTAATATAATGATGTTTTCCACGATGCCAGTATCTGGCGTTATGTACCTACGTGTAAGAATAAGATAAGCCATAACTTACATTATAGATGTAAGGGAAAAAAGCTGCCAAAAAGATTATTATCAATTGCTTCATTTTGAAGGTAGACATTTTTTTTCCCATAACGTAGAACTGGTTGTCTTCATTCATGTGGCTGTCAACTTTCAGGCCGAAGGCACATGAGGCGATGACGTCATTGGCGTATCGGGATGACAGCTCCTTTGCTTCGATGTCAATGTAATCCACTGCGCACAACGATTTTATATGTTAACTGCGCATGGAAATAAATGATTAAATAAATTAAATCTTGCATTATCTTATGATGGAGAGATTTTGTATGCTTACATTCCAATAATGAATTTTAAGAAGTGGTTGTGACTACATAACAGTTGACTGGAGGACTGAAAATTAGTATTTTAGCTATCAGAAGCTTAATAAAAAAAAAGTATCTGCCATGACTGCCAGACTCCTAGACCAAATTTTTCATGTTTCAAAATTTTTTTGTTTATTTTTGATCTTGTCTGCTGCCTTTCGCCAATTTGCGTCACGAGGTTATACTCCACCAAGGGGGTCTAGTGAGGATTGATGGAGACCAGTCTAACAAGCAAGGAAACAAATCGTTAGTGAGAGTTATTCAGTTACCATCTTAACTGGCCTTCGAGATAGTTTAGTGAGTAGAATCTCCAAAAAACTGCACTGCGTTCGGGTCCAACTACTAAACACGCCCAGCAGTAGGATGTTTTTTTTTCTTTTTTTTTTATTACCTATAGGTTTGCTCTTGACCTCAATCTAGTCCTCAGGACGAAGATGGGGTCGAAAATGTAACGAGCTCACCCAAAAGAAGCCTCGTACTTTAAAGGAATTCGGGTTGTAAGCACTCGGACATACTGACGCAGGCAGGGCGTTGCACTCTTTGGCTGTGCGCATTATAAAAGATTCAGAAAGGCGCTTGGTGCGGATATGTGGTATGTCAACCAAAAAGGGGTGATATCACGCCTGGAAGAGTCTGGAAGTCCGATAGTAGAAAGGGGAAGGCGGGATGAGCTCATGTAGCTCTTGGGCACACTCACCGAAGTACAATCTGTAGAAGACCGACAAGCAGGCTACTCTGCGGCGGTGGGGTAGGCTATGAAGCTTGGTCTCCACCAGCTTACTGTCGCCAATGAGCCTCCTGGCTCTGCGTTCAACCGAGTCGAGTGCGGCAAGTTGATACTTGGCTGAGCCATGCCACAGGTGGCAGCAGTACTCCATACAGGATGTATAAAAAGTTCGATGATGGTTATGGAGAAAATAGACAAGCAATCTGCAAAATGTTTACCATCAGACTTCTTGATCTTTAGCTTCAGGGAGCGTATCATTTGTTCCCCCACTTCTACCATGAAGGGCACCATAACACGTATCTTAGAGCTTGTGAACGCGGGGCTTAGGGTCGAGCGCATGTCCTTCCATTCTTGACCTGTGAGTTGTATTGCATTTTCATTAACGTTCAGTCTAGGTCTATTTAGATACATACTTATCAGTTCCGAATAGTCCTTAAAGGATCACCTACAGCCGCGAAACATAAATACCTAGTTAAGAGCATTTTAAATGTTTAATGAATTGTAAAATAATTCATTGATTCCATTTAATATAACAATAAATTTAGGTTCCTGTACTTCACTACAATAATTATCTCAAAATTCCTATCCACGCCTATGGATTTACATTTTGAAAAATTCCTATAATAAGATTATGTTGGAGGATTATATTTCTGGAAATTTTGTGTTTGAGACAATGAGTGAATGATGATTGACTTATTTATATAAACAACATAAATTGAACCCACGGATATGCACAACCATAAATGAACGCTACCTCTGAGAAGGGCAAGATTCCTTCCAAAGAATGGGTCGTTAATCTCTTTAAAAAATTGGCGGTGGTCGAGGAAGTACTCGAAGTCCTTGATGGCAATCTTCTTCACAAGCTCCAGGTCTCTGATCATAAGCACGGGTGATGTGAACTCGTATCTACCCACGAACCTGCAGAGATAATAGAGCTTATTACAGCAATTTTATGCTTACGGCTTTATTCCCAGACAGCACATTTCAGTCAAGTGCCACTGTGATGAGTTATTTTATGAAAATATTTTTACCAAAAACGAATTGAGTATACTTTTCCATTACCGAGTCTAGATACGTTTTGTTCATTTGTTACATTACATTACTGTTCATTGAAGTTCTAGATTCGGAACCTAGCCCAGTCATTTAACGGAGTTTTGTTAGGCGGGGTAGGTACTTATTAATTGGACTTTTAAACAGTAAAAACTATCTTAAAACATATTAAAATAAAAATCGCTACGAAACATAGAAATCAAAATTGTGTTTCCCAGAATGCTTTTTAATTAATAATATTAATACCAGTGCACTCATTTGACTTAGATTTAACAATATAAATTATTTTTTAGCAATAAAATAGGCACTGAAATTTATAAAATGAGGTATTTATTAGAAAATACGAATAGATTTTTCAAACCCTTCTAAGTAGCTAAAAATATCTACACCATGTTTGAAGTATGCAATCATGGAGCCTTAAATATGTGAAAAAAAAATTTACCATCAGGTTTTTTAGAACGAGATAATACCTAAATTTAAAAATTGGAACTGTTGCTGAAGTGATTTTTTTTAATTTTGGTACATTTCTAGGCTTAAATTGGCTCTTCAATATTATACCGAAAACAAATATCAATTATTAATTAGTCCCGGCTCAAACCGTAAAATGACTGGGCTAACCGTTCTAGTGTGCTGCTGTTGTTATTTTGACAACTTCCGATAATTTTAATGTTTTCTTTAATATTTTGGGGAATTCGGTGCAAACATAATCAAAAGTCAACTATACAAATTTTTCAGAAATTCTCAAGACAACAAAACCCGAACGATTATGTGGTAGAACTTCCTGCAAAATGGCAACTTGTAACGGGCGAGGGACGAAGATTGGATAATATGCAAGAG
The DNA here is from genome assembly GCA_927399405.1 of Agonopterix arenella. NCBI lineage: Eukaryota > Metazoa > Arthropoda > Insecta > Lepidoptera > Depressariidae > Agonopterix > Agonopterix arenella. Next base: position 17,919,345 of record OV656707.1, on the reverse strand, counting down.
CTATTTTGATGAATCGTGAAGGTGGCTAAACTGCACTACTTAGAGTGTTATGCTCCCTTTAGTAGCTTTCAAGGTCAAATGCAATAAAATGCTTTCAAATTATTTTCAAAGCATACCTGTCATTCGGAAAAGAGTTGTAAACCTTCATATAATCAACTGTGAAGTGCTCCCGCTGCAGCAATGTTTTGCCCATGTTTCCCACTAGTGGGAAAGTCGTCGGGTGGTTAACTCCATATCTGCTGAAGCGGGAGTACACCTGGCGGAAGTACAGGATCAGCGCGGCGATGATGGCCGCCGTCCAGATCAATGCGATCATGACCTGAAAAGTGATGGTATTCAAGTTTCATTATTAACTTCATAGAATAGATTTGCATGCCCTGTTCTTAAGCTTAATATAATTATACCTACTGGTTTGACAAGGCATTTATCCTCGTTTGTGATTTCGTAAACAATTATTACAGGCGTCACTTTACATATTTATGCAATTAACACTTCGGCCCCAATCCACATTTTTATGTAGTGATTCTGAAAATGCAGTATTTCTGTAAGAAGTTTATAGAATACCTTAGGTTTTAAATTTTATATCAGACAGTATTTTGTTGCAGACTTGCCGTTACTATCAATGCAGATAGTGTAAATATGGATGACCAGATGGTTTTAGTTTGATACATTCAGCCTTTGAACTAAATTGATGCAATTAGTGAAAAATTTTGTTTAAAAGATGTGTGTTGTAGAGTTTCTGGCCGCATCTTTTCTCAACGGAACACCTTCCGACGCGGTGCTAGATTAAAAAAATGACGTCAAAAAGCTATCTATGTGATATTATTTTGAATAAAAATTTTTGAATTGAATTTTTGAAAGTGTGGTTGAGAACCTATTGCTTGATTGACTGAGTCAATCTAGATTCTAAATTAATTAAAAATGAAACAAACGAATGAACGAATGGTATGATTATTTTCATTATTTGAGGGGTCATGAAAAAATACGACGCCTCAAAAACGTCAAATGGACACCTACATGTTGAATTCGTATCCTTGGACTTGGATATAGTAGACACATGGAATCACTTAAATTGTTAGTGTGACATGATGGCAACTTTCAATTGGATAGAGATACATTAGTTTCAAGTATCTTTTCGATTTGTCGACGGAAAACAAAAGTTCTGGAATGAATTTTTGTGTTTGGTGTAAATAAATTATATTTAATTTAATGCGTGCATTCAATTCTATTATAATGGTTAGGGGGAATTCGTGGCTCAAGTAAAATGAGTAGAGTAAATTAAGACTTTGAGTCAAACCCTCTTATTTTCTGAATACTCCATCGTAAAAAAGTCGGTGTCTTATAACGAGGTGCCTGCACAAAAAAACAAAAATAATAACTGACACAAGAAAAAATTAATACTTACAATGTTTTCGGTTTCCCAGCTGTTTCTATATTATATTTACTAACACGAATCTACAAAATTGACTCTTCATTGAGCAGACACTCGTCGCGGCCGGTAGTTTGCGACGGACTGAACTAATCAAGTCCTGTTTGTTTAAAATTGTAGAGTTTATGTATTATTATTGTCTACAATCTTTTGATAAGAAGCACTTTAAAAAACAAAGGTCATCACTGCTCGCTAATAATTATAGTTTAGGAATGCTAGAGACAGTTTTGAAATTAGAACTCTAACGTTTTAAACAGCATATTGAGCACGCATTCATTAAGGCTTTTGAAGCACTGCAAACTGTTAAAATTCATTAAAATTGTGATTACACCACACATCTAGAGCAAAAGTAGTACTTTGAAAGTACACCTCACTCAATGGGGATTGTTCAAAGATTACTTACTTCTAACCCCTTTTTGTGGTTCCCATACCCACAACCATCCACTCTACATATAGGTATGATGTCTTAAACCTCACCTGTAGCCGTGTTCCTGTACTAGCTCAAGATGTCAGTTTCGGAGGTAATTATGATTGAAGGTTTGAATGAATTCCGAATGAACTCCCAGAATTTTATGGAGGAGGAGATCAAAGCTCGTATAACGTTATACGTTGGCCGAAAACAGAAGTTTATACGCGTGCAAGGCAATACCAGGCAGCAAGTTTTTGCCTATCAAGTCTTAATTCATGATCACGGTCTATAAGACAACAATTCGGTCAATCGTGATCTATTCATGTGATACCTGGACTAAACTAGGAAAATTTTCAGACCAATGCGAAAAGACGATGGCACCTAAGCATCAGAAAGCTCCAATTCACAATGAAACGATCGTCAGATTTTGCAAGTCATAAAGACTGTAGACTGCAGAAGAAAGATGGGCGGGCCACCTGGAAAGAATAGACAACACGCCGTCAAAATCATTTGCAATTGGTGCCCGCGACAGAAAAGTGTCAGGAGAAGACCCAGAAAGCGATGAAAGGATTGTATCGAAGAAGATTTCTGGAGTATGGCACGAAAACATCTTGAAGAAGGGAGACCAGAGACAGAGCGAAATGGAAGAAGATCGTTGAGGAAGCCAAGACCCACAAAAGGTTTCAGCGCCGTTGGAAGGTCTTAATTGTTATACCCTAATTGTACCTACGTTGGTAAAAAAAAATCTTGTACACTTTTGAACAATATGTACAATAAAAACACAAATAATTTTTTTTTCTATACTTTAATAGTCAATTATAAGTATTTTAATTTAAAACAAAGAAGGTTAATCTTGATAATTTTAAACCAACTAAAATTATCGTTCATTTATTATTATAATTTTATCACAGTTTGCATAACCCGCTTTATTGCATTTAGCACCTGGGCGGATCGTACTTTGCCCAGTGTTGTACAAGTTAATTGAGATAGGTTTCATTCCTGAGAAAATTCATTTTCAGCAAAACAATATTTAACATTAATTTTTCAGCCTACTGAAATCTCAACATAGAAGGGCAAAAATGGTTAAAGAAAAATTATCAGGAATGAAACCTATCTAGAATAACTTGAAAACTGAAACAATATCAAAATACACAATTTAATCCTAATAGTTCAAGATGTTTCTGAGAACGCGATTACCGATAAATAATTATAAAAACAATTATTGCTCGATGAACAGCACGGGATGGGATTAATTGGTACAAAATCATTTACATTATTTACGTAGAATTATTGCAAAACCAAGTAATTTAAAAACTAATCTCTAGATTGAAATCGAACCCAATGTCCCCCTTTGATACGAAGGTTAAAAGAATCTACATCCAACTCCACCGGGATCGTTGTCTTGGCTGCGGGAGAAATGACCATAGTCTGGACGAGCTGGTACGCTAGCACCTTCACCTCACAGAGGGCGAATCTGGATCCTGCAAGATGAAGAATATTATTTATCTTGAGTTATATCGATGTAGCTTTTCAACTAACAAAATATATTTTCATTTCAAATAAATGAAGGCCAGTGGACGGTGATCATGGATTTCAGTAGACTGTCCACGAGTTGGTCCATATTCCAACAGGTGAATTGAAGCTAAGCGTAAGCTGTCTAGCTATTTTGAATATTTGTATTTTTGTAAAAGCAGTCATAATACCCTATCCGATGACAAATTCAAGTGGAGAAGAATACTCTTCGTATTTGCAGCGTTCTTGATTGAAAAACCAGTGAAGTTATAGTTATAAATCTAAAGTATAAAAGAACTAAATTCCCAAAATTGCATCGTCACCAGTGTAATTTAGACTGAGATCAAACTGCCACTTTTAAGACGAGACTGTATCATCCACTAGAATTTATCTTTAGTTAAATTAGAAAAAAATAGATTTGGTTTACTTACCTATGCAATTCCTGGGTCCAAGACCGAACGGTAAATAGGAAAAAGGATTGATTTTGTGCTTGTTTTCTTCAGAGAATCGTTCAGGGTCAAACTTCAGTGGATTAGGGAAGTACTGAGGGTTTCGGTGGAATGCCCAGACTGGGATGTGAAGCACTTCTCCCTTTCGTATCTGGAAACAGTATTCATATTTCAACTGTATAAGAACCGAGCCTTATCAAAAGGAAAATTGAATAAAATAAAATAAGAAATGTACCGGAAGCAAATAAATAACATTTAACTTTGAACAATAGTTCTGTGCGGTGATTGGCTTAGAAGAGCACAAACACAAATGGGTTTCGTCATAGGTAAGTTGATGCCCTCACCGTGTGGTCACTGCATCCGACCCCACTTCTGATTGCAATGATTTCTCGTTGCACAAGTTGGAGAGCAAGGTCAAGAGAGCGCGTATCTTCGGCATTTAGGTCCCGTATTTCGGGTTCATCTCCATTACTAGAGGTAGACGGTCAATATGGCAAATGGTAGACCTGTATCAATTAACGAAAATTAAACGCTCGCACGTTCCTTAGCATATCTAAGTTATTGTAAAAATATTTAAAACATTGACCACTTATCAGCCACTACTCATGGATAATTTTTGGATCTCGCATGACATTTTGTATATTTCTTTTCTTTTCATAAATAGTTATATTTTGCATGACATTTTAAAATTGTATAAAACTAGCTTAAATTTTTCAATATTTTGTATGCCCTGTGTGGTAGAACATTAGAACCATTGTATTCATCATGTCATCTGAATGTACCTATGTTCTTACAAATAAAGTTCTGATTCTGATTCTAATGCAAAAGTCTGCTTAAGAGCCCGCGAGCGCTTAAAATTAGTTTATTAATACGGGCCTAAGTCAATTTCTCCTTACCTTACAGCTTTTGCATCATTATAATCCTAATTGGCATTGAGTATTCATTTTTTTAAAAACATAGTATCTTCTATGTTTTCATTGCGCTTTGTTTGTTCCCTTTTACCAGAATATACAGGAACTCAAAAAAGGGTATGTCTTAAGCATATCGCATACAGAAGGAGTCGAGGTGGCGTCGAGGCGCGGGCGCGCCTTGCGATCTTGACATACGGTCGATAATTGTATACCAAGAATCCGAGAGGCGCGCCGCTCGGATTGGTATATCTTTAAGGCGTGCGCCCGCGTCTCGACGCCGCCTCGTCTTCTTCTGTATGCTATACACCTTAAACGTGTATACTTACAATGTAGTCTTCAGTAGCCTGGTCGTTTGGTCTCCCGAGGTTATAATCTTTAATGCAGCATCGGTCCAGAGCTATACCAGGTGGCCACAGTCTCAGGACCTCTAAAAATTCAAAAGAAAATAACTAAATAAAATTCACAGAAAAGGAAAAGGAAAACAAAAAGGAAAAAGAAAATCACTTTATTTTCTCAGCTAGTTTAAATATTAAGTTTCTGAGAAAATATTTGAGGACAAGGAAACATGTGAAAAGGAAAATACATATAAAAAAAGAAGAAAATATATAAAATACTATTTTTATGTGGCTATTCGCGCTGCATCCCTATTCTGTTCAATAATAAATAATAATATAGGCTGATTTCAAAGCTAGAAACTAAGAAAAACTATAGAAGAGATTATCAATTTGTCGCATATGATTTTTATGGATGTCACACTACCATTCTGTTGCTTCTTGATATTTCGTATAATTTTAATATAGTATGTATTCAGGTAAAAGAAATTAAGAACTTAAAAATAACTTAACCTAAGATCTGGTGCAAGTAGGTTCCACGCGGGAAACCCAATATGCTGGTAGCGTTTCCTCGCTGAATTTCTACTTCAACTATTTAGTTTTCAAGTCGGTTGTATAAATACTAGTTATTGATATTGGATGTACTGCAACTCGTGCATAATTTCAAAAGACGAAACCTCTTACCTGAAATGACCATATCTAAGTACGGCATCTGCTGTATCGAGTTATAGTCAAACTTTCCGTCGTTCTTGACATCATTCTCCTTTATCTCTTGATACAATCTCTCCTGGACGTCAGGATTGACTGCGAGTTCATGGAGCAAGAACGACATGCTTGCGGAAACAGTCTCAAAGCCAGCAATGAAGAAAAGCATAGCTTGGGCTATCAGGTCCATATCGGTCCAATCTGGAAACAAACGAAGTAAATTTTTTTATTTAATTTTTAGGGTTGTAATTCACAAATACAAAATTGCTATCTTCGTTTGTGACCCAAATCAAACCAACTCATATGAATATATACAAGTCCAGGTACTTTAAATGTGACTAGATAATTTGTGTGACAATGTCCAAGATATATATATATATCTGATATAATATATAGATATATATATGTATATATATATATATATGTATATATATATATATGTATATATTATATACCATACCAAAACGCTCTTCTATCAATTCAAACTTTTTAACAAGAACTTTTTCTTTTCAGGGAAGAATTTGATCATGTTAAGTTTTCCATCGAGGAGAACTTATTTTTGCTGACATTATTTAGAATTCATCTTTGCACATTCGATTAAACCGACCTCACAAAACCAACCTCTGTTTATTTTCGTCTTCCCGACTGAGGATTCCTCAACCGTAGCGAACCCTGCGTCAGCATCATTGGTCGACTGTTTTTCATGTGTTAGTTTACCTAAAAAAAATATATATTTAAAATTAACCTACTAACCGCCATGGTCTGAAATATAAGGCATACCACATCGAGCTCACAATGTCACCGTTTCTCGGCGCTGGGGGTACGATCAATGAAAAATGTTCGGCAGTTAAAAGGTTAAAAGGTATCAACAATAAGGATTAACGATTGCTCTCAGGGTAATAAACACAATAAAAATAAAATGTTTCACCTCAATTTTTACAAATGATTTTCACAAGTGATTTCACAGATTGTTATTCACAAATGACAGAAGATAAAAATACAATCATACAAATACAAAAAATTTAAACGCACAAAAAACTAAAATAAAATTGCTGTGGATTCACATAGAGTTTTGAAAAACAGAAAAAGGAAAATCTAGGAAGAATCTAGGTTGTAATCAGACATGAATCTCTGATTGCAACCTAGACCTATGGTACTACTGATTTATCAATATTGTAATTACAAAACACACTAATAATTATATGGAAATAATAATGCATTGAAAAATAGCAAGTTTTATTACACATTGAATACCTTTCTTGGCCTCCATAAGTAGATGTATCATATCAGGTCGGATGATGTTACGCGTCTCTCGATCCTTCATTGTTTCGAGTACCAGGTCCCTAAAGAAGTCCTTTGCGTCTTTTGGGAATAGCGATAGCTTCAGTTTCTGCAATTAGCGATTTTATATTACGTAAGAAATAACTCTTCGGCAGATGTGGTCAGCCTAATGCCACTATAACTTTTCAGATCAGAACAGAACAGAACAGATCCCTATACTTACTTTATAGAGGTAAGGAAAGGCAGATGCCAAAATGAATAACATCAACAGCCTCTTTTTGAAGGAAGAAGCTTCTTTCCCCATAGCGTAGAACTTGTTGTTTTCGTTCATGTGGCTGTCGACCCTTAAGCCGAAAGCACAGGAGGCGATGACATCATTGGCGTATCGTGACGTCAGATCCTTTGCTTCGATGTCGATGTATTCGGCTGTGCAAGGAAATAAGTATTGTTTTTAAAGACATTATCCGGTACCAACTATTTAACGTGTATCACAGTAAGACGTTCAAAATAGGTTGTTGATGGTAATGAAGGAGATAGACAAGCAATATCTGCAAAATGCTTACCACCAGATTTCTTGATCTTTAGCTTTAGGGAGCGTATCATTTGTTCCCCCACTTCTACCATGAAGGGAAGCATTACACGTATCTTGGAGCTTGTGAACGCCGGGCTCAGGGTTGAGCGCATGTCTTTCCATTCTTGACCTAAGAGTTGGATTACATTTATTGGACATTCAATATGCAGTCTCGATTATTTCTATGAGGATCTCCCAAAAATTATTGAATTTAAGGTGATTCTGTTAATATACTGGGTAGCTGAGCCTCACAACCGTTATTATCTCAAAATTTTATCAACTGCCATTTTGACTCCTTCATGGATAAAATTCTAAAATTTTTGGTGGCTTCTCATTTTTTGACATTTCGTCATTTGTCAGTCAATGAATGATATTTAACATACTAAAGTATGTAAACTTAATCATCACAAATTGAAGCTATGAAATCCCATAATCATAAAGGTACCTTACCTCTGAGAGAGAAAAGATTCCTTCCAAAAAATTCGTCGTTATCCATGGTGGCATAATGGCGGTGGTCGAGGAAGTGCTCAAAGTCCTTAACAGCTATCTCCTTAACCAGTTCCAGATCTCTGATCATAAGAAAGGGTGTTGTGAACTCGTATCTACCGACGAACCTGCAGAGATAATTGCGTTTATTATAGCTATTTATTTTATAATTATGCTGACGAGTTTATCCCCATGCAGTCAGGATATTCCATTTCCAGTCCAGTATAAATAGTTATTTGTTACAGCTAGATGAAAATATTATTGCCAAAAATTTTACAATGAAGTGACGACGATAAGATTGGATGTAATTTGCAAGCGCTATTTTGATTCATTGTGAAAGAAGCAACAGTGCTCGGTGAGTTCTCTTTATATCAAGTTTTAAGGTTACGTTAGTAAAATAAAATGCTTTGAAACTATATTCATTATGCAAAACTAAGACCGTTTGATATTTTCTACACGTTGCTACTTAGGTTCTACTTCATAAGCCCAAATTTTTAATTATATTTGTGAAATTAGCTTAAATATTTGGGTCCGATACGTTTTAGGAGATTATACCATAACACATTTTCAGGTTTGTTTTCGTGCCTTCTAAACATTTTTACAAGTTTGGACGGTTGCCATAAAATTCATAAAATAATTAAGATGGCAAAGAGTAGTTATGCCCTCAAAACTATACCTAATGGTCTTTCAGATTTTTCATACTTACTTGGCGCTAATTTGTAAAAAAAATATTTTTGTCCTTGTTATCAAAGGTTTATTCCACTTTAATCACTTGGGTGATATCACCCGGGTGATCATAGGCGACTCAAAACATACCTGTCATTCGGAAAAGAGTCGTAAACCCTATTGAAATCAACAACATAGTGCGCCCGCTGCAGCAACGTCTTATCCATGTTGCCCACAAGTGGGAAAGGCTTCGGGTGGTTAACTCCATATCTGCTAAAGCGGGAGTACATCTGGCGGAAGTATAGGATCAGCGCTACGATAATTGTCGCCGTCCAGATAATCGCGATCATGGCCTGATGGACAAAAATATAATTTTCCAAAAATATATGCGGTACCTCATCACTTAACATCACATCATTATCTTATGCCAGTAGCAGTACAGTACTGTAACCATAGCTGGTCTTTTGTTTTCGCCCCAAGCTCACCCATATTTTACTCATACCTCCGAAATTATGGTATTTTCTTTTCATTCTTGGGAATGCAGGTTTTCTCACGATGTTTTCCTTTACCGCCGAGCTAGTAAATGATAAATACAACCGCACATAAATTCCGAAGAACTGGTGGTGCAGGCCAGGAATCGAACCGCGGCCTCGTGATTGAGGCGCTAGCTCTCTTCCGTATGGACTATCATCGCTCTCAACATTAAAACATGACTTGGTATCCTTAACTATTTCTTGTCTCAGTGATATCGTACAGACCTTTCAACTTTACTGAATTTATTTATAACTAGCTATTGCCCGCGACTTCGTCTGCGCTTCGTCTAGACAATTCAAGCAATATCTTTATAAATTGTAGCCTATGTATTATTCTGATGTATAAGCTATATTATTGTAAAGTTTTATTAAAATCCATTCGGTAGTTTTTACGTGAAAGAGTAACAAACATCCATCCATACTAACAAACTGGTAAGTAGGTAGTATTTACTAGTAAGTAGGATTGTATGATTGAAGGTCGGGTTGAAGGCCATTCTAAATAACGACAACAACTGCACATGAACACCTTTAATAATGTTTATTCATGGACATAATTAATATGCCTACCTAGTTTTTATCTGCATTGATAATCTGACCACAAAAGGACTCACAATGACAAGCAATGAGTTAATTAATTAACATTATTATGTAAACGATATCCACATAAGGTTTACTGTTTAGCAGAACTTAGAAAAGACTCAACCATTAATCCCTCGTCTGTCGAGATTTCAGACACAATATAAATTGTATTATGTCTGGACGAGATCTGCGTTCCGAAAGACGAGGGGTTAAGGCTCGTTTCTAATTTTTCCTCCTCTTGCTTGTGCAAGCTTAGGCATGTCCGCTATACATTGACGCTTCTATAACGTAAGCTAGTTACAAACACTTTACAGACGATTCGATGTACAGCGGGCTTGCCTAGGCTTGCGCAAGCTTATGCAGAAAGCATAAGACAAAAATGAAGATATTCTATCAATTTGTTTTTATGTGTTTGATAGATAGGAAATTGTTTGTTTGACCAAATACTTTTTACCCGACTGCGCCAGAAGGATGGTTATGTTTTGTAGGATATTAAGTACTCACACAAAAAAAAATTACTACTCACCATATTTTTGGCCGTCTAGCTGTTTTAAATCATGAATTATTATTTATTTACTAGAAAATTTAACTCTATTGCGTATTATAACGAGTTATTATTGAGCAGACACTCGTCGCTGCCGGTGGTTTGCGACGTAATAGAACTAATAAACCAACAACAGTCCGGACCAGACGTCTATAGATAGATGATTTGTTAGCGCGGCAGTGTTTAGGTATATTGTTTACAAGCTTTTGATAAGATAATACTTTAAAAAAACATTATATAATGGGTCAAGGAACCATGATAGCAACAGTAACTATCACTGCTCACTAATCATAAAGGAACGTAAGAGATAGTTTTAAAAAAAATCTGGTTATATACTCGTATAAATAAGTATTCCCACATTTTCGACTCAGTAAGGTAAACACATCTTTCATGGGGCACTCTGTATACGCTATTATAATAAGATACCAGAGGATATTCTAAACTTGCCAGATAAAAAGTTTAAGTCCCATGTTAAACAAGTCCTCTGTAGAAAAAGCTACTATAAACTCGATGACTATTTGAATGACCAAAATGTCTGGTCTTGACAATGTTACTCTATGTAATGCAATATTGTATTTTAATTGTATATTTTGTTTTGTTTAAAAGATGTGTGTTGTAGAGTTTCTGGCCGCATCTTCTCTCAACGAAACACCTTCCGACGCGGTGGTAGAGTCAAAAAGTAACGTCAAAAATGTATCTATGTGATATTATTTTGAATAAAAATTTTGATTTTTTTTTATACCTACTTATAGGATGATGATGATGATGTGAATGAGAAAGTCATTGAAGTAAATATACAAACATGCAGATAGACATGACGTAACTGTGGGTTTGACAAGGGAACCCAAAAAAAAGTTAAATTTACCCTGAATCGCTTTGCTATCATAGGAATAAAAAATGACTGGTCTTTGCTAGAAAATAGAAAATAAGAAGAAAAGAAAATTATTATTGTTATCTATATTTTTATTATGTGTACGGTGGAGTGTTAAATAAAATATGAAATTAATCAATATTTTAACAGTCAATTTATTATTGTGAGAAAATTTGTCTTAACCTTAGTCGGTCATAGATTCATAATTAATTATCATTTTATCACAGTATTAAATCTCTTATCTTAATTTCAATCACTTAATTAGTTTTATAACACATTTTTTGTGAAAAAATATAAAGTCGTACCTATCAATCTCATAAAATGCAATTTCTTTTTACATGAATTAACCTACAATTTTTACCCAAAACAGAATTTTCGAAAAATTGTTACTAAGGCTAACAATCAAAATAGACTATAAACCTAAACTCTAGATTGAAATCGAACCCAATGTCCTCCTTTGATACGAATGTTAAAAGAATCAGCATCCAACTCCACCGGGATCGTGGTCTTGGCTGCGGGAGAAAGAATCATACTCTGCACGAGCTGGTATGCCAGCACCTTTACCTCGCAGAGGGCGAACCTGGATCCTGCAAGATGAAGAATATCATTATCTTGAGTTATATCAATGTTGGTTTTTGAACTGACATAATAAAATTTTTAACATCAACTAAGTATTAAGAATATCATTGTTCATATTCAGAAACAAATGATGGCCACAGTAGAATCAAAATAATGTCTGAAAGGAGAGACGGAGATCACGTAGGTATTGTGATCGAACTGCCAATTATAATTATTATAAGGCAAGACTCATCCACAACAATACTTTTAATTAAATTAGAAAAAAAGTGTTGTTGACTTACTAACCTATGCAGTTTCTAGGTCCGAGACCAAAAGGTAAGTAGGAGAAAGGATTGATCTTGTGCTTGTTTTCTTCAGAGAAGCGTTCAGGGTCAAACTTCAGAGGATTAGGGAAGTACTGAGGATCCCGGTGGAATGCCCACGCTGGAATGTTAAGCCCTTCTCCTTTTCGCATCTGCAAATAATGGGTGTCCCTTAAGTTGCATACATCTAAAAATCATATTTTGAAAATCCATACCAGGCATAACACAAATACATTACATAACGTTTATTTATATAAAAATTTAAATGTTTAAATATGAAATTATATAATCATAATCATGGAAATCCATAATTTGAAAAACTATTTATGAAAATCCATAACTTTGAGAAACTCGTTTTTAGACCCCAGATCTAACTCAGTTGGTATGACGACGAGCATGTTAGGTTTCATGCGACCACAGCGCGCGAGCCGAGTGAGCGCAGCGAGCGTGCCGCGACAGCCAGAACCGAATTGCTACAGTTTACCTAGTCCACCCGAAAATATAAGTATTCTCAACCCTCTTAAAAGATGGGTTAACCTCGCCATCGCATTTATATGTGTATTAATTTTACTTTTTTTATCGTTATGCATATTTTATGTAATTCATATTAAAGATATACTTTTTAAATGTATACGTTTTCAATATAATGCATTTTTTATTATGGATTCTAATATAGACCCCTATACATTCATCATTCATTGGACATCTGGTCTGAAATAAATTATTTGAATTGAATTGAATAGTCATAAAATCCGATTCGTTCAAAAGAAATATTTATTACAATAACATTATTAAAGGATTGTCTACGGCTTAGAATAGCACCAACCCAGATGGGTGTCATTATAGGTGCCTGACCCCTTCAAGTGTTGTGATCATCTCTGATACCCACGTACCGTGTGGCTATCCGCAGAGCCAGGGATAGAGAGCGCGCTATCTTATGCACTTTTTTAAACCCGTGTCAGTCAATAAACGAAAAATTAAGCACTTGCTCGTTTTTAAATGCAAAATTCTGCTAAAGAGCCCGCGAGTAGCATATTGACATGGGTCTTTGTCATATCTTTCGCCTCTGGCTGTTTATGAAACAATATAATCATAATTGGCACGAAATATTTTTTGTAAACGTTGTATATATGCTTTGCTAGGAAGCATCATCGTAATTATCTTCGATGCTTTCAATGAGCATTGTACCCTTTTACTCGATTGTAAAGGATCCCAAAGTCATCCCTGTGTCCTAAACGTTTTTACTTACAATATAGTCTTCAGTAGCCTCTTCGTTTGGTCTCCCGAGGTTATAATCTTTAATGCAGCATCGGTCCAGAGCTATACCAGGTGGCCACAGTCTTAAAACCTCTGTAAATTCAAAAGAAAATCCCTTAATAAAATTTACAAAAAAAGAAATTCAAAATGGAAAAAACTAAATCAGTTTATTTTTCTGCTAGTTTAAACTACGAATAATTTATAGTAGAAGAAAAAGTTGAAAAGACACGGGATGGATTTTTTTGTGTTTCATTATCATTTTGCTTCTTGAAATTTTGCAATTTTAATATCGTATGTTCGTATAATCAATCTTTTTCTTGGATGTAAGCATAGTCCCGGATTAGAAAGATTCCATTTTAATATCGAATGGTAAAAAATGGTTAATGGAAACTCACTTTCTACCATTCGATATTAAAATGGAATCTTTCATTTAAACATATCGTCTAACCTGAAATGACCATATCTAAGTACGGCATCTGCTGTATCGAGTTATAATCAAACTTTCCGTCGTTTTTGATATCATTCTCCTTGATCTCCTGGTACAACCTGTCCTGGACGTCAGGGTTGATTGCGAGTTCATGGAGCAAGAACGACATGCTTGCGGAAACAGTCTCAAAGCCAGCAATGAAGAAAAGCACAGCTTGAGCTATTAAGTCCATATCCGTCCAATCTAAAAAAAAACGAAATACAATTTTAAACAAATACTGAGACACCTTTGAACAGAACAATAATGATTTTAAATTAAAAAGTAATTTGTTATACAAATCGATCTCGTTGGTACCTAGTCGAAACTAAATACAACCCACATAATAACATGCAATCACGTTCATAATCTGAATTAAATCCTACTCACATAATAACCTAACGCCATTGTTCAGAGGATGTAGGTATAGACTATGGCTCGCCGCAAGCTCAGATTCTGACAGACTTCTTTTGTCTCTTATTTTATTGTTCCGTTGGTTGCAGTGAATTTGTCCCTTTTGGACATTATTAATTGATAATGATAACCAAACAAAACAAACCTCTGTTTATTTCCGTCTTGCCGACTGAGGACTCCTCAACCGTGGCGAATCCTGCATCAGCGTCATCGGTCGATTGTTTTTCGTGTGTTAGTTTTCCTGAAAAAGCAAACAAAAAGAAATCAACAATTGGTCGCATTGTGCCGAACAACATTTAAAAAAAGTAAAATGTTTTAACTCTATATTTATTATAATGCAGGAACATGAAGGATACTCGGGTCCACTGGGAGCCGGTCCTTTGGGAGGCATACATGGGGCCGAAGCCAATACGAAGAGGCCTGTTTTGGTACCATTTACTCTGAATGTGGCGTGCACCTATAGAGGCATATCCCCAGATACACCATAGGGATGCACTTAAAGGTAAATCCTGATAGATGCTGAATTATTGCCAGGAAGGGATAAATTTGTCTGATGGGTTATGGGGATGGGATTCTATGTACTGGATAACTGGGCTATGGATAACGGACGCCTGCTCTAGTTTAATATCTCACAAATTTAGTGTGAAATTTAATAGCCGTGGTGGTCCAGTGGCGAGTAACCTTGCCTGTTGTGCAGGAGGCGATGTTTCGATCCCCGTCCAGGCCGACTGGTACCAATGAGTTTTTCTGAATTTATGTATGATTTGTAACACCTCTGGCTTTTCGGTGACGGAAAACATCGTGAGGAAACCTGCATGCTTCAATTTCGAGGCATGTATTGTGCCCACTGTCCATTACAAGTGGCGACGGGCTTACTCCCTGTCCCACTGGACAGAGTTTCGGTACTAGTGAAACGTGGATGTTCTGAGGTTTCAGAATATCTCTGACTACCCTTTGGGGAATATAGTCGTAAGCATATGCAATGCTTTTGCTACATGCAAATTTAAAATCCAGCAAGCGGTGACTCGCGAACTCATTTAATGACCCCCCCAAAACGGCCGCTCGCAAGGAGCGACAAGAAGGCAACATCTAGTAACCTGCTAAGCCCTCTTAGAGACGAGCGACACTGACAGCGGT
Source organism: Agonopterix arenella (assembly GCA_927399405.1). Lineage (NCBI taxonomy): Eukaryota > Metazoa > Arthropoda > Insecta > Lepidoptera > Depressariidae > Agonopterix > Agonopterix arenella. The sequence goes on along the minus strand of OV656707.1, from coordinate 17,903,915 downwards.
CGCTGTGAGACGCGCGACCGTCGCGCGACCGTCGCGCGACCCTCTGGCACCACAAAGTGCGCTCGTCTGTAAGAGCGCTATGGTTGTAGAGAGATGAGTCTGCGGGCGCCGGTTCCCGGTTATTATTATTATTATTTGAGGGTTTGGGGCCTTGACAGGCTTACTAAACCTGTGCAATTTAAACCATCGCTGGTCCTATGTGAACGCCCTTTTTAGAGTTCCTTATCAATCGCCACTGCGGCCAGAAATCGTAGTAGGTTTTTGATCGGGACGGTTATATTTATATATTTAGTATGCTCGATTACAGTATGACTTTATGAAACGGATGTGATGTCAAGTACTATGAATAATTAAGTGCGTAGGTACTTGGCACTGATTGTAATTTCACAAATGATAAAAGATAAATAGACAAACATATGAATCAACCAATATAATTATACTTCAAGTCTCTAGTATACTGATTGCTCTATCAATATTGGCATTACAAAACATACTTTGTCAATCTGATAATTATCTGTCTAAAGTACAATCGACAAAAGCAAGTTGTTCACTGAACTTTGAAGATTTCATTCGATCTAATGTAATCTTTATTACATAGGACCTGTACGTACCTACATTATTTCTTACACCTGTGATTATCAAATTTTGTATTCAATTATCAAGAGAGTACCTTTCTTGGCTTCCATGAGTAGATGTATCATGTCAGGACGGATTATGTTACGCGTCTCTCTGTCCTTCATCGTGTCCAGCACCAAGTCCCTAAAGAAATCCTTTGAGTCTTTCGAGAATAGCGACAGCTTCAATTTCTGCAATTGGGGATTTTTTATTTGGGTAAAATAATTTAGCTCCTCCGTGCAAGTAACTAAATTAGTGATAATTTGTATTAATAAATTATGGGATCCTAGGTTTTTTAACAAACATGTTGTTTGACGAATATCGTCGAATAGCTACTAACAAGTCAAAGGTAAACTAAAGAAGGCGGATAACAAAACGCTACTTTCCTAGCAGATGGCAGTTGGCGTAATTGAATCATCCAAATAGAAAAAAAATGTTAAATTTAGCCATGCTAAAAATAAAGGTTTTCGAAGTTTCTGAGCAACCCGAAAAGAAATACGATCGTGAATATATGAATTATTTAAAAAAACTTTTTTGGCAAGCCAGAATAATATTTTTGTTTTTTTTTTATACTTTTAAAACTAATTCAGATAAGGTTACCACAAAAAAATTTTGTTAAGTTTCAACAGGAAACCGTATCATATTATTACAAGAATATCATTTTACTTAATAATTGCCAGTCATTAGGAACGAACATGCAGAAGCCGTGATCTGGACAGTGACCTTGACTGAACGTGTTTGCACTTTGTGATGCACCTTGTCAAGTATTCACAAATGATTAATGCTCGTTTTCAATAACCACTCCACCACCTACTACGTATATTCACTATAGCATTTTCCGAAATCGATTTACACCGCCTTAGTGTGAGTCTAGGCTAATTCCTTACTCCAATTCGTTTCTCAGCCTTCCTTGTCCAGTCGAAAGACATAACACATTACGCATTAGGTTCATGATTTCTATTACAAAGCTCGCACTCCCGATCTTTCGTCACTTTTTCAGCAAATAGGGCCAGACAATTGCAACTTTCACTTGCAAATATTCAGAGTGGTTTACTTACGTTATAGAGGTAAGGAAAAGCGGCTGCCAAAAAGAATAACATCATCTGCCTCTTTTTGAAGGAAGAAGCCTCTTTCCCCATATCGTAGAACTTGTTGTCTTCATTCATGTGACTGTCGACCTTCAAGCCGAAGGCACAGGAGGCGATGACGTCATTAGCGTATCGTGAAGTTAGATCTTTTGCGTCGATGTCGACATAGTCCACTGCGAGCAAGGAAATCATTTTATGCTTTTCAGTCTACTGGACTGAAAAGTGTTCTAGAAAGTATTTTCATTAAAAAGCTTTTGAACTTAATTACTCTTCTTTCATTATACATGCTACACACGCTGGTCAAGTGCGGGTTGGTGGAAGCTAGTCCTGAGTTTTACTTACTTAGAGTATTTTCAAATCACCTTGATTAGTCTCTATCACACTATCCGGTGTCACCTATTTAACATGAGCTCTGCAGTGTGACGTTTATAGGTTTATGATGGTAATAGGAAATATAGACAAGCAATATCTGGAACATGCTTACCACCAGATTTCTTAATCTTTAGCTTCAAGGAGCGTATCATTTGTTCTCCCACTTCTACCATGAACGGCATCATTACACGTATCTTGGAGCTTGTGAACGCTGGGCTCAGGGTTGAGCGCATGTCCTTCCATTCTTGACCTGTAAGTTGGATTGCATTTATTGGACATTCTTTTTAAAATATTTATTTTGGCATAATAATTATTTTGTTTCTAAAAATTCAGTACACAAGTAGCACCAATCACCGTAAATGATTAAAGCTGTTGCTAAAGCAATAGTCTCGAAATTCTGTCTACTCTCATATTGTCAACTAAATGGATAACATTTCGATAAATTAATTTTGGAAGCCTTATCTTTCTGAAGATTCGTGAAGTGTCAGTAAATTAATGATAATTATTGTAATCGTAATGGCAGAAATCCAAGGTACGAAAACTAACGACCATAAAAATAATGAACCCTACCTCTGAGAGAGAAAAGATTTCTTCCAAAAAATGGGTCGCTATTCTCAGAGAAAAACTGGCGGTGATCGAGAAAGTGCTCGAAGTCCTTGACAGCGATCTTCTTTACCAGTTCCAGGTCTCTGATCAAAAGCACGGGTGTTGTGAACTCGTATCTACCCACGAACCTGTATAGAAATTAATCAATTTTAAGTATTAAAGACGAAGTAACGTAATGATTATTTATCGTTACAAAACCAAATGACACAATTAGTTTTCTAGCTAAGGTGATATTTCACATAATTTGGTTTAGTGGGGACAGGAATCTGGACTAGAAAATATCCCAAATGGATATTTCTGTGTGTCATCAGGACACTAGGAGTGCGATTTTTGAATCTCATTCGCTGAGCTCAGCCGTTGAAAATGTCAATATTACTATGGAGATATGCATCTTTCTACTGCTAATATACATTCAAAAATCATACTCCAGGAGTCCGATTTTTGAAATTCAAATCAGCAGTAGAAAGATGCGTATCGATAATTATCACTAGCGACCCGCCCGGCTTCGCGGGTTCAGTTAATTTTAAATCTTACAAACAAATTATTTAATATTTTGAAAAAATTACCTATGTTGAAATCATGATAATTGGATTCTGCTCTCGATTCTAAGCAAACTACTTTCTAGTTTTGCGTTAATTAATTAAAACTTTATATAAAGCTTCCTCTTGAATCACTCTATTTTTTAAAAAAACTTCATCAAAATCTGTTGAGTAGTTTTAAGATCTAAGCATATTTAGTGACAGACAGACAGCGGGAAGCGACTTTGTTTTATTCTCTGTAGTAAATCATTACTACAGAGAATAAAACTGAAAACTTTTACTATGGGAGCCAACCGATCGGAGCAAAAAAATCGGGTGTTCCATACTAAACTACAGTGCCATGCCGTGCCGACTCGACTCAAAATGTATGCAACAGCAGATTTTTTTGTGCTCCGATTGGTTTGCTCCTATAGTAAAAGTTGTTCAGTTTGATGGGTAGACTCTTAGTTTAAAAGGATGCTAATGATATCAATTGCACCCTCTAGTCACAGTATAAGAAAGAGTATTCTATTACTATATAGTGTAGTGGCAATTTGGAACAAGCAAGTGACTCGAAAGAGGCACGTATTGGAATAAGTCAGTGATGAAGATTGGATGTAATAAAATATGCAAGAGCTATTTTGATTCATTGTGTAGGGAGCGATATTGCGCTGCTCGCTGCTAGGTGTTCAAGGTCCTTACCACACTAACAGTAAAATACTTTAAAACTATATCCACGATATTGCAAAACTAAGACCGTAAGGATAATTTTTTTAATTTAAAGTTCAGTTCAAACGGGACCCTATTCATAAGCCTACGCTGTCCGTCCATTCGTCCGTCCTAGCTTCAGAGGGCTGTATCTTCTGAACCTTAATAGGTAGCCAGTTGACATTTCCTTAGAATATGTGTCATTGTATTGGATTGGACGGGGGCGTGGGTCCTCAGACAAGATACTAGTTTCTATCAACGTTTTATCTTCTCGCTTTAGCGTAAAAACAATTATACATACAAGCGTAAACTTGCTCTGATTATGGTGCAAACTCCATAGCATAGCAATAAATAATTAAAAAATGCCCAAAAGTGAGTCACTCTCGCGCTAAAGGTCCCGGAAAAAAGTGTTTTTGGTATATTAATATATAAGGTCTAACTAAATTTGCTGAAACTATTTTAAGGGGATGATCAGGCCATCAAACTGAACAACTTTCTCTATGAGACTAATATTGAAATCGCGAAAAAAAAAATCTGCATACATTTAGGTTGAGTAGGTTTGTATGGAACATCTGTTTTTTTTCGCGATTTCAATATTGGTCCCATAGAAAAAGTTGTTCAGTTTGATGGTCTGATCATCCCCTTAAAATAGTTTCACCTAATTTTGTTAGACCTTATATTGTGTGCTGGTACGGAACCCTCGGTGCGCGAGTAGCCCGACTCGCGCTTGACTCGACGGCCGGTTTTTACTTTACTTATTCTTGTAGATCCTAATTAAAGTCTAAACATCATAATTTTTATTTGAAATAAGAAACGCCATCGGGCCCTGAATATTTCGGGTTCGATAGGTACGTTTTAGAAAATTTTACTAAAATGCATTCTTCATACAGGTTGGTTTCATGCCTTCTGCCGATTTTTCCAAAATAAAGAAATACCCCAGTTTATTTTGAGATTGTAAAATTCTTGATTGAAGGTATGTCACTATGTGTCAGTTGCAGAAACGTTCATTGAAGATAATCCTCTATTAAATCTCATGCTGTCACTTTTTGTTTGAAATAATAATAGAAGCTAGCAACAAATTTAGTGGAGGATTATCTTTAATGAACGTTTCTGCAGCTGACCGTAAGTCTTTTAGATTTTACATACTAATTCGACGATGCTATTTGTATAAAAAATAATATATTTGTTCAACAACTGGTTATCAAAACCCACCTGTCCTTAGGGAAAGACTCGTAAGCCTTCATGAAAGAGACAACAAAGTGCTCCCGCTGCAGCAACGTCGAGCCCATATTGCCCACAAGTGGGAAAGTCGGCTGGTTGTTAACTCCATATCTGCTGAAGCGTGAGTACACCTGGCGGAAGTACAGGATCAGCGCGGTGACGATCGTCGCCGTCCAGATCAACGCGATCATAGTCTGGTAGAAACAAAAGATAAATTTACTCGAAATAATTTTATTGTGCCCGTGTAACCACGCCCTGAATCATAGTAGTCTTTTAAATTAAGTCTCCTATATCAACAACAACAAACAATTTTTTTTAATTGTAACACTGTTAATTTGTAACGAAGAGGAACTATTCTTGTCCAAGCGATATTATCCTTCAGGCAGATTAATAAATTTAGCCTTTGAACTTTACTAAATTGGTAAAATTGGTCTTTTATGATTTGAAGGTCATGACAACGCTACAATTGTGCATGAACACCTGATGTTTATTCGTATGAATTATTTTCAACTGCATTTTAAAAATTTTAAATATTTGTGCCAGGACTCACAATAAACACGAAGTTAATTTACACGTTTAATTATTTTGAAGATAAATGATGCGTGGAAAACGTTTTTCTATCCAAATTAATTGAGCGCCTCCATGTAAACGAAGTTAAATTCTATTTTAAACAGTAACCAATAAACACAATCAGAAAACTAATATCTTTAAAATAAACTAATGTCTGCGGCTCTCTTTAGTTAAAAATAGTTTCAAAGTTACAATGTCTCATAGATTTCCATACAAATCAAAATCATCCCAGCAACGAAACTATATACAGGGTGTCCCTGAATTAGTGGTCCTTAATAAACGAGGGGGTAGTGGAGATCATTTCCAACTATTTTGGCCCCATACACACAGGTCCAAAAATGAACGGTTCAAAAGCTACACTGAATTTTCAACTTTTTGAGAAACAGTCGATTTGTCCCTACAAAAATACGAATTAAAAAAAACGATGTTTGAAACATTTCCAACTTTTGGCACTACAAGAAGAAGAATAAGAAAGGTGTACCTTTGTAACGAGACTATTTTTAATAAAATCATCAGTGTGTATGATGCGCAGTAGACGATTTTGCGACAAAGAAATACAAATACAAATCATTTATTTGTGATACAAAGGTATAAATTATTTGATGGAAGATGAATTTTTTAGTGTCACTGTGATCTGCCATAAGGCTACTTTAGGTACCTAATTATAATATATAAAATATAAATAATCGAAATGACGGACACAGAATCAGTAATCAGCGATAATGCGCAAACCTAACACAAATTTATAACACTATGAAAACAATTATTTATATGATTTTAATGTTTATTAATGTTAATGAAATAAAATAAAATATCAAAGGTAATTAATATCATGTAATTTTTCTTGAAAACAATTGCCTGACTTCAGAAGCATGCTGTGAAAAAAAGTACTGCAGAAGAGTGTACCTGTATTTCAAAAAGTTGCGTAACTCCTTCGATCAAAGCAGATTTTAAAACTGTAACACTCAGTTGCAGAAATGCTCATTGGAGTTAATCCTCCATTAAATCTCTTGCTAGCTTTAACTACGTCAACAAGACAAAAAGTGACAGCAAGAGATTTAATGGAGGATTAACTTTAATGAGCGTTTCTGCAACTGAGCGTTAAACACATGCATTTTGGCACCTTTTGCAGGCAAATCAACATTTCAAAGAAAATTTCGTTCGCGAATTTTGAGAAAAAAAAAACAAATCCTGTAACTTTGGTTTAAAAAAACAGGTTAAGCAGGTAGGCACACTGGTGCGCGCTAATTTTGTGAGTTTATTTCTGAATGAAAAGACAAATCTAATGTAATTATTTTGTATTTATTTTTCCTTTGGGACTGGTTGGCGAAGTGAAGCACAGGTATTCGAATCGATCACCGAAATTAAGCAACGTGAGGTCCGGTCAGTCTTTGGATGGGTGACCTTTTGAATGATACAGTTTTTGAGAGTTACGCCGTTATTAATTAAGCTAACGTTAATTAGTTACGTTAGTTAGCTCTCTTTTAAATAATTTTTCACCTCGAGCGTCTCCACGCTTCGAAAGGTACGTTAAGTAGTCGGTCTCGGATAGTTCCGTCTGAAGACGGTGTAGCTAACTATGGAAATTCGAACACTTTTTGCAAATGAAAAATAAATACTTAGTAATTTAATTAAAGTCTTTAAATTTTTTTCAAGAAACAAATTGTCTGTCACAAAATCGTCTACTGCTCATCATACACACTGGTGATTTTATTAAAAACGGTCTCATTACAAACTTACACTTTTAAGAAACACGAAATTAAAATAAAAAGTTGGAAATGTTTCATAGTTTTTTTTATATTCGTATTTTTGTAGTGACAAGTTTTTCTCAAAAAGTTGAAAGTTCAGTGTTGCTTTTGAACCGTTCATTTCCAGACCTATTGTGTGTGGGTCAAAATTGTTGAAAATGATCTTCACTACCCCCTCGTCTATTTTAGACTACCACTTCTGGGACACCCATATTTTAATGAAAATCTGACAAACCACAGACAAAGGATTTACTTAGTTCCTAGATCTTTCGTTTAATATTTACAAAAAAGGACCAAACTTCGTTTGTATATCCTCTTGATTTTCACTATGGTGCATGCACAAAGAAAAATAAAAACTTGACTGGGCTAATCATAAAAATCGGCCTATTTAAGTCCCACTGAAATGCACAGGCCTACCTGAGGGTAGGCACCCACCCACCCTGAGGGGAGTGTGTATGGGCGTTAGTCAAGATTTCACATACGCATTGCAATTTCTTCTTCAGCGTATGCAGATTTTCTCACGATGTTTGCCTTCACCGTTTGAGTGGGTGTCAGATTGGGCTAATTGATTAAACAAAAAAAACTGCTTACCTGTTATGTGTCTCCCAGCTGTTTCTGAATATTTTTTTTATTAACACGGTTACGAAAAATTGACTCTATATTGCGTTTTAAAACAAGTTATTACGTATGAGCAGACAGTCGTCGCGGCCGGCGGTTTGCGACGTAATAAACTTATTTAGTCGTCTCAATATATATTTGTTTGCCAAGGCAGTGTTTACGTACCTATATCATCAACGAGCTTTTGATAAGATAACACTCTGAAATCATTTGTTATGGGTCGGTTACCCACGATAGGAACAATGACTATCTATGCTCGCCAATTATTTTTCAGAGAAAATACATTTGATTACACAAGTTTAAAATTACACAACTTTAAAATGTATTACGAAAAAACAATAATATGCGCTAACAGTTCTATGTGCTACCGTAAGTAAATTGATGGTGCTCCAGGGATATACCTAGTCAGCATTGCATTTTGTCTGGCGCAGCCGGGTAAAACAGCTAACATTTTTTCTGATTGCAACAAAATCTGCCACGTTGCGCTGCGGCAAACCAACTTCGGCATGATAAGTGTCTACTTTATGGTGGTTTCAGTTCATACAAAAGTTTGAAGCACGATACGCGTAGACGGAACTAATAAAAGGAATATTTTACATATGGAAACTAGTTTAGAAAATCTAGTTGCCGCGTCACCAATAACATTTGCAATCTATACTATTATAAAACTGTAACAGGAAGTTTGTCTGTACATTGAAGATATTAACAAAAAAAAAGTTACGATATGGTTTTTAGGTGTCCCTGATTCCATTTCACCAATTTTTGGATTTTTTGTCTGTCTGTTTGTTTGTGTGTTTGTTTGTTTGTTTGAACTAGTATCACGCAAAAACTACTGAACCGATATTAATGAAACTTTTTTTGTTTGATAGCTTATGATCTGACTTAAAATCTGGTATATAATTTGTGCGGACGAAGTCGCGGGTTAACGCTCGTTTATAATATAATTACAAAGATATAAAGCTTTTACAATTTTGTATGAAAATTTTCAAAGCTTTATATCTTCGTAATTATTTTACAAATTTCAAATGACTAGATTTTCTAAACTATTTTTCCACATATACAACGTTACATATATATTAATACCGTCTACGCGTATTGTGCGTCAAAGTTTTGTATAAAATTGACCCCTCTGCAATCACCTTAACATCAAATTGGGTTTGTCCGGTAACTCAACTAGGCCTCCGTATCCCTAATCCATATCCCTAGAATTTGAGTTGTAACATTGGTCGTAACCATCATTGTGACACTTGTGACCATTATTTAATCAAATTCTTCTTTTTGCAATGAAGAATAGAAAACAGTTTTTTTTATAAAATGTCAAATAAAAGAGTAAAAAATGCTATTAAATACACAATATTAACAGTAAATTATTATAAATTTACACTATTAGTCTTAAACATTACAATAAATTCTAACACTTAAATTATCGTTGAATTTTATAATTATCATTCTTATCATAGTACTTAAAATCCGTATAAATAGCAAGCGAAAAATTATCTCATTTTGCCAATCCAAACATAAATAGTTTTACGGGCAAAACAGGTTGTTTAGTTTTCATTATTTTTAAAAAATATTTACACCTCTAATCTGTGTAAAAAATAAGCTGTTTTAGTTGTGTTTTAGGGTAAGTTTCTCTGTTACTAACACTTTCAGGGACTAAACATCCGTAATAAAGAATTATTTAAAGAGGTTTGTTTATGCCAGTTCAGTCCTCTTGTCCATTATAATGGACACAAGATTAACTAAAAATAAATGTAAATAAAACATTTTTTTCTAAAATAGTCTTATTAGATTTCCTAATCAAGATTTTAATCATTAATAAGTCGTAACTCGAACGCCGATGACTCGTAACCGCTGTCAATAACATAGTAAATAAGTCATGTTTAGCGAGATACCAAATTTCGTACAACTGAATTGTCAGTGGATCACACTAAACCACACCTAAACTGTATATTAACTGAATCTGCACCAAACGTCAACGTTTTAAATTACCGAGATCCGGTTGTGCAAAATTAACAAACATACCTACCTAATATTGAACGACCCGCGTGTCGACACAAAATACAATTTCACTCAAATTATTGATACGGCTTACTTTTAGTCTATAAATCTAGTCTCTAAATTGAAATCGAACCCAATGTCCTCCTTTGATAAGAAGGTTAAAAGAATCTGCATCCAACTCCACCGGGATCAAAGTCTTGGCTGCGGGAGAGATGATCATAGTCTGCACGAGCTGGTACGCTAGCACCTTCATCTCACAGAGGGCGAATCTTAATCCTGCAAGATTATAACAGACAGAATAAGGGTGGATGCATATATATCCTGAGAGAAGGAGCCAAAGGAGGCGAACGAAACGAATTTCGAGGTGTCATATAATTTCATACAAAAAATTCTAAAATTCGATTATTTCACCTCATTTGGCTCGTTCGCCGCGGATAATTATACGTCCTTCTGCGAAACATCATCTCAACCAAAAAAAAACGTCCACTGCTGCACATAGACGAATCGTCACACAGACGGGTCCTGCGCTGCCTCATCCAACGGGTTCCCGCCGCCTTCACCAGGTCGTCGGTCTACTACCTTGTGAGGGACCTACCCATGACAGAAATTAGACTCTGAGCCTTCTGTTACGCGGTCGCCACAAGAATACCTTTAGGGTGAAGCCAAACGAGCGAGCGTAATTTTGTGAGTTGTGAGTCGCGTATTTTGAGTCCGTTCATATAAAGGCTGACGTCATAGACAATGCATTCTTGGATTTTATTTTATTTATTTTTATTTTTATTTTATTTTTATTTTTATTTTTATTTTTATTTTTATTTTTATTTTTATTTTTATTTTTATTTTTATTTTATTTTTATTTTTATTTTTATTTTATTTTTATTTTTATTTTATTTTTTTTTTATTTTTATATTTATTTTTTTACTTTTATTTTTATTTTGTTTTTACTTTTATTTTTATTTTTTTTTATTATATTTTTATTTTATTTTTATTTTTTATTTTTTTATTGGAAATCCAACAGCAATATAATACAGTAGTTACATGAGTATAAAGCAGAAAGCCAATAACAGGTTTTCACTGGTAGATACAGTATAGTTGAGAAAAAATAAATGGTTAACAATTTTAAAAAACGAACATGACTCAGCACACATGTCAGCCTACAGGTAAATATAAAAAAAGCATTGCAAAAACAATAAACAGAATAAAAGAAAAGACCTTAGTCTAACAATAACCTCTACACTTCATCAGCAAAGAATTCACGACTTAACAACCTCGATTCGATGCTAGAATTAAAGAGATCAATATTAGTTTATTAAAATTGTCACTCGCACGTCACATAAACGTATTCTGCCTATAATTTATATGAAACGAACTCAAAATACGCAACTCACAAATCACAAAATTACGCTCGTTTGGCTTCTCCCTTACTAAAATTCGAAAAAAGGATCGTTCCTTCATGTACCTATGCAATTCCTGGGTCCGAGGCCGAAAGGTAAATAAGAGAAAGGATTTATCTTGTGCTTGTTTTCTTTGGAGAAGCGTTCAGGATCAAACTGCAGAGGATTGGGGAAGTACTGAGGGTCTCGTTGGAATGCCCACACTGGGATGTTGAGGACTTCTCCTTTTCTAATCTGCAAACAAATTTATAGTCATCTATATGTAAAAGGGTGGGTGTTGTGTGACTAATTCCTAATTGTAGTTTCAAAAGCAACAATGTCAATATTAATCAAATTTAAGTATCAAGACTCATTCACATCTCTTTTCCAGTATCTTGTCACTTCTGTTGCTCTGGTTGATGAGTCTGGCGAGGAGTGGTACTGAGACCAAAGGACTCTCAGATATTTATTTACGATCTTTTTGGATCAGCCAGTTCTATTATTTATAATAGAACTAGCACAATCAATGCTCCAAAAATGGCTGATCCAAAAAGATCGTAAATACATATCTGAGAGCCCTTTGGTCTCAGTACCACACCTCGCCTAGACTCATCAACCAGAGCGACAGAAGTGGCAAGATACTAGAAATAGACGATTTGAGAAGAGACATGACGATTCCACACGAAAACAAAACGTACCACACCAACTCTTTGACCGCATATATACCACCATACGACTACGATTCATAATCAAATACGGCGTATAAGCTACGAATAAAGAAATTATGTTCGCTGCGTATAAGCATGTATTCACAGCATTTCCGAGCTAAAAATCCTTGAATCACTGAACAATAATTTAGACATTATTTTCAGTCTTCAAGTAAATAGGAAGATTATTAAGAGATCTTTACAGCCTGATAACGGACACTATAATATTATGTTGGACAATTTCAAGTTCTGGAATGATTGAGTGTTGAATTGAATTAGATTTTCTTCGTACCTGACTGATTTTGTAACGATATAATCATAATTGTAAGCATTTGCGCACTACTATATTCTCCTCGGAACATTCACGTTTCACTAGTAGTACCGTTGCCCAATTCTGGCAAGGTACTCAATCAATCAATCAATTATACTTTATTTGACACCAAAAAAAAACAGAGTATACAGAGAGCAAACAATCAGGAAATACAAAAGGTACAAAAACAGGCGGTCTTATCGCTAAAAAGCGATTTCTTCCAGACAACCTTAGGGTAGAGGAAATAGTGAAAGAAGATTGGTAGGCGGTGTAGATCATAATAACACATTATAGATAACATACACAAATAATGTTATACAAATACAAACATACTGTAATATAAATATATATATATATATAATATAAATACCTATAACAAATACATATTCATACCTACAAATACATATCATACATAAAAGAGTACTAAAACAACAATTATTTATCAAAGAGAGAAAAACATGAACCAGAGAGGTGACCATTCAGGATAGGTAGTCAGTGCTCGAGGAAATGAGCTTTCGGAACTATTTAGCGACTTTGTTCAGAATTTGCAGTCGACACGATAAGCAAGCAAGTAGTACCGAAACCCGAAGTATTCATTGTAAACTATGTATATGCTTTACCAGGATAGCAAAAATTTTATCTTTTATGCTTTCATTGCGCATTGTTCCATTTTACTTGACTGTAATGGAACACAAACAGGGGATTTGCCAGACATTGCTACTTACAATGTAGTCTTCAGTAGCCTGGTCGTTTGGTCTTCCGAGGTTATAGTCTTTTATGCAGCATCGGTCTTGAGATGTACCAGGTGGCCACAGTCTTAAGACCTCTGATAATGCAAAAGTAAATCAATCATAAAAATTCACAAAAAAGGAAAACAAAGACAAGACGGAATTCTTTTTATTTTGGAATTTGTTAGAAAGTAAAAAAATCGTTATAGTCCGGCAGGAAGGAACATTGCCTCAGGAAGCTGGAAATAGGTATTGGTCTGCATTTTTCACTGACTTCAAAAAAGCAGGAGATTACCAATTAGTTACTTTTTTTAATGCCACACCATTCTTTCGCTTGTTGATATTTCTTGACTGGTTGGGATACCTCCTGTCCAGATACTGACATACATAATTGTGAAGTGAAAATATCAAACATCAATATTAGAATATTCATTCAATAACTAATTTCAACTTTTTTGTTTTGAAGTTTGTTTTATAAAAAGTACTAGTGGTTGATCTTGGGTGTCAGTCTTAATTTCGAAAGACAAAACCACTTACCTGAAATGACCATATCCAAGTACGGCATCTGCTGTATAGAATTGTAGTCAAACTTTCCGTCGTTCTTGACATAATTTTCCTTAATCTCCTGGTACAGCTTCTCCTGGACGTCAGGATTGACTGCGAGTTCATGGAGCAAGAACGACATTGTTGAGGAGACGGTGTCGAAGCCAGCAATGAAGAAAAGCACACCTTGGGCGATAAGGTCTTTGTCAGTCGAATCTGGAAACAAACGAAAAATTTAAATACTTATTATATAATTGTTTTAGATTTTCGACAATCCTTTGAACAAGCCTAAATTATAAGAAGGCTTTACAAGTTAACGAGTAATTGTCGACAAACTAATAAAATGTACTTGGAGAAGTAAAAAGAAGAACTTTGTTAATTATGTTCATATTACCAAACACTCATAGTCCCCATATTGGGATGGGCAACTACGGAACCATACACTGCGAGTGGCCCGACACGCACTAGGCCGGTTTAATTTTAAAAACAAAATTATATTCAAAATAAAAGGAATCAACAGTAAGGGTTTAACAATTTGTCGCAGTGGGATAAACTACATTAAAAATAAAGAAACACGTTTATCTCGATATTTTAAGCTCGATTCCATCGATTCCATGACTTTAATGGATACCTTTAATACAAAATTAACAGCAAGTCAAATGGTAGAGAAAATTAGGTAGGTACGCACTTGCCACTGATCATTAGACAGTACCTTTCTTGACTTCCATGAGTAGATGTATCATGTCAGGTCGGATGACGTTACGCGTCTCTCGGTCCTTCATCGTCTCCAGCACCAGGTCCCTGAAGAAATGCTTTGAAGCTTTTGAGAATAGCGACAGCTTCAATTTCTGCAATTGGAGATTTTTTTAATGTATGTAAAAGAATTTGGCTTGGTGATAATATTTGTACATAGGTACTCAAAGATTAATTTTTTTATACATGGTGAAATTGATATCATTAGAATCCTTAAAAAAAACTAAGAGTCTACCCATCAAACTGATAAATTTTTAATTCAAACCTGAATTCCTAAAAAACAGCTGTTCCAAACTTAATCCATACTACACTGCAATGCCTACTCGAGTCAAATGTATGGAACAGCCAATTTGTTTTTTAAGAGTTCAGGTTTGCTTCCATAGTAAAACTTGGTCAGTTTTGATGGTCTGAACCACCCCTGAAAGTTTTGGAACGGTAAAAAAATCATCCGGTATAATATATCAACTTAGTACATACATGATCCATCTCATTTTGGGGACACTTGGTATTCGTGACAAAATAACAGTATACTTAGATTTTGCATTGTTTAAGTATTTTTAATTCATTTATTCTAGTGTAATATACTTAATATCGCATCGCCTTCGGCTTCGGCCGCATCTCGCATCATCGCATATTGGCGCAATCGCCTTAGGTCGCATTACCTTTCCCAGATCGTCGTCGGTCCAGCGGGTCGGACGGCGTACTACTAAGCTACTACTACACCACGCTTCCAATATTCGTGGTCTTCATTCCAGGACTCGGACACTGCATCAGTTCTCAGTTCTTTGGCAAATTTGGTCAGCCACTTGCCGCTTCCAATAGCAAATCACTTACGTTATAGAGGTAAGGAAAGGCTGCTGCCACAAATAATAACAACATCTGACTCTTTTTGAGGGAAGAAGCCTTTTTCCCCATGGCGTAGAACTTGTTGTCTTCATTCATGTGGCTTTCGACCTTCAAGCCGAAGGCACAGGAGGCGATGACGTCATTGGCGTATCGTGACGTCAGATCCTTTGCTTCGATGTCGACATAATCCACTGCAAACCAGGAAATAATATGCTTTGTAATCAACTAGATTAAGAATCTCTTGTGATGTTAAGATTTTGAGGTCTGATTGCAATACTCACATTGCAAGATTGGATTTAAAGAGACGATTCAGGCTACGGTTGACTCGAGGGTTGGCAGCTATTTTGATCCAAAGAGGTAAAGCTGTCAGAACCTTAGGTAGTAATTACATGCTGTTAGAGTTTTACTGTTAATTACCATTTTAACTTATTCTTATATGGGTAGTGCCTCCGTGGTCTAATGGTTAAGAGCATTAGGCTCTCGACACGGAGGTCCCCGGGACCTCGGGGTACACGCAGTGATATATTACTTTGTGCGTTTTTCCCCACTTAACATTGCAGGTTAACATAACATAACATAACATAAATATTCTTTATTAAAAAATCGACCGAATCTTCGTTAAATCACCTGATTGTCTGAAAAGAAAAATGATTCATGCTTCGGATGGCACGTTAAGGCGTTGGTCCCGGCTACTAACTCTGGTGGTAGTAGTCGTTATATAAAAACCACGTCAGAGAAAAAAACTCTGACACCAGGGCTCTGCCCACACGATAAGAAGAAGATAATATCTATCTTTTATCTGGCCTGCTTTCTTAAGGTTTACATACCTTTCACATCTTGTACAAGTTGGTGGAGATCAGTTCTTGTTGTTAACTATCTTTTCAAATTGCCTTGATTGGCCTCTGAATTACTATCCGTAAAACACTATAACGTGCAGAAAGAAGTTTATAGATTCATGTGATGATGTTAATGGACAAAATAGACGAGAAGTATCTGCAAAATTCTTACCACCAGATTTCTTTATTTTTAGCTTCAAGGAACGTATCATTTGTCCTCCCACTTCCACCATCAAGGGCATCATTACACGCATCTTGGAGCTGGTGAACGCGGGGCTCAGGGTTGAACGCATGTTTTTCCATTCTTGCCCTGAAAATTGGGTAACATTTCTCTTTATATTTCTTAAGATTTTCGAAAGTGTCAGTATGTGATTGAAGTAATCGGTACAAATTGAAGCTACAGAAACCCACAACCATAAACAAACCTTACCTCTAAGAAAGAAAAGATTTCTTCCAAAAAATGGGTCGCTGTTCTCAGAAAAAAACTGGCGGTGGTCGAGAAAGTGCTCGGAGTCCTTGACAGTGATCTTTTTCACCAGCTCCAGGTCTTTTATCACAAGCATGGGTGTTGTGAAGTCGTACTTACCCACGAACCTGTATAGGGATAGATATTTATTTATTTAGATATACCTACTTGTTACAAAAATTATGCTAAAGACTTTATTCCCGGTTAAAATATTTCCGTCCAGTGTAGTGTGGTGAGTCTTTTGATATCATTTTCCAGTAAGTTTGATGGAAAATCCCGGTTTCACCACCATATAAATTTGCCAAACCGAAGTAGATAAAAGTGAAATTATTGTTCATACATAGTCAATTTCAAATGAGTGTTAGTTTTTCGTGAAAATATACGTGCGTTTGCAGTGTTTAAAGTCATAATGTGGTAAATTGAACATTTACCGAATTTATTTTAAGTAACATTAATATTGCAACTTTTGCACTAAGATGAATTAACTAATTCATCCATTTCGTATAAATTATGGTTACTGCATAGATAATTAAACATATTAAATTAAATTAAATTATGGAGAGCGTCGTCGGTGGTGCGGAGAGCTATACAGGGTGTAAGTGACAGCCTTGCAAATACTGAAACGGTGAACTCAGACCATCAAACTGAACAACTTAACGCTATGGAGCCTACCTCAGGAGACGCGAAAAAAATCAGCTCTCCCATACATAAGTCGGGTAGGTACAGCAGTTTTGTATGGGACAGCTGATTTTTTTTCGCGTCCCCTGAGGTAGGCTCCATAGTGAAAGTTGTTCAGTTTGTTGGTCAGAGTTCACCGTTTCAGTATTAGCTAGGCCGTCACTTACACCCTGTAGATACTAAATCTTGAGGTCTGGGTTCGAATCCGCACGGATAAAAATGCCATGTATGAGTTTACGTAAAACCGACTGCTCTCAAACGATGAAGGAAAATATCGTAAATTCATGAGGAAACTTGCATACGCTGAAGAATAAATTCCGATGCATGTGTGAAGTCTACTAATCCGCATTGGGCACGCTTGGCGGACTAACACCCATACACCCTGAGGGTAAGGCCTGTGCCCTGCAGTGGGACGTATATAAATAGGCTGTAATGATGAATTAAGTTATTCATTAAAAAGAAAAATTACAAAATGTCCGAATCAGCAACGTAGGTTTTGTCAAATCAGAATAATAGTACCATCACATCCGCATCATACTTCTTCAAAGGTTTTCTATAAAAGAGAAGATCGTCGACCATATCCTCATCATCTCTCGCTTAAATAAATTAGTTTAATAATTTCCTTTCCGATTTTTCTTACTATTTCGAAGGCAGTAATTTGTATAAAGGATATATTTTTAGCATCTTTTTATCAAAACATACCTGTCATTTGGAAAAGCGTCGTAAACCTCAATATAATCAACAATGAAGTGTTCCCGCTGCAGCAACATCTTGTCCATGTTGCCCACTAGTGGGTAAGGTGCCAGGTGGTTAACTCCATGTCTCCTGAACCGGGAGTAAATCTGGCGGAAGTACTGGATCAGTGCGGCGGTGATCATCGCCGTCCAGATCAACACGATCATTGTCTAATAGAAAAGAAGTCTTTACTGGAGGTAGCTATGTTCGCAACTTCACTCAACGAGGCCTTATACTTTGGTTCGTCATCAAACATGGAACCCTTTTCATCCATTCTTTCGGTGTGTTTGTTTCACTTCGCCATCATCATATCAGCCGGTAGAAGTATACATATAGGCCTCCCTCAATGATCGCCACAACGACCGGTCATGCGTTTCCTACTCTGTCACTTTGCCCCACCCACCTCAATAACTCCCACATTTTTGCTCCTCTTGAAACATTTTGGCACGAAGACGGATAAAAATATCCTAAATACTACAAATCCTACAAAAATAGCAAAGACTAAAAAAAAATTACCTAAATAATTACTATACACCCCTTGTTTTTAATTACTAACAAAATGTTAAGGGTGTATTCAGACAATGAAACTAAACAACTTTCCCTAAGGAAAATGGGTGAAAAAACAAGAAAATTGTTTGAACCTTCCATTGAAAATTGATCGGCTGATCCACACTTAGTCCTAAAAAAAATCTGGTGTATATTTTGTTGAAACGTCAATCAAAACGTCCTCAAAATGTCTCAATCGAGATATTTTCGTTCAAAGACAAAAAATAGGACGCACACCCCTCCCCTCTAACTTTAAAATAGGTAGGTAGGTACTGGTGTAAAAATCTGCCAAGAATTTAGCTCTCAGTACTAAGTACTTTCAAGTGTCCGAAAAGCGTGCAGAAAAATAAAATTTTTGTTTGGCCAAAAGAAGAGCAAGTTAACAAAAAAACAACTACGGACTTACTTTATATTTTCAATCTCCCAGTCTCAACTGTATTTATTAACACGATTATGCCAAATTCATTCTAAGTGAGTTATTACTATTGAGCAGACACTTCTCCAAGAGGTGGTTCGCGACGGAATATACTTATTTATAGTCCTGACAACTTTTATTTGTTATTGTCTACGAGCTTTTGAAAAGATAATACCTTGAACCATTGACATACTAAAAAATGGACGCCGGGTCTAGTACAATATTCTTAATAGCCATGTTTTTCTTTCTTATTGCTGTCTCCCGTCTGCAATTAAGGGGAGGTCGGATATTTCTTTTTCCTACTCCTCCTATCTTCTTTGATTAATTCATTGCGGGTTCCAAGACAGATTAGAGTCATCCCCCGGGCTCGCTGGACTTCATTGTCCAGTGTTGTGAATGGTCGCCGCTGTTGATCCTGGCTTACAGGAGTTACAGCGGTGGGAATGTGTGGTGGGCCTATGCCCGATAATAAAAAAAAACAAATGTATTGAATAAATGATTTTTAGTTTGAGTTATATATACGTGTGCGCAGTCGGTCGATCAAACGAAGATTGTCGCGTAATTGGTTCACTTTATACGTTTTGGTGCTCTTTTGGTTCGGACACTTTTGAACACGGACCCGACGTCCAGTAGTTAGTAAGTCAATGCCATGAACACTCTGTGATGGGTTAGGGACCTATAAATGTTAATAAAAGTGACTAAACACATCAACTTGCTAATTATAACTCTTATAATTATTCCGTGATTATAGTTCAGGAAAGTACCTATTTAATCTAAGCAAAGAAGATTGAGAGACTTTTGAAAATGATATAATATGGATTCATATTAAACACGATTTGGGTAAAAAAGCTTAAAAACATTTCTATTTATATTTATAATAAAAATGAATGATCTTGACTATATTTCTTAATGTAATTCAATATTTTATATTTTGCTTTATATTACCTGTATTCTGTAATATTATCAAATCAAATCAAATCAAATATACTTTATTTTACACCAAAAACATAAACAGTAAAATACAGAAATAAAATACAAGAGGCACAAAATAAGGCGGTCTTATCGCTAAGAAGCGATTTCTTCCAGACAACCTTAGGGTAGAGGAAACGGTGAAAAGAAGAAAGGTAGGCGGTGTTTCCAGAAAAAAAATTAAATATGAAAATGAATTCAATATTTTTTTAAACATAATAACATAAGGAACCAATGATATTATAGGTACTTGTAAAAAACTATTTACCATTTTCAAGCTAGGTATGTCTTGTCTCTAGAAAGTAAATTGCTACTTTACAAGTGAAACCAATATGGAATTATATTCTAACCTGGAAATTCTATAGCGTTTTCAATCTAAAACACTGACAATAATAGTAGATGCTCCGTGGTATGTCACAAATGATCAAATTCACCATGCTCTTCACATACAATACCGACTATAGAGGAAGACATCGAAATCAGAACTGCAACCTATAGAGATAGACTTAAACAGCCTCCAAACCGAAAGGTCGAGGAATTAATGAAAAATAAAAAAACAATCACAAGATTAAAAAGAAAAACAAATTAATTGATTGAAAAACGCCATATTGGATAAAGGTGGAAGTGGTTCCATTCCTTAAAAGTTATGTCATTATAAATGCTAATTATTATTATTATTACTGTAATTATTATGAAATTTAATGTTTTTTTCTTATGCGGCTATTGCTGCCTCTGAATAAAAAAACACCAAAAATGTCCACATGCAAGATTGATTACATTAGATTATTTTGAGGGATCCGTACCCAAAGGGTGAAAACGGGACCCTATTAATAAGGCCTCATTTACGGAGACGCGGGGCGTATTGCGTCGCGTTGGGCGGCGCCAGGCGCGGGCAATAAATCTATGACAATGTGACGCGTGTGACAACGCTTCTCCGTAAACGCACTTATACAACGCCATATGTTTGTCCATCCGTCCATCCGTCCATCCGTCCATCCGTCCATCCGTCCATCCGTCCATCCGTCCATCCGTCCATCCGTCCCTCCGTCCGTCCGTCCGTCCGTCCGTCCGTCCTTCCGTCCATCTGCCATACGTCCATCCGTCCATCCGTCCGTCCGTCCGTCAATCCGTCCATCCGTCCGTCAGTCCGTCCGTCCATCCGTCCGTCCGTCCGTCCATCCGTACATCCGTCCTTCCGTCCGTCCATCCGTCCCTCCGTCCGTCCGTCCGTCCATCTGTCCATCCGTCCGTCCGTCTGTGAGTCCGTCCATCCATCCGTCCATCCGTCCATCCGTCCGTCCGTCCGTCCGTCTGTCTGTCTTACCTATTTAGAGCTGTGTTGAAATTTTATAAAAATAACCAAAAAGTTAAGGTTCCTCATAATTACAAGAAACGTTTTTGTTTTAACGTTTTTTATTATTTGTTCTGTCGTAAAAAACGCTAATACATTCAAACGTCAAACTTATTAATATTATTATAGTGCATTGCGCTAAGGATCCCGAAGAAAACACGCCATTTTCGGTAAATATTGTATGGTGGTACGGTACCCTCCATGCCCGTGTCTAACTCGTACTTGGTGGGTTTTTATTTTTACTCAGACTCCTTTTTCTACTTTACCTACCTATTTTATATTACTATAAACCTCGAACTATACAATTTATTTCTCTCCTTTTGTTTACTCAATAAAGTCGTTGGTAGGTTAGGGACCTCATACTAGGAGCTAATAACCTTCGTAACGCGGCAACTTCATTGTTTTTTATTATACAGGGTGATACTAAGAGTCTACGTTTAGAGTCTAAGTTTTGCTCCGATTAGTTTGCTCCCATAGTAAAAGTTGTTCAGTTTGATGGGTATACTCTTAGTTTAAAAGGATGCTAATGATATCAATCATAGATTAATATGTATATTTGATATAGATAGGTAACTCGCCTTGAATTTTAGGACATCCTAATTATTAGCGTTGTCGCTTATTAACACCGGGGGAGCCACATTATGAAATAAAATTGAAAATGACGATCGGCCGACACGAGGGTCGAACCTTAGGTACCCGGATCGTGAGTCGGTTGTCTAGACCGCTAGACCAACAAGACAGTGATTAATATGGGCGAAATCTCGCACTACTACAGCGCAGCGGTGAGGTGTAGCGCGCCGTCACTCCGATATGAACCCTAGTTCAACACATAGTGCTTTGAAACATAACCGATAGATGGCGGAAGCTGTCTATGGAAAATCAGCGTTCCACTTAGTTTGTACTAAGATAACATAGCATGATACCAATTTCACCCTGTATAGGTACTGTAGGAAAAGATACGCAATTCGTTTAATTA
This sequence comes from Agonopterix arenella, assembly GCA_927399405.1. Lineage (NCBI taxonomy): Eukaryota > Metazoa > Arthropoda > Insecta > Lepidoptera > Depressariidae > Agonopterix > Agonopterix arenella. The sequence continues at coordinate 17,881,618 of OV656707.1, read as the reverse complement.
ATTACAGCACAGCAATACAATATTTTGTTTATATTATGTACTTCCCCGTTGACCGTTTAGTATTCTTAAGGTGTACTTACTTATATATATAGGTGCCTAGAATACTAGAATATGTACCTATATGTCTTTATTTAAAATGACTTAGGTGTGCGTGTGTGGATTACTTATACGTTAATCTGTGCCTATACCGGTTTATGCACCTTTTTAACTGACTTCAAAAAGGAGGAGGTTTCTCAATTCGACCGTTTATGTCTTTTTCTTTTTTTTTATGTGTGTTCGCGGATAACTTCGTCGTTTATGAACCGATTTTGTTAATCCTTATTTTGTCGGAAAGAAGATATTCCAAGGAGTACCACCCTTGGAATATCTTCTTTCCAACAAAAAAAGAATCATCAAAATCGGTTCATAAATGATACGGGAACCAGGATCTGATGATGGCATCCCAGAAAAATCGAGGGGAACCTTTGAAAATCGTAATGCCGGCTAGTGCGTTTGTTAATTTAAAGCACTACTATTAAATTGAATTAATGAATTCACCACTGAAAAGTGTGAAATAATTTTAACAAAAAAATTAAAACCGCCTTCATTAAAATTAAAAAGATAAAAAATAATATTGCAGCCGATGACTTTTTCGTTCGCATCATAAGAACATTAATTTGTTTTATAGAAGTCGGCGTCAAGCCAAGCCAAAAAACTAATGCAAGCCCTGTCGCGAATCGTACCGGCTTGACAGCGACATCGATAAAACAAATTAATGTTCTTATGATGCGAACGAAAAAGTCATCGGCTGCAATATTATTTTTAAACTTTTTTTTTTTGTTGGTTATTTTTATCCGTCTTCGTGCCAAAATGTTTCAAGAGGAGCAAAAATGTGGGAGTTATTGAGGTGGTTGGGGCGGAGTGACAAACAGAGGGAACCCGTTGGATGCGGGTAGCGCATGACCGGTCGTTGTGACGATCATTGAGGGAGGCCTATTATGTATATTTCTATCGGCTGGTATGATGATTGTGATAGTGAAACAGACACACTGAAAGAATGGACGAACCGACGAACTTTTTAGTTAATTGAAGGCGATCTTAATTTTTTGTTAAAATTTTGTTTATTTTCTGGGTTCCGTACCTACTAAAATTGTGATAAAAAAACCTTACGTCTCCATATTTGTTTAGACTACCATTGATATTGGTAGCTTAGATCAAAGTAAAATTTGGTAGTACGTTTTTCAGTGAACATAAAATGACATGCCATGTCTTCTATCGGAAGACGAAGTTAATAATAAGATTGCTAATGTTAAAACATAATTTCACATCCTTAGGTACTATAATAATATTTTAATGAATCTTCTGATGATTGCAAAGTTGGTAGCTATATTCTAAAACTTTAAGAATAAAAGCGACATTCAGTTAGGTAGGTAAACTAAACAGTACGGTACTAAATGGTTGTTTCTGAATAGATTTCAAAAAAATCTTTTAAATATCATGAGTTGACACTGTTGTACGACCCAGTTTAGTCTAGGAAAAATACGGTTTGAGATTGCATTAAATACACTTTAGTAAATTGTGTTTGAACTAAATTACTGTTAGTTTATAACACTTTTGTCCAGATTTGGTTTGGATATAAGCTGAGGACCCTGAGAAATACCTTAAAATCGATATAACTGTACAAAGGGCAAACTTATTTCTAAAGATATTTCTTCCAGCATACTAGCAAAAGAGACAGTTAATTAAGCCCATACAAATTTATTGTGTACAAACAAACAGTAAATAATTATGTTTTGAGGTTATAATTTTTGAATAGTTATTAACCGGGGATTATTGTTGTTATAAGTAAAACGTATTGAACGAAGTCGTCCTGTACAAACTTACCAGTTTTCCATTTTTTGTTCATACCTAAATTTAATGTTTTGTAAATGTCTTAATTATTCCATTATACACAATAAAAATTCGGGGATTATTGAGAATTTATGTTTTTCAGGTATGTATCTACTAATATTTCAAACTATCACCTAAAGTGCAATTAATGCAATCTACTCCATACAAAAATTCGTAGATTTCCCCGACTAGTTGGTGTAATGGTTACCACGCCGGACTGCCAAACCAAGGTCCTGGGTTCGAATCCCGGTTCGGTCATGGATGTTTATATGTTTGTGCCGTTGTCGTATGGTTTCCATAATAAAAAGCCTATAGTGCTTGCTTGGGATCATAACGATGTATATGCCTGTGAGCGTTATTTATTTATTTTATTTGTATAATACTTAACTTACCTGCTACTGTAGCATTGGATGGTTACGGTGCGCATTTAATCAGTTCTCAAAGTAATAACTAGGAGCGTTTTACTTATAAGTAGTATTCTACGGTTGTACGAAATTCTGTACCTACGAAAATTGGAACAAAACTACTGTAGTTTACTACAGTGCAAACTCGTGGTCTGTGGGCCTACAGAACCCTCGGCATGCTAATGACGGTCACTGTGACATGTCATGTTGCAGTTGTCTTATTGCTTTTTCACATATTTTTGATTTGATCATTGAACTCGCAAGAGGTTTTGCAAATTAGTACCCTTCCTACCTAACTACTTATTTTTTTCTGGCACGGTCACAATTATTTTAAATTGAGCTAATTACGGGCAGCATCAGAAGCTGTTGAATATTTCTCACCTTTGTCCTTTGTCACAGATTAATAATAATAATAAGTTACTACGTATACGGTTCAAAAGTGTTCATCAGCTATTGATGTTGACTGTATCTTTGTAGAATTTGAAATCCTTTTTGAAGAAAATAATAAATTCTTATTAACAAAGTACCTAATTAGTTTTTTATATCCACCATATCTGTGAAAAAGAAATATTTTACTTCTAAAAAATATTAACCTACTAACGCCACCTACCCGCACATTGCGGAACAATCAAACTTCTCGTCTGTACTTTAATAGAAAGACTCTGGCCGAGTTTTGTGTAGCTTAGTGCAAAGGAGTTTCGTGGATTTTATACTAGATGGCACCAGCAAAGACCGTTGAATGCAACAAAATACAGGAGTGCGATTTTTGAATCTCATTCGCTGAGCTCAGCAGTTGAAAATGTCAGGGAGAGAGAGTGGAGAGGGTTATGCTCGGAGTTTCCCTGCGAGATCGAATCAGAAATCAAGATATCCACAAAAGGACCAGAGTAGCTGATGACTATAACCATGAAAAAAAGTTTAGCAATTCTTTGGGCTATCCAAAGAATTGTTAAACTTTTTTGCATAGTTTACATAAATAGTTCCAGCTGTCCAGTAATGTATGGAGGGATATCGCACCAAATAGAGGTCTGGAACAGTTTAGGAGAGACCTTTTCCCCAGCAGTAGGAGCGATTTTTGAATCTCATACGTTGAACTCAGCAGTTGAAAATGTATGGAGATACACATCTTTCTACTGCTGATTTGACTTTCAAAAATCGCACTCCTGGAGTATGATTTTTGAATGTCAAATAGTAGCAGAAAGATGCATATCTCCATAGTAATATTGACATTTTCAACTTCTGAGCTCAGCGAATGAGTTTCAAAAATCGCACTCCAGGTTTGAAAAGGGTAATTATCGTTGTTGACATAAGAAAAAGACGCACTACAGCCTAGCTACCATGCCACCCCCGAGAAAACGACAAAAATCGAGATGTGCCTCCATCTTTATTATTTTACGTAGGCCAGAAAGAGCGCGCATGACGTTTTCCTCGTTTAAACGCTTTGTCGTGGGTGGCATGCTAGCTAGGCAGGGCCTCTACCCGGTCATTCGAACTTCGCAATTGCGTGAACGTTTTCGTTCCAATGTCAACTCTATTACTAGCCCAGTCATTTTACGGTTTGAGCCGGGATGAGAGGAGAATGTTTCCTTTCAGTAAAATTTGCCATCATAAATATTAAGGGTACTTTCCCTCCAACCACGGCCTTTTTTTTCCACCCTGTATTACTTATATTTGGGGTTTGTACTTTTAATAAAACAATTGTTTTCACATTCATAAATCGTATAATTCTCTTCTTATTTCAATTAATTATGAAATAATACAATAATTCGTCTCTCAGATTGCACATTACGTAACAATTGTTGTCTTAAACCTAAAAATTATAATAAATGATAATAATTATATTACTTAGGTATGTACGAGAACACTTCAACACTTATTATGTACTGGAATTATGCACCTTACTGCTGATTTTATACAGATAACTTTTGTCTGTCGTGATTCGTGACTGATTTCAATCTTTATAGAGATTACAAAAAATTAAAAAAAAGGTCCAATGAGAGCTAGCAGCGACCAATAGTAAGTATGTACCAATGTACCGCTACACTGACTGAGGTTTATAAATAAATAGCATATTGGATATTGTTACACAATTATCTAGTCCCAATTAAAGAACTAAAATCCAGTCCAGACTTCCATTTTGAAATCTAACTACTTATATATTTGATACAGTATAAAATTGTCATTAATGAGCAAAAAAAATTATTTCAACTTTTCATTTGTACCGAGTTTTTATGAAAAGAGGAACAAATGTTTTCCAGACTGTATTGAAAAATGATTGAAAGCAGTCACAAGTAATAAATAAATATTTTATACTTTATTTTCTTTTAGTACTTAGTTACTTTTATCGTTGTATGTTAAGACACAGTCTTTGTACTGTCATAAATATTATTTTCAATTAATATAGTCCAAGTTAAAGGAATGGTAGATTAGTAGAATAACCAATTTGAAGTAACAAAGTAGAAACCTATTCTAGTTGACTTAAATAAAGAGATTTCAAACTCTAAGAGTGTGTGAATAGAGTAGAAAGTAACTATAATATTGAATGAATCATAATTTATCTTACATCACAGCAATCGCCTGAGAGTGACGAAACTTAACCCTAAACATTATTAATTAAAAAAATTGTCAAAAATTACATTTTTATTGTTTTAAAACATACGTTTTTCAAAACCTAATCTTTGGCTAGCAGATCTTTTTTACTTTGTAATTTTTTTTTTATTGCACACTTGCGCCAATTTTATTTTTCTTATTTCTTAATAATTAAATATTTAACTAACACTGAGATAGTGACAAATATAAATAACAATGATAACGTACTTTATTCAGGACGTGACAAATCCTAACTCTAAGAAATAATCATAGATCATTAAGAAGAAAACTAGATACAAAATCGACTATCAAATCTCTGCAAATTTTTGACATTGAGATGGCGGGTACTATCAGCACTCACGCGCAGACGCTATATCAGACCTGCCGAATACCAGTAGGCCTAGCATGCCACCCCCGGAAAATCGATAAAAATCGAGATGTGCCTCGTGCCATCTTTATTATTTTACGTATGCCAGAAAGATCGCGCATGACGTTTTTCTCGTTTAAACGCTTTATCGTGGATGGCATGCTAGCCGTGCTGCTGGACAGTAAAATGTAAAACCACCATTGAAGAAACATTTACACGAAAAGAAAAAGTGCACTCAGATATTCGTTTGATACACTATGGTATGTCTTAGAAGGTACAGATTAGATAATATTAGTACCGAGTCTTAGTACACTTTTTGATCTGTCATTTTTGGAGTTGATTGTATGTATTTAGTTTTTTATTAGTGACGAAAGGAAATAATGAATAAAGTTGACGATGATAGAATGGACACGAAAATGACACAGTTTCTTTCACATTAGAAATTCGAAATTAAGTACATTTTACAACTACTTGTTAAAAAGTATGGCATCTTTAGTAAAACTAATTATACTAACTAGAAAATAGACTTACAAAATACTAGAAACATAAATAAAATCGGAATGTTCGTTACATTTTGTTCTATTACTAAATTCACTCTCATAAAAAATGGTAACAACACATCAAAAATACTTTATCAAAAATTCGTATTTCTAAACAACCTTTCTTCTCCGCTTAGAATCTCAATATAAACCATTTATTGAAAAAATACTTACAAAATAATAATTATGGACACTTCAACATGGGTTTGGTACAACCATTAATTGACGGGGACGAGCATCGAACTTGGAACAACCTTCGAGCCAACGCTTTGAGCCTATCCAAACTATTGACGTACATAACATCTCAGAAAACACCTATCTAGAGGATTTTATATCAGATGCTTATTCTAGATCAATCTTGGATCACAGAGAAAAGGAATTTTAAAAATGAGAATTTATAATTGTTCTATAGTTGTTGTTGTTGTGTTGTTGTGCGGGTTCAAGTCCCGCCCGAGACATTTTTTTTCAATCTTTAATTTGATTATAATTGTTGTTCGTAATTAACATTATTGTCCAAAACAGGACGTCAGTTGGCGAGTTAATACAGTTTTATTTATAGAACTAAGCTCATTGTTGGGATAATCCAACGGGAAAGAAGAACAAAATGACTATGGTTTTCAACACGTTTTTCCCCATACTCATTTTTAATTTCAAGAGCGTGTTTGCTTTGATATTGCAGTGACTAAGATGGTCAGTGAACCAAAAACTTCATACCCACAGTACTATTTTAATTATCTTAAAAAATTTCCAAAATCAATCTAGAATAAGATCCGCAAATCATCTTTACATAACTTCACTATCCTTAGCCTTCTCTTAGACAACTCTCAACATTAATGAAACATACAGACAAACACGGAAAATATCATTAACGATGCCATCATTAAATTAATGACATATTATTAATGACTCCTTCTGTATTTGCCTAAAGCTTAAGCGCCGGTCACGCAGGCCGGGACGGCAGCGGCTTGGTACATACCATTTCTGTATTTGTTACATGCATAGTTCACAATTGTTTCCCGTGACATGACAGGTCCGTCCCGCTCCCGTCTCGGTCTTTTAGACCCACGCGACGCTAACAAGAGATCGATTGACCGATATCGATCATACATTACATATTACACTCACGCTCACAGGCCTTCAGAAGAGAGCAGAGTCGTAGATGTACACCAAAGGGTATCAAAACCACTTTTGACAATGGCACAGGTTAGCAATTTGTCATGAATGCTCACCACTGTCTCTCTCTTCGTCAACTTTTACGACTTGGGTTGGGGATGATAAGCAGCTGGCTCATTTTAAATTCTTCTTTTACTGCCAGATTAGTTTAGACATCGGTCAATCGACCTCAATTCAGGCATTACAATAAAAATTTAACTATCTACCATCTAATTCATACAAATACCAGAGAGGTTCGATTCAAATATTTCAACATGCCTTCATAACCATATTGTGAGCATCAATATAACAGACAAATTTAAACCTAGTTACAATATAATTTAAACTAAGAATACATATCGAAATTATCTATTTCTTTTTTTACGTTTGTGAAGTTAGGGTTGTCGGTGGTGAAGTCTGGTCCTTTAAGGCCGAACTGGTAGACGAGGCGTGCCGTGGGTACGGAGACCAGGACAGACTGCCGGTAGTGGTACCTCATGGCTCGACTGAACTTCTCAAAGGTCATATTGTCATTCTGTTTCATCTTCCCCCACAGTTTTGCAACTTCGTCTGGCTTCACGAACCTGGAAAGGCAGAGAAATAGGTTAATCATCAGTTTATACACGTTCACGTTTTCACATTGATCTGGGAGTTAAATATGTTGATGGAATCAGCTGCTTATCGACGGGACCAGAAGTGCAATTTTTAAAAGTCACACGTTCAAAATAATGATCGAACGATTCATAATCTCCATAATAATTTAGATATTGTCTGCTGCTGATTTGAACGTGTGACTTTCAAAAATCGCACTCCAGGCTTTAGTTAATCTCAATGATCGTTTCCAATACCGAAACATCATTTCTCCAACCACTAAGTTAATTAATTAATATCTAGGTTAATGTTGCAATAAACAGTTTATCTAGGGTTTATCTATCTCAATGCAATGTTAACTTTGTGATAAAGATGTGTGTAAGACTAGTGAAGTATTTATAAATGATTGATTGTTCAATTTAACCATTATCGTTAGTGGCAATATAATATAATCTAGATAAACGGCTCGTGTAATATTTAAACCATTCTGGATCTATTTATAGTCCTCCTTCTTAATATGCTGACGGTTTAAAAGGGTTTTAATCATAGAGATCTAGAGAGATGGATAGGATTTTCCCCAGTTGGTTAGGACATTGCAGGGTGAATCACCTGATTGTCTGAAAAAGAAAAATGATTCCGTGCTTCGGATGGCACGTTAAGCCGTTGGGCCCGGCTATTATCTTTGGTGGTACAGAACAACCACGTCAGAGGCCGTAAGGAGAAGAAGACTAAGTAGGAAGTGTGAAGTTCTAAAATAGCACTACTGGCATTTAGCTATCATTTCGCTAACAAAACAGTGCAAAAATACCTTATCCTAAGAAACTTGATATGGTACTTCATACTATGAACCGTATAGCTAAAAATTTTGAAGTGAATTTAAATAAAAATGGAATCCAAGAGCATTGAGATAAGATACAAATTACAACGTTGTAAAAACAAGTCAAGTGCGACAAGTAATAATAACATAGCGCCATGTCATGTAATTATGTCCTCTTTGAATACATTCCTATCGCTTTGTCCGTACCTACATGTCACAGGTATATTGTTAAAGTCGGTATAGGAGTAAAAGTTCATTATTATAAAAAACGAGCGTTAACCCGCGACTTCGTCCGCACAAATTATATACCAGATTTTAAGTCAGATCATAAGCTATCAAACAAAAAAAGTTTCATCAAAATCGGTTCAGTAGTTTTTTGCGTGATACTCGTTCAAACAAACAAACACACAAACAATCAGACAGACAAAAAATCAAAAAATTGGTGAAATGGAATCAGGGACACCTAAAAACCATATCGTAACTTTTTTTTTGTTAATATCTTCAATGTACAGACAAACTTCCTGTAACAGTTTTATAATAGTATAGATTGATAGGATACCGTAGTCATTATAATGAGAAGCTTAACCCTGATATAGCTTAGATAACATAATCAATCTTCAAAAGCATAAATAGTGCCATAGAAGAGCTATCCAACGACACCTCACCCGATATTTTTTCCTACCCCTTTTTGCGTTGAATGAAAAGAGGGGTCGAATAAAATTGTTTCTTCTTAATTACTATATTTCTGTTTTTGAGTTACTACAGGATGTTAGGGTAAACAGTTGCACTACTTTAAGGGGTGATTGTACCCATGATACTGAACAACTTTCCCAAAGAAACATATAGGAAATTCAATTTATTTTCTTATATGAAAAGTTTTTTTTTTTTGCTAATTTACTATAGGTTTCTTAGGTAAAGTTGTTCAGTATCATGGGTACAATCACCCCTTAAAGTAATCCAACTGTTTACATCCTATGTATAATCAGTCTTCATGCCAGGCCACCTATGCATGGACAAAATTTTGGATTCTGGAAATATGTTATTGTTATCCTTATAAAAATTGTATAGTTACCCAGTTAATCATTTAAGGAAAAACCTTAATAGTATGGGAGAGTAAATTAAAATATTTTAATAAAATTGTGAATAACCAATAATGTCAAGGACGATTTGGGCGTTGCACGAATCGTGTTCATTGGTTGTGTTAAAATATTTAAATTGACCAATCAGTGTATTTTACGTATGGTAGACCCGTTAGACTCCGCCCGCTGCCCACTCTCTATCGACTTAGCGCAATGATGACACATTACCACTTTCTAATACAAATTATCAAGGTAATCGCTAAAATTGTAATCTGCGTATCAAAACTTTAGTTATAAGTTCTGAACTTGTTTTAATTTGCAATTATTATCGACTAGCGACCCTAGCTTTGCCCGGGTTGCGCCACTTATCGGTTCTAAAACTATCCTATCTTTCAAGCTGGCACCAACCAACAACAATAGCAACAACAGACATTCGCAAAATGTCATTGAAATCGGTTGGGTGGTTTCGGAGATTAGCGTGTACGAAGAAGGAGATGATGCATTGTTAAGTATATAAAATATTGGTAATATTGGAATTTATGTACGATTTGTAACACCACTGGCTTTTCGGCTAAGGAAAACATCGTGAAGATAACCTGCGCGGTTCAATTTTGAGGCATGTATTGTACCCACTGTCCATTATAAGTGGCGTGGCGTCACACTGGATAGAGTTTCGGTACTATTAGTGAAACGTTGATGTTCTGAGGTTTTAAAATATCTATGGCTACCCCCTCGGGGACTACATAGAGTCAGATAGAGCATAATAATAATACGCCTATGTTTATGCAAAATTATTGGTACAAGGATTGGTATAGGGTACTCCATGCTGAAACTGAACAACTTTCACCACGGAGACCACATCAAAAAGTGATGTTTCATAGAAAACATCAATAGTGACTCAATCAAATGTATGCAAAAGCAGGTTTTTTTCACGATTTCAAGGGTTCATAGTGAAAGTTAGTTCACTTCACTGTATTAAGCATAATTTAGTATTTACTTTCTTCTACACCGGAAACCTAGAGCAGCAAAAATGCAGAGAGATTTAGATGATTAAATAACAAATTATTAAAACAACCTCCGTCACATTTTACACGACTTGACTTTTAAAATTATTAATTTATTTATTTTAAATATTCCCGTATTTTCAACTTGTCCCGTGACATTTTATAGTTAGACATCGGTGTCAAGTTCTGATGCAAAGTGTCCAGATAATGGCGATCAGAGTCAAGGATTACTTGTAGCCATTATCAGTGTAATACTCGACGCCTGCTCAAGCGCAGACGAGACCTAATAAAAATATTATAGAACAAGAATTCCTTATAATTTATAGATTATTACATTGTAGTAAGGTGCATAGTTTTATTAGCTTCTTTATAGAAATCAGAATCAATGCGACTATTCAATGTTAAACAGGAAAATGTTTGGACCATAGACTTTTTCAGGGGAAGTTCGAATGATCAAACTGAAAAACTTTTGTTTCATACATTTAGTTCTGTTTTTCTCTCAATCTTGAAAAGACGGTTATAGAGTACTTGCTTAGAAATTAATTATTATTATTATATAACAGTGAGTCAGTTATAATTATAACAGTCATTTCAAGATTTCAACATGAACAATACTAGTTATACATATACCTACATCTCCTAACATCATTTACAACGTTTATTTTTGGATTACGTTTTGATCATGGACCTGCCCATCTTTAGAACAAAACTCTTTTAGAGGCTCGCCTTTGTACAAACATCATGACTTATAGTAAATTTCATGGTGAAAATAAAGAATATAAGAATGCAAATTTACTACTACGAATATTATTCATCAAAAATCTACAACCGCACTTAAAAATATAGTGATCCATAAGATCCCCTATTTATTTATCTTATATTTGGTAACAAATGGACAACCATTATTACTCGCAATAAGATAGATGCGGTAGTTTTGGATGATGCTTCCTGAATGTATAGGTAGGTATCAGAACTATTAATTATCTGTGATATACCTACAGTCATTCATGTGGTAGCACGCTGTGTTGTGACGTAAAAAAACTCTACAAAATATTGTCATAGGTAACAGAAATAAACAATCAACAAAAGATAATTTATGTAAACTGCAACTTAACACCTATATGTAAAATAGTTTATTTTATGACAGTTGATGTGTTGATGCATTGTAACGAATGTGTAGTTCCGACGTCAATAGTTATGTTATGTATGACTGCCTCAACATTTATATATACGCGATTATATGTTGTATCTTACGAATAAAGGTTGTATCTATAGAAACGTACAAACTGTATGTGTTATTTTCAATTAGTTTCTGTTTGATTCCGTGTGTTTTCAGCTTTTAATAGACTAGGTACCTTCCTCAATTTTTATTATGGAGATCGTAAAGCGACTAGTCACTTACAGATTCGTATATGAATGATCATATCATATCATTTATTGCGTTATGTAGTTACAAAAGATCGTATAAATATGGTACAGCACTCACATAAACCCTGAAAGGGCACGGCAATATCTTAAAACTAGTAAAAAACAAAAAAAAACAAAAAACATAAAATCTAAAAAAAAAAAATCTTAAAAATCATATAAAAATGCAATAAACTCTATAGTTATTTGGAGATTTTCGTATACGAATTGGAATGTGATATTTTTAAAAAACTCCTGATTTCGTTTGCAATTTTTTTGTGGTCTGGCCCTATTCTGGAACTTTCTGTTTTTCTCGAATACAGTTGACATTTGAAAACGTTCACGATGATAATGTATTGAAAATTAAATATCCGGTTCCCAAAGCCTCTTATTATGGGGGCTGGCAACAAACACTTCGATCTTGTGTTGAGACCCCCAACCCCAAGCCTCATGTCACCATGCAAAATACGTATCAAAGCAACAACCTATTATAGCTACTAGTTTAATTTTTTTTATTTGTTATATGACTGTGCAACCAAAAAAGAATTTCAAAAAATTCAAACTTTCCTCAGAAAGTGGTATTCTGGTCACGTAGGGTGACATCCTTGGCCTGCACTGATACATCGGCGCACAAGGCCGCCTCCCGGCCTCGCTCGCACGCATTCCGCATCCAAATTTGTATGAATCACATTTTTATAGTTCATGCAACGTGACACTGTAAGGTTAATGGTGAAGTATCTCTTGTTGTTGTTTTTTGTAAGGTTAAGTGAAAACTTACTAAATTGAAAGGTTGGTAGCACAGATCACAAAAACTAAAGGGAGATGTGAAAAGGGGGCGGGGCCAGTGTCGCAGCAATATGCGCAAAAATGGAACACATTGCTCGCGACACTAATGATTCAATATATTATGAGGGTGAAAGCCAGTCGAGATATTATGTGTAAATAGTTTACAATGCTTGCGTAGTGCTAAAGATTATTCGAACGTTGAGTTCTGATACCGCAATGGATAATGAGCACATTCAAGCTAAAAAAATACTTTCTATCGCGTGGTACAGGTGGTGATGCCACACTAGGTTTCGTATTCAGCGCGTTGGTTGGCATCTCTCTAGATCTCTATGGTTGGTAGCATCAAGTACATGTTTCTGGTGATTGGTTCGAGAAAGGAATACTTCTAGTAAAAGAGGTATACGTTGTACAGAAGATCTTTGATTTGATAATAGCATGCCACGCAAGATAAAGCGTCTAAACGCCGAAAGTTTCATGCGCTTTTATATAACCATGCTAGTACCTAAAAAGACAGAAATACATCTCGAGGCTCAATCTGAGCCTAGCATGCTGTGACTCCGAGTAAACGAGAATGATTGAGACCTCAGTGGACTTACGTTAATTTTACACATGGTGTATACCTTGTGTATACTGTAGATGGTGTGTTTTTTTTAGGTTAGTTTTGGTTAAATTAACTCAAAATCTCATCAATATGGTTCAAAAGATCAAAACCATAAAAGCTGATGAAGTAAGAGAGCAGGATGTGACCATCCTCGCCACTGGTGAAGAAATAATGTAATTACTGCAGTGAAGCAAAAACTGTCGACACGCCACTGCCAATGTCATGGTTTTATGAATTACTTTATTGACTGTTTCATCTACAGCTCGACTACGGCAAGATAGAATGACGGTTCATATTTATATCTTTAGTAACAAAGCTATAATTCCTGATCGGTCAGAAGCTTTGCTACAACTATACCAACTATATTTTGAAGTATTGCCCATTTTTGGTATTCTGGTGCTGCCAACTGGTGCTACGGCTTTCACTCACAAAAATCATAAGAAACTTCATCCATACGTGAAGAAAAGGGATGGTCCATTTCGATACCTTTCTGTTTACCCATTTGAGAACAATGAGCGTAAGTATGTAGAGATTTTTATACCTCTCTCACAGTGACGTTTGTCAGAACAAGAGCTATAATTATAAGTCTATTTGGTAGTCGATTAACTGAATCGATTAACATTAATTAGTTAAACTATTAGGTAATTGGTTTGTACGCGATAGTTAATGCCGAACCGTGCTCCATGAAAACTTAAACTCTCTGTTGAACAAGTATAGTCGAATATAGGGTCTTTCTTTATAATAATATGCCGACGGTTTTGATGGGGATGATCAGACCAAACTAAACAACTTTCGCTTTAACTTTTTAATCAGCTGTCCTATATATTTGAGCCGAGCAGGTTTGCAGATTTTGTATGGAACAGCTTTTTATCTTTTTCGCTTAGAAATACCTGGTTCGCCACCCATCCCATTTCTCTGCGGCCCGATCGTGCTAAAATAAAACGTCATTGAACCGCATGCGAATCACAACTTTCCACATATTCAGTATCGCGCTAGTCATTTGACAACTCATGACAGTTGTTTTACAGATTTCAGGCTGTCAATAAATAAGTCAAGTTTAGCGAGATACGGAATTCAGCACAGTTAAAATAGTAACTGACTTGCAATTTGATTAGAACTGAAATTAAATAAGGATTTAATTTCGATTTTTTAAATTAGCGCGATCGAGTCCCTGGAGTGGGATGGCATCTATTTTGACTGATGATGTTGATAGAATTTATTTTGGCTAATGAATGAAAAAAGGTAAACAGTGTGAAAGTTCTAATAAATGAACCTGCCTGCTAGCCCTGTACCCGGACTTGTTCGATATATCGCCACTGTTTTGGTCCGAACTTCATTGTAATAGAGTTGACATTGAAACGAAAACGTTCACGCAATTGCGAAGTTCAAATGTGCGGGTAGATGTCCTGTGCCGAGTGTCGTGGGTTCGAATCCCGTGTGGGACTAATATTCGTATGAGGGAGGAATATGAATATTTGTTCCCTGGACATGGATGTTTGCATTATTTTGTATTCTATATATCGTTTTCTAGTCATCATAATACAACTCCTGGCTAGATTCTGGTGCTTATGTGACTAGATAACTTTTGTGAAGATATTTATTTATAATATCGATAGCATCACTTACATAAAATAATGACTGTTTTGAATTATTAACGATCCGGACAGTAATTAAAATCAACTTGTTAAATAGGATAATATTGTCAATTAAGTTTTAATCGATGTACCTTGAAACCTTAGCCTCGTTCTAGGTCATACCATCTTTATAGGTGCTTTGCAATCGACTTGGCTAAAAAAGATATGCTGGGTGATTTTTAAATACTTTCCTAATTTTCAGGTGTGGTTAAATGGCAAAATCGCTAATAAAAACAGCTGTTTCACGAAACTGCAATGCCTACTTGTCCCAAATGTATGAAGCAGCAGAGTTGTTTTAACAATTTCAATGTTGACCCCGTACCCCAGTAGTAAAATTTGTTCAGTATGATGGTCTGAATCACCCCTGAAAGGAAAGTGTTTCGAAAATCAATCAGTACATAATTTTTTGCCAAATCTATTGAAAATAAAAGTACTGTTTTTCAGCCCAATAATTATACACTCTCGGGTTTTACTTGATTTCTGGACCTACATGTAACTACTTTGTTTTGAACTTCAATATGCAACAAGTATTTAATTATAGAATACTTAAACTAGTAAAGTGCGACCTCTGTGAAGTAATGATTAGAATTAATAACATGTTTCATGACCAAGACATTATAACTGTGAATGACTTTGGTCGCGATGTGAATTACAATTTACTATTTGATGGTCTCTGGACGGTTCGATATGTCACCCGTAATGGTAAGGCGTCTGACCTTTATTTCACTACAATCATTTTATTACAAATCGCAAAGCGAAGCGCATGCTACGAAGTGGGTTTCAGGATTGCATATTGAGATAATATTCTGAAAACTCAGAACATCCACGTTTCCCTAGTAGTACCGAAACCCGTACGATACCAGATGATAGGATATGAGATCATTGCCAAAAAATATAGAAGATCGGCCAAATTGATTGCAGAAATATCCACACTGGGTGACATGCTGGTGGGTGGTATTTTCAAGACTTGCGATGCATTGTATAAATACAAGGTGTAAAATTAAATACCTTACATATCAAAGGGGTACTTCAGACCATTAGTCATGGAAACAACATCGAAATGACGAAATACTGATAGATGTGGACGCATCAGCTGATGATGTCAAAAGATTATTATTTTATTTTAAATGTCCCGTTCAAAAATGTTTTGTGGTTAATTTCGTTATTATTTTTCCTCCTGTTTTGTTACTACTCTACATAAACATAAGAACTAATTTATAAGCAAATCTCGATGACATAACGTAGTCAAGAGCAACCAGTTCGCCTTGTCCATACATAACTAGTCATACAAACACATACAGTAGCCATCATAAGCAAGATAATTTACATTCAAACCCATCTGATATGGAGATAACAAAATAATAAAAACAGAGGTCTCAAAAAATACTTGTTTACGAAAGTTGGCAGTCACGTTCTGCAAGTTTACTTTAGGAGGGAAGTCCCGAGAGGGGGGGAGGAGTTGCTCTGCAACAGGTTTTAAGTTATATGTTTCTATGAATTCTGACGTACGAAGGTTTTGTGCGAATCGAAAAGTAAATAATGTGATCGGAGGATACCGGCGCGCACAAAATTGCATTTCTCAAATCTGTGCGATAAATACACAGCATTCGGTCTTTGCATCATCATCATCATCCTGAAATGACCGACAGGACCCAGGAGTGCAATTCTCTAAGCGCAAACATCGGTTAAAACATCGGCGAGCTGTCAATTCGTTATGCGCTGTGTCAAACTTAATATGAAATATTCAACGACGAGAATGTTATCTTAGAGAATTGCACTCCAGGTTAAGCAGGGTGTTGGAAACGTGTCAATAGCAATCATTAATAAAAAATAAAATCAATATTTTATTAGGTAAATTGATCGCTTTTGTTCTCTGCCTAGCTCTACACTAGTAAATATTATAATTGTAATTCATGCTGACACGAAAAGAAAGATTAGTAAATAAAATATTTTAGGACGTTCTTCATGCCATGCGCCACTCTGTGTGTTGTTAATATTTATGGTGTCCGTTGACATCAAAAAGAGAACATCATAAAATGATCACGAACAAATAAATAAGTATGTACGTATAATTGCAGGTCCGCGAAACCGCGTACGTATACTACTTAAATACTTACAGGGTGTTAGGGTAAACAGTGGCTTTACTTTAAGGGACGATTTTATCCATAATATTGAACAACTTTCCCTAAGAAACCGCTGATTGCATTTAGTATGGAAAGTCCGAAAAATGTTTTGTGGATTTCCCATAGGTTTTTTTTGAGAATGTTATTTTGTATTATGGGTACAATCACCCCTTAAAGTAATGCAACTGTTTACCCTAACACCCTATTTAAAACGAACGATATAACACAAAATCTGCGATAGTGAAAGTTGTTCAGTTTGATTGTCTAAACCAGCACCCCTTTAAGGGTTACTATGGTGTTTTGTTACACCTATTTGAGTTACTGAAATGTAATCAATTTCCAACTTCTGTTTTCCTAGAAAGGCAAGGCATGCGTCATATTGAAGAGAAAGTAGGTAGATGATTGGCATGAGAAACGTATCTTCAGAATGTCTTTCTTTTTTTTTAAATTCCATTAACGTAAGTTGTATTGCGGCTGAATTTCAGCTTAGTATATCATGAAACTCACTAATGTTTCCTAGATTTCTGTATCCCCACAAAAATTCCTCTAAAAATAATCTTTATTTCCTCTCAACAAGCGTTCTTATATGGAACATCTGTACTTCATATTAAAAGAATTCCGATTACTTCCGATGAAGGAATTTCATAGCATTTTATTCAAAACAAATTTAAAACAAATAAAACTGGCCCAAGAATTGGCAACGAATTGCATTTAGCATCTCATTATTTACATATACAATTTAAAACGAGCCTTAGAATCATAGAAACACAGCTGCAATTTGAATAGGATTCTATTCGATTAAGAAACATTAAAATTCCCAGCGTGTCCGAATAAATACGTTCCAGGTATTCTCGGAGATACGCGAATAAACAAACACGAAGTCATGTTTACTTCGCGTTTTTGGGCACTATGACGTCATTTTGTTTTTGTTTTTTGAGCGAACTCGTATAAAAAGGTCAGGCTTTCCAAAGTTTTTATTGCATTTTTAATAATATTTATAAAACATAATGAAACATAAACAGTCGCTCTATCATCGACAAATTAACATAACAGACAAAAAGTTCACATATAATATTATACAACATATTAAATAAAAAATAGATACCTAACTTGCATAGGCACTTTTTTACTTGCTCAATGTTGCATATTGTCAGCCGCCATCATTTTTCAAATACGCTGTTGCACCTTAAAACCTCTGATCCAGATGATTTCAAAACCAGATGATCACAAAATATAATAAGTCATTTTGCCACCAAACCACCAGTTTCAGAGCAATTTCATGTCAACGATTTATAGAGATCACAAAAATGTATTTTATCTTTATAAGGAACCGTTGCGTTGTTATGACACAACAACCTAGTATATTTTTTGATCACCTTAGTATCCTCTATCGACCTACCTACTTAGGTTTCAGACTGTGACTGCCACTTTAGTGAAAATTCAAAATTGCTTGCAGGACCATAGATATGCCACTAATCTTCATACCTTTATTTATATGTAACGAAAGAATAAAATGAAAACAATTTATAAAAACGTTTTTTTATTATTATTGTTATTACATTTAACGTAAAGACTGATGTATGTGGATCAATGTATGTTAGGTAGGTCCTTGTTCCATTTAATTTTGATAATAAAATAAAATAATACTTTCGCTAGAGGACAAAGTGTTGAAGCGATAAGCGGTTCTGTTTAACAACTGTTAAAGAATGATGCAATTTGGACTTTATTTAACTATAATAAAGGTTCATTCTAGGAATTAATTTGACTACATAACAGTAAGGTATCATAAAACTCGTAAAAATTATAATCAAATTGTATTTTTAATTAGTCTAAATACGATAACACTTTACTTTTATGGCCATGGTCCCTCAAAACTCATTAAATTCATAGCAGATCCTAATATCAATATCTCCATAGTTATGATTGCTTTCGGAAGTCCACAGACATCGACCTCGCACTCTAAAATAGCTCCTATTTTGCAATATTCATTATTTACCTTGTTAGTTTCCCGAGAATTAAATAATGTCAATATGTAATTGATCTTTCTTTTTATATACTTTGATAAACAAATGATGTTGATTTTATTTAGTGTTGGCTATATTATCGGTCTTGTGAGCTACACAGACATGGGCGTCAAACTAATAACACTTTTGTAACCAGGTGTAACAAACACCCTTTTTTTTTTATCGGAGGTTAACAATATGTAACCGCGAAATACATAACACGCCCGCGGCATAGTTATCTTGACCGTTGATAATAATTATTAGGTACTTATCGAATCGATTTACATAAATTTAAATTATTTATAACTTATAAGAAACACAAAAAGTCCCGCAAAACGGATGTTGCACAAAAACGAAATAGATTATTCGAAAGAGAGTAATGCCGAGAAAACGATAAAGTCGATGCTCTCGATGTGTAATAAAACTAATAAACAATAATAATAATGTCGTAATAAGTTTTATTTCTTTATTTACCTAATTTCCAGCGAAGACCGATCGAAGATTCGGTTTCGGTTCTCATGCTCATGCAACTGTCACTCTACCAGGTACAAGGTGTTGTCATATTTAAAGGAGCGCTTCAGGCCATCAAATTAAACAACTTTTATCAAAAGACGTCCACTGCTGAACATGGGCCTCCCCTGCGGATTGCCACAACGACCGGTACCGCGCTGCCGGTTGGCGTTGAATAAGCAGAGGGTTCTCGCCACCTTCTTCAGGTGATCGGTCCACCTTGTGGGGGATAGAACTACTAGGGTAAATTGTAATCAGAATAGCGAATCCTTATCAGCATAATAGACTGATAGGTCAAGCAATCAGCCAAATAAGTAATTCTTGTTCTGCCCCGCTCTCGTGCGCCTGCGCAGTCTTGTGATTGTGAGACACGTTTTTATTATTTCTTTATCACGCCACGGAGCGATACGATCTTGCATTCGCTTTCAGTATTATTATTATAGAGTTCTTTTTATAATATTTTTTTGCAATTTGCATATACGTAGTCGTTTTTGCTGTCTGATAAAGTTTTGAAACTAGATTTTCAACATGTGCTTATAGTTTTTTATGCAAGCCAGTTTTGAAGAATTTCGAACGTTAATTTAAATCGTTTTTTATATGCGTCATATTTATGTAGTAAATTGACTTGCAGCTTTTATAAAATAAATATTGAGCTGGGTCATCGTGGAGCCAAAATAATAATCGTGAAAAAAATCTGCTGTTCCATACATTTGGGTCGAGTAGCTATTGAGGTTTTCTATGAAACAGCAGATTTCTTTTCGCTATTTCTATATTTGTCCGTACTGAATGTAATTCTGAAGCACCCCTTTTAATAAGTAACGCACTGAATACACCCTGTATATCTAGTTGTAGCATTTAAATGAGGTCTTAAACTAAAAAATAATGTGAAGATATTACATGTATCACTTATAGTTTCCAAGAAACAGCAGTTAACAGACAAGGTAGATAATTTTCGCATCGCCAACGTTTTAAACTTGAGTGAGACACTACCGATGCCGTTGTTACGATAAAATAAAAAAATATATATTTTTTTGATGATTGAACAGATGATCATCTCGTCACATTCTAATCAGTCATTACACTTAATCGTATTGATAAATGGAGATCAACTTTTTACAATTTTTCTTAGAATTTTCCTCAACCTGTCCTGCTCGCGCTTACGCACGATACGCGACGTGTGACTGAGATAGAGCTATAGAATTATATGTTGACCTGTATGTTGTTGTTGTTTAGAAACCACGTTATTATATACGGGTCGGGTTTTTATTGCAATTTATAGCACGTTTTTTGAATTTGATTTTGAAAATTATAATCATAATTAATGTTGTTGACCTTTAGGACGTGTTTTCAAAAAGTTTTTGAAAATTTGTGTTTCCATCGAATTAGTCGTCAACCCGTTTTGAATCAAGGTCTTATTTCAATCATAATAATAAATCCTGTACAATTTTCGAAAATTATACATATTTATATGATATCTTTAAATCCTTCTGTATTTTGTAGAATCCTATCATTTCTGTTAATGATGATTCGAATTGTTGACATACCTACCTACCAACATTCTGTGATAAGATTACGGTTTCTAAGAATAAGAATATTAGAGATATTAACTTCTTTTTTGCATTTTTTATCGTTATCCTATTGTGTAATTGAAAGTTAATTAATTATAGAGCTGATACAAAATGTTATACCTAATTTTTCTTTCAATCTTTTTTTATTATTTTTATTTAAATAAAAAACATTATTTAACCTAGAGTTTATCTATAGTAGTTATAATCATTGGTTTTACCGTATTATGAAGTAATCGATAATTAAAGTGAAAGGTTAAAAAATATTACATAAGAATGTCAATATAACAAAACTATAAAACTGAACAGTAAATACGTACTTATAAATATAAATAGACTCTTTGTATCAAAATCTCTGTTCACCCCAAAAAGGATAAGAGTGTGTACATACATATAATGTACATGATCAGACTGTCAAACTGAACAACTCTCTCTATGGCACCAACATCGAAATTGCGAAAAAAAAATCTGCTCTTCCATACAAAACTGTAAACCTACTGAAGCCAAATGTAAGAGACAGCTGATTTTTTTTACGCGATTTCGATGTTGGTCCCATAGAGAAAGTTATGAACAACTTTCTCTATGATGGTCTGATCATCCCCTTAAAAAGTGTCAGCATATTAAGAAGGACTCTGTATAAATATTATCGATTTGTATTGTATACCTACATAATACTATAATATAAATCTGATACACAGAATGTTGGTAGTTGCAGCATTGTGTCTGTCTACCCCGAAAGGGATTACTGTTGTGAGTTTATGTATGTAAATAGAACTGACACAATAGGTACTTTTGAAAAAAAACTTATCAATCTATTATATCAAAAGTTCTACTATTAATCTTGTAAAGATCAATTCTTGAACATTTTTCCTCCTTTCTTACTAGACGCACGTAAAAAACTGTTGGTTGAATTAAAACAAGTTTCTTTCTAGATGTGAAACCGTATTCGTTAATTCATTCGCACAGATTCTCGTAACATAGTCATGTCGTAGTCATGTCGTAGTTATACCTTTTTAACGGAAGTACCTTTTTGTTACACAGGTTAGAAAAGAAATTAATCGACCGGTTTGTACTCAATTGGGAAAATTGATGCATAGAGAGAGTTTCAGGAAATATTAGTAGGATATCGCGTATTTTAGTGGTTTGCTTTAGGTGTTCTGCATAATAGTTAGCAGCAAACGCTTTAGACACGCTCACACGGGGCAAAAAGAGCAATAATCTCCTTCTGCGACAACCAATAGTATGGTGTTCGTTTCCGATTATATCGTTTACAAGATCGGTGGTAACGTAAAATGACGTAGGTACCTCATAATACGTTTATTTATTACTAGAGTTTACCTGTCCGCACAAATTATATAACAGATATTAAGTCAGATCATTAGCTATCAATCAAACAAAGTATCATCAAAATCGGTTCTGTTGTTTTCGCGTTATGCTCGATCAAACTTTTAGACAATTCTTCATACATACAAAATGTATAATCGCTAAGAACTTCCAATAAACACCATGTTGATTTGATACCTATTGAACCGGGTAACAAATCCCTTGGTTTTATTTACTAAAAACATGACTAAAAACATGTTTGGTAATTGTAGCATAGTCTCTGACCACCCTAAAAGGGATTATAGTCGTGATTTAATTTAAGTAATGTAATTAATAAAATACATCTCACCCTGAAAAATTTAAATTTCTTTTTTACCACCAGCTGAATTTTTTTGTTTACCACCAGAATTTTTCCGACATTTTCTGCTCGGTCCACCTTCCAACATTGACTGCAACACACGTCAACGCTATGTTATGCGCGCGCGCATGTATTGTACACTTATGTGTGTGTGGGTGAGCTTCGAGGGAATCCCGCAGTGCAAATAGTCAGTTTATTTTCAGAGTTCAGTAGGTGAGCGTCATTGAAATGTTTGTAAATACGAGTCGGTAGATAGATATGAGCTATCTATGAGGATGATTATGAACGTAGATATTGAAAATTGGTTGTTAGGTGACTTTGGATTTAGGTTCATTTTTGAGTATCGATTTTCCTGCTTAGATTTGTTATCAGAAATATAAAAGTTACAATCACATATACAGTGTAAACTTGAATGTGGTACATACTAAAGGGTTTCTTTAGACCATCAAACTGAACAACTTCCACTATGGGATCAACATTAAAAACGCAGAAAAAGCTGTTTCGGCCGACGATTCACCTTTTTGACGTTTTCTATGGAACTAGTTTTTCGCGATTTCTACAGGGATATCATTAGCATCCTTTTAAACTAAGAGTCTACCCATCAAACTGAACAACTTTCACTATGGGAGCAAACCGATCGGAGTAAAAAAATAATCAGCTGTTCCATACTAAACTGCAATGCCTACTCGACTCAAATGTATGCAACAGCAGATTTTTTTTTTGCTCCGATCGGTTTGCTCCCATAGCAAAAGTTGTTCAGTTTGATGGGTAGACTCTTAGTTTAAAAGGATGCTAATGATATCAATTTCAACCTGTATATTGGTCCTATAGTAAAAATAGTTTTTTGATAGTCTTAAACATCTCCTAATATAAGGTCTAACAAAATTAGGTGAAACTATTTTAAGGGGATGATCAGACCATCAAACTGAACAAATTTCTCTATGGGACTAATATCGAAATCGCGAAAAAAATCAGCTGTTCCATACAAACCTACTCGACCTAAATGTATGGGACAGGAGATTTTTCTTTCGCGATTTCGATATTGGTCCCATAGAGAAAGTTGTTCAGTTTGATGGTCTGATCATACCATTCAAATAGTTTCAGCTAATTTTGTTAGACCTTATATATGTATCGCATTTTAGTTTACACCCTGTTTGTTCTTAATGAGATTTGAAACATGAGGCCACATTTAGACTTAGAATGACTGATAAGACAACATCGCGGTTAGGTGATACCTGGTAATAGGTGATTGAGAACCCCAACAGCACAAATGTCTACAAAATATCTAATAGATATGTGCTGTGTGGGATGTTAGTAATATATTTACCCACAAAAACAATCCATTAAATACCTTATATCTTAGTCGTCTTGTTAGACACTAATGAGAAGTGATGAAGATGTCTATTCGTGTAGACACAAATAGACATCTTCATCGCTACTCTTCTTTAACTGTAGAATAACATTTACTATCTTATAATTTTTCAGACTACATTGAATTAATAAATTAACTTATGATTTCAGCTTTCAGTCGATTAAAAAATACGCCAAACTATTATGGACTCTAATGAGATGATATTAAAGGACAATGTGTGATCATTTAACACAATGACAGTACATTAAAATTATAAGCACTCAGCCTTTTATGATCACCTATAAAACTGTTAGTAAAGTTTTGAGAACTCGAAAACAATGGGGGAATCACAATTTGCGAATTATATTATAATACAAAGTATGCAATTGAAAAAATTTGCATCCATTTAAATTATGACTCTACCCATCAAATTGAACAACCGCGAGTTTCAAGCCTGAAATCCCAAATCCAGGCCCCAGTATAGGCATTGCAGTTTTGCATGGAATAACAGATTTTTTTTTCCACAGCCCGGTAGCAAAGTCTTTAGTGAACCTGCCTGCTTTGCCGAGTGTCGCGGGTTCGAATCCCGTAAGGGACAAATATTTATATGATGAATATGAATATTTGTACCCGAGTCATGGATGTTTGTAGTCATTATAATACAAGTCCAGGTACTTTAAAATGTGACTAGATAATTTGTGTGACAATGTCCACGATATTTATTACTATTTATTTTGGTAGTCTCATTTTCTCAGCTTGCGCTTGTAATTTTTAGGCCAGAACCAAGTAAATGACATTGGGAATATGTGAGATATGAACGTTTTTTGTTGGGGCCTAAATTTACGTCTGTTCGTTGGTGTCTTCGTCTATTTGTAGGAATTTTCTAACGATTCGGCAAGTGTTGAGGATGGTTGCTTTTTGAAGCTGTATGTAAGTATTGGGTTTCAAATCGATTAGTTTTAAACTGTGGTGAAGATGCTTTGGTATAATACCTGTGGTTGATAATACTATGGGGACAATGTAGACTTTATTTTGATTCCAGATTCTGGCGACCTCATCCTGAAGGTCAGTGTATTTGTGTACTTTTTCAGCTATTGTTTTTTGAATATTATGAGTGTTGGGTACT
The DNA here is from genome assembly GCA_927399405.1 of Agonopterix arenella. Taxonomy (NCBI): domain Eukaryota; kingdom Metazoa; phylum Arthropoda; class Insecta; order Lepidoptera; family Depressariidae; genus Agonopterix; species Agonopterix arenella. The sequence continues at coordinate 17,856,423 of OV656707.1, read as the reverse complement.
ATTATTATTATTATTATTTTTGGTTTGCTTCTACGAGTATGATAAGACTTATTCAGTTTATTAGCCAAAAGCCGGAGCCAAGTGTCCATCCAATGTTCCACCTATAAAGATAAATGGAAGCCTATTGAACCGAGTGGAAAAATTTAAATACCTCGGACATTGGTTGACCTCCGACCTGAACGACAATGAAGACATTGAGAGGGAGCGCAGGGCGTTGTCTGTACGAGCCAATGTGATAGCCCGCAGGTTTGCTCGTTGTTCCACACCAGTCAAGATAACACTCTTTAGAGCATACTGCACTATACGATGAAACAGTACAGTGCCTTGCGCGTCCAGTTCAATAACGCGTTCAGGGTGCTGGTGGGGCTGCCGCGATTCTGTAGTGCATCGGGGATGTTCGCCGATTCGCGAGTAGATTGTTTTTATACTACTATGCGCAAAAGGTGTACATCCCTCGCGCGTAGGATAAGCGCCAGCACCAACAGCATCTTGTCCATGTTTGCAAGTAGGTTTGACTGTCAGTACGTGAACAATTGCTGTATGATTCACTTGCTGACAAACAAACAATTATAATTAAAAAGAAATATGTAGCTGTGTATAAACTAACAATGGGCTAAGTGTGTTACTAACAATATTGTGATCTCAGTTGGTCGAAAATAAAGTTTTCTATTCTATTAGATTCTCAGTTTGTATGGGTGTCTAAACATCAAATAAACAGTAAGAACCTAACCGGTTTTGTTGAAAACAAAAACATGTCGATTTTTGTTTTTGGGAACTTCGTCATGCATGCGTTATAGAATCGTAAATAATAGTACCATTTTGAAGATTAAAAACACCATCATAATTAATTTATTGATCAGATTCATCAGTATATCTATCGTTATTATGTGGTACTTCGATACAAAGTCTTTTTAGTGCTAATCCCCATCCTTCTGGAGACCGAGTAGATATGCTCGTTATTCTTTTCGAATCATATTGTTTTATGGTGTGTTAATTGTAGAGGGGTATCAATCTGCCATTTAGTTACTTGGTATCTGAAACTATCCGTAGTAGTTCTGTGAGTCAGCAGGTGGACTTCTAGACTTCTTATACATATCAGAATTTCTTCTTTCTCCGTATGCAGGTTTCCTTGCGATGTTTTCCTTCGCCGTTTGAGATCAGTCGGTATTTCGTGCATAAAACACATTGGTATAATGAATTGGTTAAAATATAACATGTTATTAATTTCCGAACTGGGACCAAACTTAATTTGCGTGGAGTGCTCTGGCGATACAGTTCACAGCGAAAAACAAAAGAAAGCTGAGAAAAATCTTACAAAGACACTCCAAGAGTAAACCCGGAAGAGGGGGACTTACTAATCAATATAATAGAGCCACTATGAGAAAAAAATGTATATGTATAAAAGCACAACGCCCCCGTACACGCGATTGTGACGCTTATGTGTCTATGTATAAGGTATAGAACGGCACGAAAAACGGTAGGACGAGGCTGCCCTAGTTATAAATAGATTTTCACGAAAAAGAAATGTTACAGGGACTTGGTGCAAGCCCTCGTCCAGAGTAGTTTCAACAACAGAGACGTTTTAACATAATATGAAATATAGAAATAAATAATATCTAATAAATTTGTAGTTTAGAATGTTTAGAATGGTTTAAGTTTAGGGTAAGTTTATTTTGTGCTTTTACTATTTTATTCCTTTAAATAAATAAATAATTGTAGGTATATTTTGTAATATCTAAGTTATATTGAAACGTACAAGTGATAAATGGCGACGTATTTTAAAAGCTATAAGCTCAAGCTATATATTTCAAATAGCTATAATAATAAAATATTATGTAATGGTAATGAGTTAAAATCAAATTAATTTTATTTTATGCATTTCTATTGAAGGGTATTAGATTAGATATAAGGAAAATGTTATATATAATATATTAGAATTCCATTTCCAATTCCAATTCCACATCCTAGGTTTGTTTAGTTTTAAGTCTCTTTATTTATAATTTTATTTAATGTTACTATTTTATGGATCATTCGAATAAACAATTAATACACATATATTAGAATTATAAATAATTATATTGTTGAGTGTATTAACCCAATACGTAAATATAGAATAGTTATCTAATACATAACGTTTGAAAAACATGTGGTTAAGAGTATAATGTTAATTATTAACGTTAATAATGTTATTATTCCACAATTAATTCGTATAAGTAATAAATAACTAAATATTCAAACTAATTGGGACGTCTGCATGTGTATTGGAAGCAAGGTCAAATGATTAGCCTTATCTTAACCTACGAGCTTTTTGACCCCTCATTATTTTTTAATAAACAGAAAAAAAAAACTTAATCTCTTTTTATGTTTATTGTTATCGTTAACACGAAAGGAAACGTGCGTTTTATTAGTTTTAAGTCGTTTTTTTTTTATTTATACCACGAAAAAATAAGTAGGTATAGTATTGTTTTAGATGTTGTTTAGGCATTTTGGAATGCCGCATGCCTATTATTAAATACAAATGAATCGAAATGCAGGAGTAGATTTATTGCAATATTCCTTAATTGATCACATCATTGATATCAACAATCATACATTCCTGATAGTTAAACGATAAAAATTATAATCAAACTAGGTATAACTATATAACTATAGGTGTAACTTATAGAATTTGCAATGTTATTTAATTAGAGCTTCCACCATTCTAGGTGGCGCCACTGGTATGATAAGTAAGAATAATATTCTTTGCTAAAGGAAAAGAGATAAGAGAGTTTTATCAGTGTTATGGAGGGTCAAATCATACTATCCTGAAACCTTAATAAGGCTTAAAGTTAACTTTACTTCAGTTAAAAAATTTAGTAAGTAATTGTTTTAACATTAGTCTTTAGATTATGTATTTGTGTACGTATTTAAAAAAAAAGTCAAATACTAAACTTCATAAGTGTGCGCAAGACACACAAAGTAAAACTAAATATTTATCTAACTAAAAAAGTCTCTGTATCAGAAACTAATCGCGTTCTAATTTCTCTGGACCACACTCACAGACGCAATTAAGTCGCGTACACGAGCTTCGAGGGGTGGGGGAGGGGTGCCTCGTGCAGCCCCCTCCCCAGCCTTGTAGGGGGAGAAAAAATGCGCGTGGAACGGAGAAAAAGAAAAACGCGGGAAGCGGAAACAAGTTGCGACACGTGACTCGGCAGCTTCCCGGGAACGTTTCTATGGCAACCGTAGGGTTGGCACGTTCGCCTCGTAGGCTTCCTTTGTTTTTATACAAAGAAAAGTTTGTTTTTAGGTTTTTTAGGTTGTTTGTTCTAAGGTTGAGACTTCTGAGTAAAAGAATAATAAAAAAAGTAAATCATAAACTCTTGGTTATGGTTTAAGGAAAACCAAAAGCTTGTTTATTTTGGTTTTTCTTTTATACAATTATAGTTAAAATAAATAACTCATTCTTGTACTGTCTTCAAATTATAGCAACAACAAAAAACAGACTGAAAAGAAAATGTTATTGTACTCAAACTAAATGGAAATCACTTAACAGATAAGCTCGCGTTTTGTACATACGATGTGCTGCCGTATGTACATGCCTTTTCTGTTGTTTGTAACAATAAAACGATTGCAAAAATTATCTGTAATTTCTTACTGAAATAAGATTCATATAGCATATGCTGGCGAATATAATTATTAACCTAGGAGATAGTCAGAGATATTCTAAATACCAAATTCAGAATATCCACATTTTCTTAGTACCCAAAAACAGAAAACAAGGTACAACAATTTACCTACTGCAAATACTAGTGAGAAACAAAAACATTTGATACGATCGAGGTTAATTTCGTTCCAAACTTAATTTTTCGTCTAGGTCTAGGTCTGGTCTGGAATGAAATTTTATTAGTAAACTCACATTTTCAAGTGTTGAGAATAAAACATTTCATTCCATCAAAATATAGATTCCAATAAAATACAAAATCGTGTAACGAGAAAAACAGAATTTTCTCTTAAAATAAATCTATAGAGAAAAAAAAAGTTTCGTTCCACGTGTAACCGAAACGGAGGCGGGTAAAATAACCGGAAGTGAGTGTCGGCCTTGGGGGGTGCGTAGCAACGTGCCGGAAGAAAAAGAAAAAAGAAAAAATCTATACGGTGAGCATTGCAGGGCGGTGGCTGGTGCCGAGCCGCGAGCCCCCCCGGCGGGGTACACCCGGGCACTAACTGCTCTCATTACTATGCTTTTAATCTTCTATTTAAATCCAATTACTAAATAGTTTCCCGAAAACTTATACAGTGTGTCTACGGGTGTCGGGATTCTAAAATATCGCATCTACTAAATACTCAAATGGAAGAGCACCTTTATTCCATTTTTTTTTTAATATAATGTGTGGGTTCATAAATAATGCATAGATTCAATAAAGTTAATGTCACTTTCCTGTGCGAATTAGAATGTATAAAATTAAAAAAGGAGTGCTATTACTCCTGGAATGGAACAAGACTACTCCCTATTCGACCATGTTAAAATAGTTTATACATACATTGTACCTACGTCATTAATTAATAAAAAAATGATAATTATTTTCAAGTGCAAAATCAACTAAAATTGAATACAATAATATTATAAGTAAGTAGGTAGTTAGTTGTGTTTGAGCAAAACACAAGTTTGTAAGCAATCCATGTTTTAGGTGCATTAGGACTACGCAGACGGGTCGAACCTTGGGTGTGAATGTGTTGTTTCTTCTCAGACTATGGATCTCCTGCCAAGACACAAGGAGTGCGATTTTTAACACTCATTCACAGAGCTCAGCAGTTGAAAATGTCAAAATTACTATGCAGATATGCATCTTTGTACTTACTAAAGATTTGACTTTCAAAAATTGCACTCCTGAAGTATGATTTTTGAAAGTCAAATCAGCAGTAGAAAGATGCATATCTCCATAGTAATTTTGTCATTTTCTACAGCTGAGTTCAAAGAATGAGTTTCAAAAATCGCACTCTTGTACGCGAGCGGAGCTTATGGACGCTGCCGGCAGTGCTATCCATGTGGCGAAATACTGGGCAAAGATTTAGAATGACATGCCATCGAATCGATAGAAAAAGAACGTATATTGACATAAATTACCGTTGTCAGCAATTAACGCATTGTTGTTTGTCTTTTAAGGCTAACATGGAGGTACAACACATCTCAATCGTTATCGTTTTCTCGAGGCATGCTAAGTTCACTTCTAATAACCTATATCTAGTGCTCATAGGCGCTATTTCTTTAAAATAGTTTTATTAATTAAATGAAAATACCTATTGTCGATAAAAAATTTTTTTTTTTTTATTTACAATAGGTAGGTATTGGTAGAGATTTTCATATGTATTTCCCCGTATCAATTGAATGAATGAATTTGAAATATACTTACTTTATATTAAAAATTATATCATATAGTTATATTAACATCTTGCGTAATATGATATTGTTCACACACGTCACACGTGTTCTTAAGTACTGTGTCATATAGTGATATCTACGGCTACAGCACTGGATCATGATGTCTCTTAATTCTAACATCTATCTTATATATCATCTCTTCTTTTTTTTTCTTTTTTTTTTAATTAAAAATTCTCCTCCTATCTCTTTGAATTTAATATTGTAAAACAGCTATAAATATCTTTGGAGGCGCTCCACGTATAGCACCAATATGGTGCTCAACTTGTAGTTACAGGAGCTCTTCAAATTAGTGCTTTTCGTGTAATACCGACATATATTTTAACTTTTTTTTTCGAATTTCCAGTATCGAATCCAGCTAAACTTTTTATTTCGAAGGGATGGCCCCTTGCGGGATTCGATCCTAGGACTCTCGGCTCAGCGAGCCGGTCCAATACAACTGAGCTAGATCGGGTTACCGAGCTGTGACGTATCTAAGACATCTGCAGAGGTACATTCTTTTCTGGGAACCTGTTTTTTTTTCTGGATATCTCAGAAAACTTATTCAATAGGGTCTATTATCATTATCATGGAACAAAAGGAAATTTTATGGCATTTTGCGTGTCTATCGTATTGTATATTTGAAGTAAAACATATTAATTAGTCGTATTAGAGGTTGTTACTTGTATCTAACATTGAGACTCAACGCATACCTTACAAGCGTAATTAACAACTAACTAGTCCTTAGAATATAAGTACATACCTATGTAAAGTGTTACATAACATAAATAAGTCTTATATACATTCCACATATATTTATACATGTAGATTCATTTTCTAAGAATATTAGAAACCAATATAAAACCGGTTTCACTCAAGTCTAGTTTTATACCTATTCGTACATGTGATAAAAACTATATACTTAAATATAACTATGTTATTGCTCTTGCTCTAACTATTGTATAACTAACATAATAATATATGTAGAGGTAGGTTATTAAAAATGTTGATTGTTTATCTGTTATTCTGTGTATTCCGTGATTTCTTAGTTTTAATTTTTCTTTCAATCTGAAGAGAAACAGTGTTCTGTGGTTTTAATCTATACTATTATAAAACTGTAACAGGATGTTTGTCTGTACATTGAAGATATTAACAAAAAAAAAAGTTACGATATGGTTTTTAGGTGTCTCTGATTCCATTTCACCAATTTTTGGATTTTTTGTCTGTCTGTTTGTTTGTGTGTTTGTTTGTTTGTTTGTTTGAACGAGTATCACGCAAAAACTACTGAACCGATTTTGATGAAACTTTTTTTGTTTGATAGCTTATGATCTGACTTAAAATCTGGTATATAATTTGTGCGGACGAAGTCGCGGGTTAACGCTCGTACTATTATAAAACTGTGACAGGATGTGTGTCTGTACATTGAAGATATTAACAAAAAAAAAGTTACGATATGGTTTTTAGGTGTCCCTGATTCCTTTCACCAATTTTTGGATTATTTGTCTGTCTGTTTGTTTGTGTGTTTGTTTGGGTGTTTGTTTGTTTGAACGAGTATCACGCAAAAACTACTGAACCGATTTTGATGAAACTTTTTTGTTTGATAGCTTATGATCTGACTTAAAATCTGGTATATAATGTGTGCGGACGAAGTCGCGGGTTAACGCTCGTATTCATATAGTCGTATAATATTTCATTATTGTTAACCAAAATGATAAATAAACAGTACCAGAATCTAAGCCAGTCATATTATGGAGACTAGATAACAATAAAAGAAAGGTATATAATATATATCTGTGTACATTTTTGTATGTATACTTAGGGTCAGTTTTGTCCCTACATGTGACATGTATCTACTAAATATATATTATTACCTATATACCGTATGTATACCTAGGGACACTTACTTACTTACGTCCAGCACTGGACGTCCATCGGCTGAGATGATGATGATGATATAATATATAGATACAGATATTAGTTTACAAATGTTTTAGTACGTTGGTTGGTTTAGTTTTAATTATAGATTTTAAATACCCACAGTATTTATTTTAATTTTTTTAAGGTCGCATTTATTTATTATCTCTATTTATGTATACATAAACGATACTGACAAACGCAAGGCGTGTTAAGAGATCTATATTACAATGAACTTTATACCTTAACACTTACTAAGGTAAGTTAACTATAGTTTAACTAAAGCGACATCGTGTGAACGATTCTACAAGGCCAGACGTGGCAAGGTTAAGGCAAATGATAAAAAAGTACGTAAAGATTATGTTATGGCTTAAGATGCGACTTATCACTATGACAATCTGCTTTTAAATTTTACATTTTATGAAAAGTGTCATTGAGTTCATATTTCATTGAAGATTTCGTGAACGGTTAACTCGTTCGCAAGGTCGGAGTTTCCTTATAGAGTTCATGACACTTTGTGTTCTATTTTGATTGTGATTAGCTGTATTATTGTCAAGCAACTTATCTAGACGAAATATCAGATTGGTAATTGTATTGTATCCATATTTTAAGATGTATTATAATTCTAATAAAATAAGAAAATTGGATATTTACAATTGAACAAATGCGTTAATGAAAATATATTCATGATTAAAGACATGTAAGTGTTTGGAATTTGAACTTATAGATATGATACGTATAGATAGTTAGGCGGCTTCATTTGTATGTGTATTTTGAAAATATGTTAGTTTTCATTAATAAATATACATAGTTATACAAAATATATTTTAACCAATATAACATAGATACCGTATGTATGCTCCGACAATTTTTCTTAGTGACAATTTTGTTGTTTACATTTTTATATTTTTTCACTTCAATAAAGGGTATGGTTAAAAAATATATTTACTAAGACAAAACTGTCCCTAAGTATACATATAAAAATATACACAGAAAAAAAAATTCTTCGGTACCTTAATATAATATTGCGCGTGTCATTAAAAGTAAATATGAAAATATACTTAATAAAGGACATTTTACTTCAGTAGAAGAAACGATTACAGTACTAAGGACAAAGAGACTAGTTGCATCACTCAATAGCCATCAATTGATCGCGTTAACGACTCTACTAAGGTTGTTTCAAGGAATCTGCATAGTGAAGTTTACAATGACCCTGTAATGAGCTAATTACGCGCGCTCAGTTGCTTCACGACCAACCAGTTGTTGTTATTAGTACTATGAAGCCCTGTCATGTATCGGAAGATTATAAGATGAAAAAAGACAGAATGATAGACCTTGAGGATTTCAATAAATCATCGCAAAATCGACTTATTTTCAAGGTTGATAATGAACAATATGCAACGAGAGCCTCACTGCAATAGTTTAGCTGTAAAACAGTTTATTACTTAGAATTCTACGACACGTGTCCAATACGTGATAAATAATGTATGAGCTATAACAGACGAGATGCAGCTGACGACAAATGGTCGAGTCACGACACTCCACTTTTTGTGATACCTTATTACAATTATCTGAAGGACATGGTTAATTGATAAATTGAATGTTCAGACTCACCTGAATTTGCCTTGTGAGTGATCCTCCCATTTTATTATTGATGGGCAGTATTTCGGGTTTAGTAAGAGATTCCTCAGGAACTCAGGGACGGAGACGCTTCTGGGACGCTTGCAGACTTTTCTCCCGCTTCCTTTCGGTCGTCCTGGCGGTCTCTTGAATATTTTTCTTTTGTCATCTTCATCTCCCGATTTGCTACCGTCGCTACCGTACGAGTATTCGGGAGAGGCTGGTTCTGACGTTCTAAATGCGTCATCATCGCTCGAGTCACACACCGCTTGTAGGATACTGCTGTCATTTGGTTTGTAATCCGATGCGTATTGTCTGTTTTTATGATCCAGTGAATCTAAATCTAACACGGTTTGTACAGCTTCGTTTGAGTAAGGGTCACTCTCTGCATACCGTACTACTGAGAACTGTCTGATCATCTCCTGCAGTTTGTCGAATATGATATCGCCTAGTCTTCTCGATGCTTCATGGTCAACGTTCGGATGCATCATTCTTTGCTGTATCTCATCCCTCTTCATTCCTCTGAGCTCAATGCCTGTCACTTTGAAGTTAAAGTATGGGATGTCAAATTCACTGTATCCCAGAGACAAAGCCGTGTCGACGAACCAGGAAACAGAGTCATTCTCGTTCCAATCAATGACCATTTTGTATCTCCAGTCCTCACGGTGGCACTCGCGGGAAGTCACGAGGGTGTGGTAGACGTTGGAGGCTGTGTCGACTTCGGGTTCCATGTAGGCGTCAAAAGTGTGGTTGGTGTAGTAGCTTCCGTAGATGTAAGAAGCGGTGCCCTTCTTGAAGACTTGGAAGTCGTCGAGGCGGGCGGGTGCGGGCGGTGTCGGGGGGAGGTACATATCGCACATGTTTTGGTCGTAGGGACGCGCGTAATCGATCATGTTGCGGCGCGGACGTGTGGCGCGGCCGACGGTTCGCGACGGAATGAAGTGGCGGGGTCGTGAGGCCGGGGAGAATATCCACGCGACTCGCTGTTTGTTTACATGATGCGTTTCGCGATGAACACTTCGGGAGGTGCGTAGGTGGGGCGCTGCGGTGCCGGTGCTCCCGGCCCACTACTCTCCTGTGGATATACAGATACTATACGAAAATATACTAAAACACGTTTATGTTATCTGACATTCCTCAATTTTTTTCATTTTTGACTAACATTTTACTTTGAATTAGAGGGAAGAAACATTTAAAATAATTTTAAAAATAGTTATTTCAAGGAAAAATATATTTATTTCCTTTTAGCGGTTGTTTTCCAGTCCAGGATGCTTTCTCCAACGTCAAATGCTCGAAAACAAACAAACATAGCTATAAGTAGGTACGCAATCAAATACTTTGCTGCGATAAAAATCTTAATCCTCACAAGAATCAATGTACAAGACTTTTAATGTTTATCAATGTTTTTAGTTCATAAGATGTTTGTTTGTGTATTTGACAAATAAATAAAAAAAAATTACTCCACTATAATTAGTGAAGTTCTAATTCCTATAGCTTACCACTACCCTTCCCGTGGGTGTAGATCGAGGTGGCCGCTGGCCGCTTCAACTGTAGGTAGGTTAATCGTTGACACATCAAGCTATACAAAACCAACATAAAGCTGGCCGCTTCAACTGTAGGCAGGTTGATCGTTGACACATCAAGCTATACAAAACCAACATGAAGCTGGCCGCTTCAACTGTAGGCAGGTTGATCGTTGACACATCAAGCTATACAAAACCAACATGAAGCTGGCCGCTGGACGTTTTACCTTATTCAACCTACGCGTAGCCAGCTTATTTTGGTTTTATATAGCTTGATGTGTCGCCGTTTGTATCATTATACTCATTTGCCTATATCCAACCCACTGCAGGGTACAGGCCTACCCTCAAAGAGAGTGTACGGGCATTAGTCCACCACGCGTGCCCATTGCAGATTTTCTTTTTCAGCGAATGCGCGTTTCCTCACTATGTTTTCCTTCACCGTTTGAGAGCAGTCGGTATTACGTTTTATCTTTTAATGCTGTTTTGTTCCACTTGTGCTGGGCGAAGGTCTCCCCCAAACTCTTCCACATCTCTGTGTTCGGTGCTACATCCCGCTACTTATTGCAGTAGGTACCCAGCTCGTCTCGCAACCTTTTCCGGGGTCTGCCTCGACCTCGACTCCCCTCGTGAGGCACCCATTGCGTAACGATTGATACTCTTGATTGATTTATGGCATCAATCGGTATTATATACTTAAGTTAAAAAACCTCATTGGTACCTATATGGCATGTCGGCAGTGCGGATTCGAACCTGGACCCTCATTGAGTGTCCATACCTCTCCTCAACGCGCCACCGAGGCTCTCCAATGTTCGTATGTACACACGGCGACACATCAAGTTATACAAAACCAATATAAACTAGTCGCGAGACGTTATACGTTACTCGTCCTACGCGCGGCCAGCTTATTCTGGTTTTGTATAGCTTGATGTGTCGCCGTGTGTACAATTAGATTCAACTAACTATCTAAGACGTGTCTCGTTCTATCAAATTAACCTCTAATAGTGTCATTATCATCAGTAAAATTCATTTAGGTAAGTGCATAGTAACTAAAGTACAAGCCTGCATCTATATTCGTGATAGAGGACATGTAAGCGATTTATATTGTAATACAATACTGAATAAGGGCTAACATTAAATGTGAAATAATTAGTAATCGCGACCACAGTAAGCCTATTAATCATTTCAATTGACGACAATGCTACTGAATATACTAATGTATTGTAGGTATACAGAAAGAGACATGACTGAAATGATATCACCACACATACTCATAGTCAATTTTTGACTATAGTGACCGCTCAATAACGAAAGCAGTGTTAAGTAGGATATTTTTAATTGTATGACAGTGTCCGCTAAAAACAGATGAACTCTCTAGCCCTTACCTACTTAATCTGATAGAAGAACTGCAGCAACTTAAGGCTCTTGGTACAAGCCTTAACACGCCAAGACGAGCTAAAAAAGCATCTAGGTATATAGAATGGAGCTTGCAGAATCACCCACTTGTAGATTCAGCTGTGAAGCAGAGGAAACACCCACAGCCCACACGTCCTCTGCGAATGCGAAGTGCTCATTCAAAGCAGGAGTCGCCTTCTAGGTGGATAACTACTGACATTAGAGAACGTCAGTTCTCCCTATAGTGCGTCCAAGATAGCTACGTGATTTTGAAGAGCGATTATTTTGCTTTCTGCAAAATGTTTGAGCCGTATAAACTTTAATTTTATAATAAATGTTAATAAATTTTGTATACTTTTAGTGTATTATAAAGTTTTCAAAAAGTAAAATAAAATCTCTAAAACCGCCTGTCAAAATCACCAAGCTATCTTGGACGCACTACAGGGTGAAATTGATATCATTAGCATCCTTTTAAACTTAGAGTCTACCCATCAAACTGAACAACTTTTACTTTGGAGGCAAACCGATCGGAGCAAAAAAAAATAGGTGTTCCATACTAAACTGCAGTGCCTAGTCGACTCAAATATTTGCAACAGCAGATATTTTTTTTGCTCCGGTTTGTTCTCTCCCATAGTAAAAGTTGTTCAGTTTGATGGGTAAACTTTTAGTTTAAAAGGATGCTAATGATATCAATTTCACCCTGTATAAGGAGTCTGTGCATTAGGGATCTTCTCTTCAAAATCATAATTATAACACGGTTCATGAAATCCCTGGGTCTGAATGACCAATGAATGTCAAGGGTGATAATGATTTATCCAGTGAGCTACGATAGATTTATCCAGGTCGCGGTAGTTATTGGTCAGTAACAAAGCCCTAGCAACTAAATAATAATAATAATAATGGAGGAGAATCGCTATAATTAGAGGCGATTTTAAGACCTTTTTCAACTTTTGTGTCGATGGCTTGTCAGTATGTTTGACTTTCCATTGTGGTAAAAAGATCTGTCAACCGTCATCAGAAGCTTCTTTAGATATTAAGATTATTATCCTCTTATGACACCCGTCTGATTTGAGTAGGTGCTATTCGAAGCCGGAGGAGCGACCGACGGCTCTAGTTCTGACCTGTACAAAATAATTTCCTTGAAACTTATATACGGCTGAATTTTTCATTTGGTCATGCTATAAAAAAGTGCATTGCTGACTAACACCCGGGGAACGAGTCTAGAACATTTTAATTTAGCCGTGTGGTTCCAGCTTAGAATGGATCACCAAAATTCTTCCCGTGGGTGTAGTACGAGGCGACTAAGGGATTCAAGGTTTCTTACAGTGTTTATTTGGGCGACAAACTAGCCACCTCTCAACACGCCGACACGTCATTCCACCCTGAGACTTAAATTGCTAAATGTGAGCATTGCTACAACTACATTCTTAAACAGAAAGTTGATAGTTGTAGTAATGTTTCTAACCACCCCGAAAGGGATTACGGTCATAAGTAAGTTTAAGTCATTTCATTTTCATTTTTCATTATTCATTTCATTTTATGTCTGTTAGTGTAAATTGTTGTATAAATGAATTGAATTGAATTGAATTATGTTTTTTTTAATGAAATGGAATCAAATGTGTTTTGTTTGTCACTGTATATTAAACATGAGTTAGAAATGAATCAGTCTAAATTCCCAACGACTAACTGTGCTGTCAACATGTAGACTGATTGACTCCTTTGACGTCAAGTGAACGCCAGTTATCGCCCTCGTGGTTTTATTAGGCTACAGTAATTTTATAATGTTATTATATTATTGCTAGCTGTGCCCTGCGTACGTTCCAACGTCTCTTTTTTTGTCTGACACACACTCGACCAGTTTTTTTTTACTTTACGTCTTATTCTCAGACTTACTGAATATACACACAAAATTTCATAAGAATCGGTCAAGCCGTTTAGGAGATGTTTTGTTACAAACACATAGAAAAAGAAGATAGATAGAGAATGTTCGCATAACGTTCAACTTTATAAAATGCTGAAATTATTGAAAAACCGCTTAGGATAGGATCTTAGGATCTTATTTATAAACTTTCCAAATTTTCAGAGGTCCATCCTAGGTCCAGAGACCAACAAACTGAACTATGGGAGCAAACATGAAATCGTGAAAATACTAAACTGCAATATATAATAACCTACTCGACTCAAATGTATACGAAATAAGTGTTTGAACACAGAAAATGTTTTTTTTTTGTCGCTTCGGTATAGGCCCGATTTTCAGCGAAAGTGCGACATTGTAGTGCGTGGCGTCTGGGACTAGCATATCTGATTGGGGTGTCAAAAGAAGCGTCTTGAAGAGGGATAAAAAAAGTTAAAAATTATGAAAATATCAAAAACTTTTTTTGAAAATGGAAAAAATGAGAATAATGCGATCGTCTTTTGCCCGTTTTTGGTCAGAAAAAAAAACATTATCTCGAAAATGGATCATGGATATATCGAAGAAATAACAAAAGCTCCATATGATATTATGACTTTGGGCTAGATTGACTCGAAGCTGCAATGGGGTCCACATAAAGAAACCCTAGCGGGTAGGCTGAGCTCGGCAGCTTATGCAGTTCGAAAAATTAGACAGCTAACTGATATAGCTACTGCAAGACTTGTATACTTCAGCTACTTCCATAGTATTATGTCTTATGGTATTTTGCTGTGGGGCCGTGCTGCAGATGTTGAGGCGATCTTTATCCTTCAAAAGAGGGCAATTCCAGCCATTTATAATCTGCGTTGTCGAGATTCACTACGAGATCTTTTTAAAGATATCAGTATCTTGAATTTTTACAGTCAATATATTTACGAAAATAATTATTTTATACGTTCGGAAAAATTTGTATCTCTTTCCCAAAAACAGTGACGTTCATAATTACAATACAAGAAATAAAAATAAATTAGTGTTCCCACATTTTCGACTCAGTAAGTCAACACATCTTTAATGGGGCACTGTATACGCTATTATAATAAGATCATCATCATCTCAGCCGATGGACGTCTACTGCTGAACATAGGCCTCCCCCAAAGGATCGCCATAACGACCGGTCCTGCGCTGCCCTCATCCAACGGGTTCCCGCCGCCTTCACCAGGTCGTCGGCCACCGTGTGGGGGGCCTACCCACGCTGCGCTTTCCGGTACGCGGTCGCCACTCGAGAACTTTTCGGCCCGATCGGCCATCGGTTCTGCGAGCAATGTGCCCTGCCCACTGCCACTTTCACGATCTCTTCATTTCTGATTCGATCTCGCAGGGAAACTCCGAGCATAGCCCTCTCCATTGCCCTTTGGGTGACTTTCAGCCTTTTTATGAGGCCTTGAGTGAACGACCACGTCTCTGTTCCATATTTCATCACTGGCAACACACACTGATCGAAGACTTTCGTTTTAAGACACTGCGGTATGTCTGCGCAGTGTCATAATAAGATACCAGAGGATATTCTAAACATGCCAAGCAAAAAGTATAAGTCCCATTTTAAACAAGTCCTCTGTAAAAAAGGCTACTATAAACTCGATGACTATTTGAATGACCATGTTACTCTATGTAATGCAATATTGTATAGTACAGTTTTGAATTTTGAATAAATTTTAATTGTACTTTGTATATTTTGTTTTGTTTAAAAGATGTGTGTTGTGAAGTTTCTGGCCGCATCTTCTCTCAACGGAACACCTTCCGACGCGGTGGTAGAGTCAAAAAATCTATGTGATATTATTTTGAATAAAATATTTTGATTTGATTTGATTTAGCTATATTTAAAAAAAATATTGGATGTGCATACCACTGATGTGTTATTCAGAAGTTGTACCTTAATGACGCGGAGGAAAAAATTTATTCAGTTCATTTGGCAGATTCATTGTCAATGTAGGCACCCGATGGTGGTGGAAGACACTTTTGAAAAGCATTCACAGTGTCTTCTTCTTCATCACATTCAACTGTGTAGGGCCTCCTTCAGGCCATGTCATGCTTCTCAATGTTCAATTGATATCATCGTACCTACCAACTAAAGTCACACTCATATTGAAAGAATTGGTACAACATATATTTTTGTAAACTTGGTAAGTTCATGAAAAAAATCGTTTTAATCAGGCTTTCGAATTGTAATTGAATAGTTTCTGTGTAATGAGTACTATTATAGTTATACAGGGTGTAATTGATATCATTAGCATCCTTTTAAACTAAGAGTCTACCCATCACCCCACTGAACAACTTTTACTATGGGTGCAAACCAGACGCACCCAGACGTCGTTGCAAGGATTGCTACTGCAAAAAGAGCTTTCAACTACAAAAAACACCTTTTGAAAGCAAAAATATTGAGCAAAATCCGAAAAAGCCTAATTAAAGTGTACATCTGGAGCATTGCACTTTACGGTAGCGAGACGTGGACATTGAGTCATTGACTAAACGAGATCGAGATAGGCTGGAAGCTTTTGAGATGTGGTGTTCGAGGCGAATGGAGGGGATAAGTTGGACGGAAGGAATAAAAAATGAAGAGGTGTAAAGAATGGTTAAAGAAAAGAGAAATATTTTTATCGAAAACCGGAGGGGGAAAATGATCAGACACTTGAATACGAAAAGACAATTTCTTTAAAACCATACTACTCTTTAAAACCATACTGGAAAGGAAGATAGAGGGGAAGAGAGGCAGAGGAAGACCTATCTAGCCCAAGTGAAGGAAAAGGTTGATGTCGTGTCGTATCAAGAACTCAAGAGATAAGCGCAAAAGAGACAGGATTGGCGAATACTCCGCCGACAAGAGTGTAGCTCTTAAATAAGATGATGATGTTCTGTTGAACTATCCCAGGTCAGTAAAGTTCTTATCCGCCTTTTGTGTGTTCACATCTTTTGTATATCTTCCTGTTCGTATACTATTACATGTTATTACTTACATGATATTTCACATCAAATTAAAGATTGAAAAATTTGTTTCGGGCGGGACTTGAACCCGCACTTTTCCAATCCGGGGAACGGCGTTCTCCAATTTTGCCACAGAGCCCACAACCCCGAGAAAGAAATAGCACAACATGGCTGTAACATGTTTAAAAATCAATAATATTTGAAAATGATATTTCACGTTCGAAAAATTATGTAAATTTAGCGACAAGAAAATATCAGAGAACCATGACCTAAGACTACATGCAGGAAAATATTTATCAATCCTGCGATGAGCACCTTATTATATTCCTTCTTATATTGATATGGTCTCAAACAATTTTGCTATGTTTCAAATCTTTCAAATTTTGTTATTGTTACACTATCGATTCAATACAAATGCATACACATAATACTCGTACATATACTCACGATCGTAATCCCTTTCGGGGTGGTCAGAAACATGAGATTTGAGATGAGATTTCCAGGCAATCCATTAATATATTAAACCTTGAAAACAATGAGCCAAGTGTACAGTTTATTGACATGCCTCGATAAGGCGCACGCGCATTGACCGTTCCATAGAAAACATGTAGAGGTATTATTATTTTCCCTTAGTTAGGTCATGGTGTTAAATAAGTTAGATGTTTGACGTATAATTACTTGGATATTATAATATGGAAAACACCCAATCGGGCGATGCAATTGTAATAATTATTATTTCCTATTACTTTTCGTCCACAACAACAAGCATAGGATTCTGAGAATATTAGGTACCTATAGGAACTTATTCAGTAATATTAGAATTTACCTCTTCATTCATATCCTTAAACAGAACCAGATTCTAAATTTCTTTTTTTATCCGATTGGTATTACCGACTGTGAATCACACCTTATTTAAAAATCATTCGCCATTTTAAATTTTTTCCTAACACCTGTAGGTATAGTTTGTATTTCCTTATTCATAATTCATAATATTTATTGCATAATAATATCAATCTATTCTTATGCATGCACGCAGCACGCATCTCTTGAAAACTGCTGAACCAGTCAGGATGGAGTTTTCAGAAAAGCGTAGGGTATAATTTTGTGATATGGTTTGGTACATACTTTTTGAATCCGTCCGGGAAGCTTTCTGCGTGAAGATTCGAATTTTCTTATTTGCTTCACAGTTCTCTTAATAGGACTTCTTCTTATCGTGTGGGCAGAGCCCTGGTGTCAGAGTTTTTTCAGACCGCCTTACGGCCTCTGTCGTGCTTTTTATGTAACGACTACTACGATCAGAGATAGTCACCTGGACCAACGGCTTAACGTGCCCTCCGAGGTTATTCAGCCTGCAATGTCCTAACCAACTGAGGAAAAACGCACAAAGTGTCATTTCACTAGATGTCCCCCGTGGGAATCAAACTCACGACCTCCGTGTCGAGAGCCAATGCTCTTAACCATTAGACCATGGAGGCAGTTAATAGGACTGAGAACCATGTACATGAAGATTACTAGCTTCACAATCCTTTTAAGTTCATCGACCCCTTGCACAATACTTGCTTAACGCAATGAAAGGTGCGCGCACGCAGAAACTGGCGCGAGGTAGCATAGCACCGTGGAAAACCCCGGGGATTACCAGCACTGCAATGCGCCGCTATGACACCGCTTATGAATGGGTTTCACCGACTGAGCAGTAAGGAGGGTAATGCGTTTGGGTTTTACGTTTTGGGTGGCTAAGAGTAAGCTGGTATGAGTACATTTGAAACTAATAAATTAGCTATTAATTGCTAAAAAATTTAAATAGGTATCATGGGAAGCTTTGAAAACTTCAAAACGGATCAGTTGAATCATTGAAAAGTTAAAAAAAGATTTTATCTTTTAAGGTTGTAATCACTAATCACGCACGTATCCAAGGATGACATTATCTTATATTACAGTCACAAGACCTATTCGAATTTTGGCTACTATCTATCCATCTATAAAAGAGTTCCGTCACTGAAAGAATGACTGACTGCACAGCCTAAACTAACCACTGAGGATAGAAACAAGAAACGATCACAAATTCTAGTGCATTAAAAGTCAGTTTCAGAAACGCTCATTAAAGTTAATCCTTCATTAAATCTCTTGCTGTCACTTTTTGTCTTGTTGACGTAGTAAAGACTAGCAAGAGATTTAATGGCGGATTAACTGTAATGAGCGTTTCTGCAACGAGTGTATCAGAATCAGAATCATTTGTTGCCATAAGATAGGATTTTCCGAAAATCATCCCCTAACAACGGGGGCAACGAGAAATTGCAGTTTTGTGAAATCCACACGGGTGGATATAAATAAAGTCGATAAAAAAGTGGATCTTAGTAAATAGTCCACATAAATAAAATGCTATGATATAAAGCGTCATTTTAGTAACACTTGGCACGCGACCAACACGTCACCACATCAACGTGCTCAAAATGGCGCGGATTCCAAATGATTAACCAATTAAACTAAGCCATTTGGTTTTTTTGATAGCTAATAAATACATCATGTCATTAAATATTTGGGGATCACACAATGATAATCAACTTCTGAGAATATAAATGTATTTGTTGCCATGTGGTGTCCGTCGTCGAATACGACCAACTCAGACGGATTTCGTTAGAAACGACAAATCTTTTTAGGTCTAAGGGTCTATTCACACCAGACGAGCATCGAAGGGTATTTGCTCATAGCGGCAATCCTATCACTAGTGAATAAAGGTCAAATTAATTTGGAGCGATAAGGATACTTTGAAACTTTGAAATAGGTTCAAAGTCGAACCGTATGCGCAGTTGTTGAAAAAAATGCGGGGTCTGTTCTATCCACTTCCTGAAATTTCATTGACATATTAAACACATGAAAAGCCCGGCCGGCCAAACTTAGATATAATTGGCCGGACACGACTGCAAAAGCCTGAAATGCATGACATGACTTAATGAAGAGCGCAAGCGAAAAAAAATTCGTCTACGATAAAGGATAAAGCTATACATAGGCACATAAACAAACACACAAGCACACACACATTCTTTCACTTTGCCCTAACTGTACCTACTTAACATGTTCCGGGGCGGTGAACGAGACACAATAGAACTTTTATTGTTATCACTGCTATAGCCGGTCACTGTCCCGGAACGTGTTAACTTAAATGCAAGGCAGCATCTCTGTTACGCCGGGTCCGGAGTAGCACTAGCATACTGAAGGCCATTGCTGACAGTAACCAGTGTCCATTGCTGCGGCACATGTCCCAAATCACAAGTTCCGTTTTTGTAATTGTTCACAGTCTTATTGCTACTAATACATTGGATCTTTGTTGTAGGTAATAATTTTTTTTAATTTATTAATTTTTAGTAAACCCAATCGTAGACCGTGTCCAGGCTTAGGTAATCGTTTTAGGTTTACCATTCATTGTAGTTTTAAACAAAAGTTAGAAGTAAACATTGTCAGCGCCAACGTGCCGGCCATACTTGAGCCAAGGGGCCTTGCACGAGACGATGGCAGGAGACCCGACGGTATGACCGTCATTCCTTGGAGGAATGGCAGACCCCTGGTGTGGGACGCTACGTGCGCGCGACACTGTGGCGCCCTCACACCTCCCTGCCACTTCTCTAAGAGCGGGCGCGGCGGCGGCTGCTGCAGAGGGTCTCAAGCGGCGCACATATGCCACCCTGGGTGACGGCTACATTCTTGCGCCATTCGGTGTAGAGACCTTGGGGCCGTGGGGGCCGGACGCCAGACAGCTCTTCAAAGAGTTGTCGTCGCGTTTGATTGAGGTGTCCGGTGACCGAAGGGCTGGCGCGTACCTCGGGCAACAAATATCCATTGCCATCCAACGAGGTAACGCAGCCAGCGTCCTGGGCACCCTCCCGCAGGACGGTGGCCTCGAGCACGTCTTCTGTTTAGTGTAAGTCGAACGGAAGTCGTGCTCGATATAGTGGCTCATTTTTAATTTTAGCCATAAGTTGTACATAATGTTGTAATTGTAAATACCTATACCGTTAATAAAAACTTATTACACCTGCGATAGCGTGATATAGCGCTATCACGCTTTCGCTCTCTTTCTATTTGCGCGCAAAAGAAAGAGATAAAGGACTAAATTTGACAGATGAATGTGTTAAATGTCGTTCTCGCGGGTTGGCGTACTAGCCCCGCTGGTTACCTTAATGGCGAATGAACCGTACATTTCTCTCATCTCTACTCTCTACGGCGCGTAGTACGCTACGGTTGTTTACTACGCAGTTACTGACCGCGCATGCGTAGTAACGGCCCACGTGCCACTTAGAGGTACAAAGTACAGAAGGTTTGCTCCGTACATAGGTTTGCCTAGAGAGAGATAATTTTTTTTATCTTTTCGTGGCGAGACTGCGGGCCAACTTAATATTCTGGGCAATATTTTTATATGCCCTATTATACAGGGTCCTTCTTAATATGCTGACACTTTTTCAAGGGGATGATCAGACCATCAAACTGAACAACTTTCTCTATGGGACCAACATCGAAATCGCGAAAAAAAATCAGCTCTCCCATATATTTGGCTCGAGTGGGTTTGCAGATTTGTATGGAAGAGCTGTTTTTTTCGCGATTTCAATGTTGGTGCTATTTAGAAAATTGTTCAGTTTGACAGTCTGATCATCCCCTGAAATTAGTTTCACCTAATTTTGTTAAACCATATAGGAAAATTTCAGCATATTAAGAAGGACCCTATATTAGTGACACACAAATAATTTTAATTTAAGTGTCAGTGGCAGCTGATGTCTTTCACAATAATAAACTTCTATTCGATAAACATATCGACCATATCGTAAGTAAAGCTTCTAAGGCTTTAGGGTTTATTATCAAGGTCTACTGTGAGTTTTACAAATTTGATGTCACTCAAAATACTTTATTGCGCCTTCGTACTCAGTCACTTGGAACTTGCGTCTCAGGTATGGAACCCACGATATGAGGTATTCAGAAAAGACTCTTACGTTTTCCAGATTATAAAGCACGGCAATGGTCAGCCGACTATCAACACTGCTGCAAGCGCTACCACTTTCTTCCCCTTGAACACCGACGTAATATTAGCGATATTTGTTTTTTTTTTTTTTTAACGGGCATAGGCCCACCACACATTCCCACCGCTGTAACTCCTGTAAGCCAGGATCAACAGCGGCGACCATTCACAACACTGGACAATGAAGTCCAGCGAGCCCGGGGGATGACTCTAATCTGTCTTGGAACCCGCAATGAATTAATCAAAGAAGATAGGAGGGGTAGGAAAACGAAATATCCGACTTCCCTCCATTGCAAACGGGAGACAGCAATAAGAAGGAAAAAACATGGCTATTAGAGAGCCAATTCAAGAGATCATTTATGGCAGTGTTGAAGACACTACCGCAAAAGCACCAAAAATACAAAATAAAACAATATGAACCTAACATTGTACTGAAACTATGACCTATTTTGCTTCCAGTAATAAGTATGGCAAAAACATCTGAACGCACGGAAGTTATCCCTAGTCGCAACAAGATCCATGTAGTAAGGGACACCAGAAAACGATTTTATTGAGTCAAGCATGGTCTGGCGCTCGGCGTACCAGAGCTCACACTCCCAAAGAATATGATGAGCGGTCTGTTCGAACTCGTTACTGTCAACAGAACATTCACATAAAGGTGACGCATATTTGCTACTTGATAAATATTTCTAATCGATCCATTTGACAGCCCCGATCTAGTCTCTAAAATACATCTTCGTACCAATCAGTTAGGCCTTAGGCAACGTCTCTTGTTACGTATGTTCCCCTTGCTAAAACTAACTATAGACAAAATGCATTATTATTATAACACTTTATTGAACACACGGACATAATAATGCACAAAGTTGAGAAAACATGTACGAAGGGCGAAAATCTCTGAAGAGATACATTCTGCGTTCTTACTGCGCAGCGCTAATAGCTTTAATAGGTGTCTCGGTTGATCTTGACTTTGATTTGTTTTGCACAAGCAGTGCTTACTAAAAATACCTACCTAGGTTAATGAGTTAGCGGCTCACTCAGCGCCTCTTTACTTTTAGTTTTTAGTTAATATAATTCCTTTTCTTTTATGCATAGTTTGAAGTACCAGCAAACTTGCAGCTTTTTGTAATGTAAGATAAATATCAATCTCGTATTCCCCTGTTTCCTCCTCCAAAATCAGACTGAATTCAATAATTGTTTCAAGAATAATATGAGAAAAAGTTTGCCCATGTTTATGTTTATATTCGCCAAATTTGTTTGCTGAATGTCTGAAAACTGCTGTAAAATGAAGGGGAATATATTTAAATGGACTAAATGGCACACTCGCCTTTCCTCTTAAGACATGAAGGTTCAAAGTTGACTATAGCCTCCTGAGACCCCCGGTATCACCTATGATACTTGCACATAGAATTTTATTTCTGCGTCATCTAGCTGCATATTCTGAAACTATTTCTTAGTTTGTAAATTAGATAGTACGGCGCGTCAACCCTGGGTCTCAGGAGGATATTTGCAGCAAAGTTTTCAGTTAACCGAAAGGAAACGATCGTGTGTTTTAGTAGGTTTGTAAACATATTATACAGGGTGTAACAAAACAACGTAGTAATATTTAAAAAGGTGGTTTATACGCGCATCAGTGATGTTGACGATCGATGTCTGCAGACTACACGGCGAATTATCGTAGTGCAATAACAACCATACAATGGGTACCTCCTAGGTACATAATTGGTTATTTTTATGTCTCTACGAGCGTTAACCCGCGACTTCGTCCGCACAAATTATATACCAGATTTTAAGTCAGATCAAAAGCTATCAAACAAAAAAAGTTTCATCAAAATCGGTTCAGCAGTTTTTGCGCGATACTCGCTCAAACAAACACCCAAACAAACACACAAACAAACAGACAGACAAAAAATCCAAAAATTGGTGAAATGGAATCAGGGACGCCTATAAACCATATCGTAACTTTTTTTTTGTTAATATTTTCAATGTACAGACAAACTTGCTGTTACAGTTTTATAATAGTATAGATAATGTTCAGTAATTATAAGTTGATGTTAGCAATTTGTTCCGTCGTTAATTGATCTTGGACGCAATTTAGAGCTATGATCAAACTCGTTTGTTAACAATAATTGTTAAAGATAAAAAGATAGACAAATAATTAGGTAATGTTCCACTACGTGGTTGAACATAACGACCCACTTTCCCAAAAAAATCGTGGGGTCAGAGAAAAAAAATATTGTATAAAATTGGCAAAAAATATTTTTCTTTTAAGTTATCCCTATTGTCTATGTCCATTTGCGCACTGTCCTCTTTGCAGTAGGCAACTAATAAACTTACCTATCACTTCCCACTTGAAGCGAAAAGTTGTATCTTGAAAACGGATGAAAATATAACAATGGTTGACAAACATGAAGTATGAAAGCATCACAAACTGAAAGGAAAACGCCCGATCCCGTTTCGCCTACAAAACTCGTAAATTTGAATTAAAATTTTGTAAGAAATGCTACGATATAAAAGTATAATTTCCATTTCCATGTGACGTATGATATTCCTCCTATTTTTTGTTTATAATTCTAGCTATCACTATTTCATACTCATTCAGTTTGCGTTCACTGTACTAACTCGTTTTTTGTGATACTATTTGAAACGAATACATTTCGTCACATGGGCAATGTCTTTTACATCTATCTAAACTATTATAAAACTGTAGCAGAACGTTTGTCTGTACATTGAAGATATTAACAAAAAAAAGTTACGATATGGTTTTTATGTGTCCCTGATTCCATTTCACCAATTTTTGGATTTTTTGTCTGTCTGTTTGTTTGTGTGTTTGTTTGTGTGTTTGTTTGTGTGTTTGTTTGGGTGTTTGTTTGTGTGTTTGTTAGTTTGAACGAGTATCTCGCAAAAACTACTGAACCGATTTTGATGAAACTTTTTTTGTTTAATAGCTTATGATCTGACTTAAAATCTGGAATATAATTTGTGCGGACGAAGTCGCGGGTTAACGCTCGTATGAATACAAACTAAATAAAAAATGCTTACCAATGTATTTTATAAGGAGTTTTATTCATAAATTCAATAGTGACTAAACCTAGACTTTTTTGCCCGAAACATTTTCCAAAATCATTTTTTGTCTGTCTCAGGACTAAATCTGAAACCAAAATTTAGTATAAAATTATATCAAACTAGTTTGATCTAGTGGTCAAAGGTTAGCCATGACCCCCCCTTCCGCAACCAACACAAATCAAAGATGGCTGCCAATATTACCATTATAAAACCATTAAATTCATCAATTATAATATATTCCAAACACACAGTCTCGTGAATCAAAACAGTTACAACTTTAAGTCGTACACATAAGAGTTATATCAAGTGGCATGTTAAGAATGACCTGCTATGTAAAGCTTGTTGATAAATAGATAATGGAGAGGCGTAGTCGAGGGATTCCTAAACGTCACATATCGAATAAGGAAACTATAAGAAACAACTGTAGACATTTTCCTCTGCTTGTTTACCTTTTTGCTCACGTGAGTCATCATACCTAATCATTGTCTTATCTTGATGTCCTTCGTATAGTGCAAGATCAGTACCTCAGATAAAGGTCTAGAGCAGGCATGTCGAACATGTGGCCTTGTACCGCACTCTCCTCCAGCCCAAATTAAGTCAAAATAATGAATTCAATTATTTTGACTTTGACTTGAAGGAACTTCGATTGCAATAGTTATTAAGTCGTGTTGTTTTTTTTTCTACATCAACAACACGTTCTAACGCGTTGGTAGCAAAAATTGATTTTATAAGTGGGCTTCATGCTTTAGCATATACACTTACAAAATCTTGCTAAAGCATGAACCCCACTTATAAAATCTATTTTAACCACCGCGTTAGAACGTGTTGTTGCTATAGAAAAAAGGGCCAGAAACTCTATAACACGACTTAATAACTATTGCAATAAAAATTCATAAGCTAAGGTTTTTTTTTTATCGGGCATAGGCCCACCACACATTCCCACCGCTGTAACTCCTGTAAGCCAGGATCAACAGCGGCGACCATTCACAACACTGGACAATGAAGTCCAGCGAGCCCGGGGGATGACTTAATCTGTCTTGGAACCCGCAATGAATTAATCAAAGAAGATAGGAGGAGTAGGAAAACGAAATATCCGACTTCCCTCCATTGCAAACGGGAGACAGCAATAAGAAGGAAAAAAAACATGGCTATTAGAGAGCCAATTCAAGAGATCATTTATGGCAGTGTTGAAGACACGACCGCAAAAGCACCAAAAATACAAAATAAAACAATAAAACAATAGGAACCTAACATTGTACTGAAACTATGACCTATTTTGCTTCCAGTAATAAGTATGGCAAAAACATCTGAACGCACGGAAGCTATCCCTAGTCGCAACAAGATCCATGTAGTAAGGGACACCAGAAAACGATTTTATTGAGTCAAGCATGGTCTGGCGCTCGGCGTACCAGAGCTCACACTCCCAAAGAATATGATGAGCGGTCTGTTCGAACTCGTTACTGTCAACAGAACATTCACATAAAGGTGACGCAACCAATTTAAAATAAAATAGCTTTCCCTTAAAGTTACCATGTCCAGTAAGAAATTGGGCTACGCAGTGATCTACCTCTAGCCACGCTTTGTCTAGACGATTGCGAACAGATGGAAAAAATTGGTATAGATGTCGACCCTTTGTAGACCCTTGCCACCGTAGTTCCCAGTCTAATAAAAGTTCATCAAAGATGTTGCAATCAAAGTTAAATAATTTACTAATTCTATTTCGGTCGCGAGGTTTTAAGAAGTTATGACTAACTTTTCTTGAACGAAAGTAATTGGCCGCGCGGCGTTGTATTTCCAAGTCTACGGGAACCACCCCCGCTAAAACGGGGAGTGCTTCGGTGCTGACCGTTCTATAAGCTAAGGTTATGTACACAATACATACGTTCAATAAGAAACAAAACTCCTGCAAGATCGCCATTGCAGATCCACACACTTCGATGCAGTTTTGATTTTCACTTTCAGAAGTTTCACTTAAGTTTAAAACCTAGAGTGGTACGAAAGAAAGGGCTGGTCCAGTAAAAATGACCCATACGTCCCAGGGCACAAGATCCCATAATCCTGGTAGTACCATATTATTATAGTTTCGGCAATGGTTGATGCACCTAGCAGAACTTGTCTGAGACTGCATTTATCGGGACTTATCTGTGGATGCACTCTATTCAGAGATAAGTCGCGGTTGGTGCGGTGCTCATCGCATTTAGATAAATATCTCGCCAATCTACTACGAGTTGAACCTGTGTCTCCAGACAAGCTTTCAAAAAAACCCGCAGAATAGATTGCGATACATTGAATTAACATTTTCTCTTGTCATTTTCTTTTGTTAATGGTTTTTTTCGTTAAAATCAAAGACTATTTAAATATTATGTATATTCTCCATCCCGAAACCAAAGCGCTGTAGCTAATGTGTGACAATTTGTAAGAATCATTTTATAATTCTTGTGAATGGGTTTTCTGATGATTTGAAGGTAACATTTTTAAAAACTTGTTCATCTTTTGATTTAAAAATCTTTTTGAAGGCTGTTTGTGAAGGTCAATGTAATCATATTATTACTGACAGCTACCTGTTGTTTAATAATTGTTATACAAAATTTGTGTTCTGGAGTGCGATTTTTGAATCTCATATGTTGAAGTCAGCAGTTGTAAATATATGGAGATACGCATCTTTCTACTGCAGATTTGACTTTCAAAAATTGCACTCCAGAAGTATGATTTCTGAAAGTCAAATCAGCACATTTCTCCATAGTTATTTTGACATTTTCAACTGCTGTACATACCAAAAACGGCAAAATGGACCTGCCATCTATTAAGGACCTCGGTGAATTTTTATTTGTATACAAGACAGCAGTGCACTGGCAGCATTGGGTCTATGGGTAGACCAACACATTGTGGTGATAATCGGCCGGCACCGGTTTATGCCGGTTCAAAGCGTTTTATAAATAAGAACCTATACTACAGAATAGGTAATAGTGTGCAGGTTGTAAGTGACAGCCTAGCAAATACTGAAACAGTGAACTCAGACTCAGTGAATAAAATCAGCTGTCCCATACAAAACTGCTGTGCCTACCCGACTTATATGTATGGGAGATCTGATTTTTTTCGCGTCTCCTGAGGTAGGCTCTCCATAGTGAAAGTTGTTCAGTTTGATGGTCTGAGTGCACCGTTTCAGTATTTGCTAGGCTGTCACTTACATCCTGTATAAGGTCTAACAAAATTAGCTGAAACTATTTTAAGGAGAGGATCAGACCATCAAACTGAACAACTTTTTCTGTGGGACCAATATTGAAATCGCGAAAAAAAATCAGCTGTCCCATACAAAACTGCAACATAACTCGACTCTCTTTTGAGGAAGAACAACTAAGCGCCATGACACTATTATGGCATATTTTAAAACAGAAGGAAATTTTGGTTACAATAGCATAGTGACTATACAATTTATTTAACAAAAATTTCCTTGTTTTAAAATATGCCATAGTGTCATCTAGATAAATAAAATGTAATGTTGTTCGTTGGTAAGTGCATCACTTGAGAATGGCTGAACCGATTTGATAATTTATTTTTCTAGTGCTAGAAAGATTTGAAGTTGTCCGAAAAGTGGGAAAATTAAAAAAAAAACGGAAAGAGCTTTTTTTGATACGATTTTGTGCGCAAATGTCGTTGGAAGGACATCGCGTCGGTCAGGTCAGCTAGTTAACAATAAAGTATCACAATCATTTAAAACTACTTAATTAAAAAACTAAATATTGTGTACTGAATCTTTGTATGGTGAAGCATTGACAAATGAATGTAGGTAATCTAATTCAACTGAATGGTAACTGTGCGGCCACACACACACACACACGCACACACACACGCACACACACACACACACACACACACACACACACACACACACACACACACACACACACACACACACACACACACACACACACACACACTATCCTACTTTGAACGTGAACTTTATATGTGAGATGAAAATAAATACCTTTTGTTTTTATTTTTATTTATTAATAAAACAACTTACCTATCATCATCATCAGCCTGTCACCTTCCACTGATTCTTTCAAGGCGCACCTCGGCCTTCCTCATCCAGTTGCTACCTGCTACTACTACCTGGCTTAAGTCTTCAGTCAAGAGTTTTCAAATCCACACAAGATTTTGTCTAATCATTGTCAACACTACTGACAACATATTTTCAAAAAGCAATTCAAAAACTGCTTTTTGGAAATCGAAAAACGTGTTTGGGTGTCTGAAGTTGTACCCATGACCATCATAATTTATAGTCCAGGAGCCGAATGTTATTTTATATTATAAGTTAAAACAATATAAAATAGGTACAACATGATTAGTAAATTGCTAAAGAGTTTCTACGGTGGTAGAGTCAATAAAATTATTCACTAAGCTATTACAGATATTATTTAAATAAAAAAATCGAATTTAAATGAAATTCTTTTAACCTATGCATCTATTGCGATCAGCTAGTTTGGATTTTTTTTTAATTTGAGTTTCTTCAAGAGAACATAATATTACATAAATATTCTTTATTTACACCAAAAATATACAGTACTAAAAACAGAATGGAAAGAACGAAAGGAAAAACAACAAGAAATGAACAAAAATGTAACAAGGTAAAACTAAATTAACAGTATCGGTCAGTCTATCGGTAATTGAATGTACAGGGTGTTAGGGTAAACAGTCGCATAACTTTAAGGGGTGATTGTACCCATGATACTGAATAACATTCCCAAAGGAACAAAGAAAAATACGCAATTTTTTTTCAACTTTTCATACAAATGTTCGATCAGCAGATTGCATTTAGTATGGAAAGTCCAAAAATTGTTTTACTAATTCTCTATAGGTTTCTTAGGGAAAGTTGCTAAGTATCATGGGTATAATTACCCCTTAAAGTAATGCAACTGTTTACCCTTACACCTTGTGGTTACAAGAAATGAGACCTACCTATACCTACTTACATTTCTTTCTCCAATACCGTTTGCAATTTGACGTGAGAGGTTGTTTAATTTTTTTATTGTGTTAAGCATAGGTTAAATAATGATCTTACACTGCTTAGACAATATTATCAGACACCCATCCGAGCATCATCTGAATAAGAACTTATATTGTTTCCGGACTCCTAGGCTATAAAATAATGTACATACCTAATCTGGTTTTTTGCTTCCCAATGTCTTACATTTAGCATTTTGGTTTTTGTTTTGCGCATGATTCGGACCGGTCCAACGGGTTCCTTGCTTCGTGTATATTGGCGTATTGCATTGTGGCCAAAATTGATGGTCAAAATTTATTTTGTTCAATTATGCGAGATATCTTCAATCTTGAAGTCAAATAAAATTTTGGTTCATTCATCATTCTTTGTTTTGAATTAAGTAAATATTTTTGTTGCATGCATTTTTTGTTCAAACTAAATGTGCAATTCAAACTCGGTTGCAGAAACGCTCATTAAAGTTAATCCTCCATTAAATCTCACTCATCACTTTTTGTCTTGTTGACTTAGTAAAAGCTAGAAAGAGATTAATGAAAAAATAATTAATTTGAAATATAATAAAATAACTGTTCGTATATTTCTTATGTAATAAATAAATTTTTAAAAGTCACAAAAGCTTTTTCATATAATAACAAATCGTTATCTTCCGCACTTTTGTAAGGCTCAAAAAGTTTCTCGTTTTTTGACCCATGTTCCTTTAGAAAAGCTTAATTATCTGAATACATCCCTACGTTTGCTATGGTAAATAAAAATAATGGTGTATAGCTCTTGTTCATATTCCTTTTCGGGATTGTCACAAACTTTACCAACAATTACCAACTTCCTTTTAAAGAGTGCAATTGCGGCAATGTTATCTTTTCGCCTGTTGTCCACCTTCCATTAGTAATAATTCATTCACACCACATATTCCACCAATAGTCGGGGAAATCTACGAATTTTTGTATGGAATAGGTTGCATTAATTGCACTTTAGGTGATTAATTGGAATATAGTAGATAGTATCTACTATATACATACCTGAAAAACATAAATTCTCAATAATCCCCAATTTTTTTATTGTGTGTTATTTAATGATTAATAAAGTAACACAACATTAAATTAAGGTGTGATATTATTTTTATTGTGTGGTGAAGGCGGCGGGAACCCGTTGAATGAGTTCAGCTCAGGACCGGTCGTTATGGCGATCCTTGGGAGAGGCCTATGCCCAGCAGTAGACGTCCATCGGCTCAGATGATGATGATGATTATTGAATAATTGAGACATTTACAAAACATTAAATTTAGGTAAGTATGAACAAAAAATGGAAAACTGGTGATTTTTTTACAGGACGGCTTTGTTCAATAAGTTTTACTTATAACAATAATAATTCCCGGTTAATATTGTAAAGAGTAGATATTTAATATTTTGTAAGTATTCAATAATTATAACCTGAAAAGAAAATTATTTACTGTTTGTTTGTACACATTAAATTTGCCTTGCGATAATTAACTGTCTCTTTTGCTGGTATGCTGGAATAAATACCTATCTTTAGAAATAAGCTTGCCCTTTGTACATTTATACCGATTTATAGGTATTTCTCACGGTCCCGAGCCTATATAACCACGAAATCTCGACAAAAGTGTTATAAACTAACAGTAATATTAGTTCAAATACAATTTACTAAAATGTCTTTAATGCAATCTCAAACAGTATTTTTCCTAGACTACATTGTTGGGTATTCATTCGCACTAGCCTTCAAAGGACATTTTAACGATCTCAACAGACAGAATACTAATTGATCCGAATTCAAAGAACATTTTTATTTTTCAAAAATGCTATTCCAAAAACCCATTTGACTAAGCGAAGCGGGGTGATCCCCGCTACAGAACACCGCACCGGGCGGCCTTGGCATTGACGAGGATAATGTTTACTCTGTTCTTGGTATAAGGCTGTACCTATACATTATAATAACTACATACATAATTTTTCCCATGAATGTGAAGCGTGCTCGATGATATAACTATAATTGTTAATTGCGTAATACTATTGCATTTGCAAAGACTATACAGGGTGTCCCAAAAAAAAAATAATGTCAAGCAGAAGTTCATGGACAGAGCACCCATTGGGGCACCCGAAACACCCCCATGTATGTTCTACGATTTTTTGCAGTTTTCGAGTTATAAATTTTTTTCTGAATTTTAGAGAATTCTCTATCTCGACAACTTAAAACATTTCCAAAAAAAAAACTAAAAGACTTTTTCAAATTTTCTTTCATACAAAATTTTAAAAGCTTTATATTTCGTAATTATATTATAAATTGTAAATGTTATTTGTGACGCGGCAACTAGATTTTCTAAACTATTTTTCCATTTATAAAATAGTACTTTTATTAATTCCATCTACGCGTATTGTGCGTCAAACTTTTGTTAGGAATGGACTGAAACCACCATAACGTATGCAGGTTTCCTCACGATGATTTCCTTCATCGTTTGATATATTCCTCTGTCACTCGCACTTTCTCAGCATACATGTACTAGCCTCTTCTTGTCAGTGCGAGAAGGTGTAGTGTTGGTGGTATTTAAAATCGCATCGCAAAAGACGAAATGACGTTAGTTTCATACAAAAGACATCAACGACATCGTACATTTTTTAATAGGTTAAAAAAAATTATAAATAAGGAGTTTATGTACATACATAATTATATGTATACATATATAAAATCATGACCATAATCCTTTTTGGTGTGGTCAGAAACATTGCTACTTTATTGCAGGCAGTTGTAGCAAAGGCTCACGTTTTAGTTTCAGTGGAGTTTATTATTTATTTATTATTATTTTTATTTTATTGGAAAACCAACAGCAATATAATACAGTGGTTACATGAGTATAAAGCAAAAAGCCAATAACAGGTTTTCAGGTTTTATGTCATCAATTCATCATCATCATCATCATATCAGCTGATATATGTCCACTGCTGGACATTATGGCAAATCCTCCTATTTTGGGGGAGTTTATGTGTTACCTATTTATTACACAGAGTGTGAAAAGAAATGCGTTACATGTCGAACAGGCTGCTTCATACAAACAAACTTTCAATATGGGAGGAATGTGTGATCCACGAAGCCTGTCGTGGATACGCACTTATTTTTTTTTTTATTAAATACATACATAATTATGGAGCCAATAACGAAATTGCGAATAAAAAAATCTGCTGTTTCATAGAAAAACAGCTTATTTTTATTCGCGTTTTCAATGTTGGCCCCGTATTAAAAGTTGTTCAGTTTGATGGTCTGAAGCAACTTTTTATGTATATAACACTTTTAAGTTTACACCCCTTACCCCATTTTAGTTTATTTATATAGGGTGAAATTGATATAATTAGCATCCTTTTAAACTAAGAGTCTACCCATCAAACTGAACAACTTTTACTGTGGGAGCAAACCGATCAAAGCAAATAAA
This sequence comes from Agonopterix arenella, assembly GCA_927399405.1. Lineage (NCBI taxonomy): Eukaryota > Metazoa > Arthropoda > Insecta > Lepidoptera > Depressariidae > Agonopterix > Agonopterix arenella. The sequence goes on along the minus strand of OV656707.1, from coordinate 17,823,197 downwards.
AAATCTGCTGTTCCATACTAAACTGCATCTCGACGCGCGGGTTCGCGACTGAAATGTACGCAACAGCAGATTTTTTTTTTTGCTCCGATCGGTTTGCTCCCATAGTAAAAGTTGTTTAGTTTGATGGGTAGACTCTTAGTTTAAAAGGATGCTAATGATATCAATTTCTCCCTGTAATTGTGTACAATATCTCGCTTGGTTTACACCCTGTATAAATATGTTATCATTATCATAGTAAAAACCCTCATAAAACCACTTAATTCCACACTTTGATTAACAATATCAGTGTCGGATCGCGGCGCGGACCCGCGGGCGCGGGCGCAGCGGACCGGCTGCCCAGGCGCATCGCAGGTAGTCCTGCGTCATCTGAAGTCCTTGACCTTGCCGGCGACTTGCACTGGCTTCTGAAGTTCGTCAGTATGTCCAACAATTATACCAGTTTCAAGTTCTCTTTTTATTGTAAATCATGTTATAAATTGTCATTTTATGTATAGGTATCTAGAACGATTTAACCACGGCGACACATTAAGCCATACAAAACCAACAAAAGCTGGCCACGCCTAGGTTGAATAACGTGTATCGTCGGTAGGCCAGCTTATGTTGGTTTTTTATAGCTTGATGTGTCGCCGTGTGCACTTCATTCCAATGGTATTTCTATAAAGGGACTGTTAAGCTATACGATTAAATACATCTCATCTCCACAGTACCTGTGAGTAATGTACTTGCTTAGGTAGTGTAAGTACCTAAGTTACCTATAGCGTGTAGGATTCCACTGAAAGTCAAAACAATTTATTCAATACTGGAACTTAAAGCCTCCTTAATAAATGTCAATCTTTTTCAACGCGTGTTGTCGCTGTTGTTGCAACAACTGAGTGTTGTCGCTCGCTGTAGAGAAGATGCGGCCAGAAACTCAGAAACAATTAATAACTACCTACTAAAATATAAATTCTTAAACTAAGGTTATGTAAAGGTACTGTAATGCATAGTACAGTCTATTTAATTAAATAATTGATACCACACAGATTGAATGTTGAAACGCCTATTGAACAGCCTATATACAGGGTGAAATTGATATCATTAGCATCCTTTTAAACTAAGAGTCTACCCATCAAACTGAACAATTTTCACTATGGGAGCAAACCGATCGGAGCAAAAAAAATCTGCTGTTGCATACATTTGCGTCGAGTATGCATTGCAGTTTAGTATGGAACAGCTGATTTTTTTTTTTGCTCTGATCGGTTTGCTCCCATAGTAAAAGTTGTTCAGTTTGATGGGTAGACTCTTAGTATAAAAGGATCCTGTAGTGCTCGCTTGGGATCATTACAATGTATGTACCTGTGAGCGTTATTTATTTATTTTTCTGTTTTGGAGTGCAATAAAGTATAGTTGATTGATTGAAGCTAGTGACACTCAGAATATCACTCAGACCCATGCACTGCATGCCGAAGACCTCCTCTCACTAATAAAGGTGAGATGGGAGTGGAACATACTCCACCATGCAGTCAGGTTTCACGTTCAAGAGAAAATGGAGGGAATTTATCTTGAAAAAACAAATTATTGGCTTGCCTGATAGCTACGCTAACGTAGCTTTTAAGTCATAGTTTCACTAGGTACCCAATATTAGGCTATACATAATAATAAAATAATTTACAATATAATAAACATTTTATTTGTTTATTAATACTTATTTATAATATTATTCAAATTCTTTTTACACTTTCTTCCATAACTATATTTCATTTGAACTTACACTTACTTATTTATTATCACTCATTTCATTGGTTGCTGCGTCTAAATGCTACTAAAAAGGTTTCATCTGAAAATCAACACCCTGCTTTCGGGCAAGGCCTATGTTGAGCTGGGACCTATTTGCTGATGTAGCATACAATACAAATACAAATGCAAACATATTTATTAGCAAAAGAGAAATTCAGTACACATGATAAACCCGACTTATATACCCGACAATATGGACCCCAAATGCGGCAAGCCAGAATCTCGGGAATCGTCTACGATTTGTCAGGAAAAAAATTATTAATTTTAGTACAAAGGGAGCGAAGTTAATAAATCAAACAATAATAAATTACATGTTGTTCTATTGATGTTTCGTTGTATTCTTGTTTTGTAATCTTTTTGTGAACTGTAATATTATGTGTGTGTTAGTTATGCAAATAAATTGTTTATCTATCTATCATGCAGGCCCGGTGTGCAGTTGGTGCAGTGCAACTATTCACATAGCTACGTCTGAGGTAAGGTTAGGTTAGGTTAGGTTAGGTTTCATGAAAGTTCTCTTACAGCAAGTAGACCACTAATAATGAATCCACGTTTAGACTACCTATTACAGATGCGTAATTTAAATTCAAAATAATTATTTATTCATGTTCTGATAACGTCAATTTCTTGTCTACTGCCCAAATTACTGACAAACGAATTTCAAAAAATGTCTCGAGACTTTGCATCCCGTCTAGGAAATCAAGGTTATGTATAACATTCTAATAGCTAGATATAAAATGATTGTATAAAGACCTCCGCTTCTAAATACCTAGTAAACAAAGTTGTATTACAGCGGGAGGTCTCGATACAATCTTGTTATCTACCTATTATATATATATATATATATATATATACCTATATAGTCATGGATTTCTGCAAAGTAACGCCTTATTCAAATACTTATAGCAGTTCTGTTGCGGACTCACTGAGTGACAGAAAATAAAAACGTGATGAATATTATATTCTGTGGAGGATTGGGAAAATCAACCCCTAAGGGGGTGAAATTTTAGTATAAACGTTTGTAATCATCATCCTGCGATCGTAGAATTTGACATAATTATATTATTCTCTACCTTGGCATTTCCTTAAACCTTTGACTACTTATATAAGGTCTAACAAAATTAGGTGAAACTATTTTAAGCGGATGATCAGACCATCAAACTGAACAACTTTCTCTATGGGACCAATATTGAAATCGCGAATAAAAAATCTGCTGTCCCATACATTTAGGTCGAGTAGGTTTGTATGGAACAGCTGATTTTTATTTCGCAATTTCGATATTGGTCCCATAGAGAAAGTTGTTCAGTTTGATGGTCTGATCATCCCCTGAAATTAGTTTCACCTAATTTTGTTAGACCATATAGGGACTAATTACGCGTGTAATTCTACTAACAAACATTTCCGCCACTTTTTGCGGGGGGCGAGGTAACATGAAATCCGCAACTTTGGAATTTATTCCCCATAACTTTAGATTCTAATTTTGATTGTTAAAAATCATGGAAAGTAGTCTCGTGTGAACCCCAAACGTCATAAGTTCGTAGTTATTGTTTGGCAATTATAGACTGTCTCGTCCAGTGATAAGGTATAAAATTGAGTGTAAATGACAAACACACACACACACATACACACATGCACACATCAATAACACACAAAAATCATGCACATGATCAATTGTTCTTATACCGTGGCAGAGGGGAAATGCTACCGCAAGGCTGGTCCTTATAATAAATAGTCAACGCCTTAAACGTATGTCTGCAAGAAATTTGATGAATAGGTTTGCTCTAGTTTCATTGAATCATTATCGAATCTGACCAGGGTACCGACGCAGATATTGGTTTCTAGATAGTATAAACAACATTTTTTAATTACATTAATTGGTTAATATTGAAAACATGACGACACTTTGTTTAGTATGCAATGCGCTCGGGCGTCCTGAGTTTACCGACGACTCTATCTGCCTATATATTATCAAGAAAACCACTTCTTGTATAAGTTAAAATCTCTCATTAATATTGCCGGTCAAACCACAGCATAATATGTTAATATAATAATCACAGTTCTTCCCCCTCAGTTGGTTGCTTTTGTATGGCGATCACGTCGCATACATTACGATGCTCTGATTGCCTTCAAGGTCCCTTTTGGACACTAGCGCTAAGGTCAAGGTTGTCAGCTTACAAGTTGTACATAACGTACTAAAGTGACTATGGTGTCACGGCAATGAATATGCTTGTTTGTTTTAAAAAGCTGTTTCTTTAAGATGATAATGCCTACTAGGCCAGAGCGCCCGAGTGCGCTGCATAAAACGAAATATGATTAAATTTTTTAAATTTTATTTAATTAAAGACGATGCCATTTTTTAACACGATTTACAAATGATTTTTGTATCTATGGTTTATCAGATTTCCGTTAAAATATATAGTTTCAATGCTAGACATAATTTACGATTACCGACGATGAGATTTTGATTTTGATAAGACGAAGCCTGCGTTACGGATTCTTTTCTGTGTAGTGTAATTTAATGATATATGCAATGATTATTTAAGATTTGTATGGAAATATTTGAGCCACTGTATCTTGAAACTTTACATTTTAACGAAAATCTGACAAACCACAAATACTGATATTTCAGTGCTTAAAAATTGCATAGAATTAAATTGGTTTATATTCAAAATAGAATGGAGCGCGCTGAAGAGTATCCTCTTAAACAGTAACATTGTAGAAATAAAAGTGACAACTTTTTAAAGGCTGTTCCGATCTGAAAAGACCTGGAAATGAGTACGCACGATCAGTAGACATGAAGAAATCAGGGTCCTAAGAATAAATCTCACTGTGAAATGTTCTCAATTTTACATCAAAGCTTTGATGAGATATGACCTTTTACTATATGATAGTTCTTCATCTTCATTCGAGGATACTGACTTCCTATCCACACTAAACAAATATGATTAGCCCATTGTACGTCAGCTTACCAATTTTCAGAGCTATGTCAACATCTTTAGTTCTCTGACATATTACCTCATTTCTGATACGATCTCTTATAAATACACCGAGAAGATATTATGAGCACTCCATTGCTACTTCTTAAGTAGATTACTAATTTTCAGGGCTACAACTTTAGTTGTCTGATGCATTACCTGATTTAATCTTCAGATAATGATCTCTTAGAGAAACACCGAGCAGATATTAACAAATGAGTAGACGTAAAATGAGGAGACGTGGCCGAGTGGTGTCGGCTAAGAATAGCACCACCCCATTTCCTCCCGTGGGTGTCATAAAAGGCGACTAAGGGATCCACCGGAGGATGGGCAGCAGCATCCTCTGAGTACACACATTCAATCCAACTGCGATCGCCAACCCGCCTGCCAAGCGTGGCGATTATGGCAAATCCCCCCATTTTGGGGGAGGCCTATGTCCAGCAGTGGACGTCTATCGGCTGATGTAAATTGGGGTCCTTCAGTTTAAATAAATAAATTAAAATGATAGAACATTGCTACTTCAGCTTACTAATTTTCAGAGCTATGTCGACAACTTGTTTAGTTCTCTGACATTTCCTTGTGTGATGTAATGTCACGGAGAAACCTAGAATATTTCTTTCCAAAATGGCTCGCTGAGCTACTTTGTAAGAATTAGTCCTATCGTCAGGGCCCACGTTTCCGCACCATAATCCATACGTTATTTTACTGGCATGGCAGGATGCTCAGGTTGAATACCTTGTCTCTATATAAACAATTTCAAGTCCAAATAGTTATGTAATTGTTTATGTAAGTTTTACTCGACGCTTATGTGTAATTTACCTCATTATGTTTTGACGGGGTTAGTGGAAGTGAGGGAATCTTTTCCTACCGGTACACGTTCCTTCTTTCCCCGTGTGACGCGAAGACCAGGAAAACTAGTTTTGACTATTTACCTTTTCAATTGAGGATTAATTATCCTTAAAAGTTTATTGATATTGCAAGTTGCTTCTCTGTCTAGCTAGAGGATGATAGTGTAAAACATCATCATCAACAAAGCTATTTTAAAGGGATACTCAGACCATCAAAGCGTCTGGACGGTTCAAGGACTGGGCAGAAACTAGCTTTCAACATATTTAGGGATAGAATAACATGGTATCTTATCTTATCTTATCTTGTTGTGGGGGCTGGCAAGCCAGCAACACTTCGACCCAGTAGGATCTTTTGTGTTAGCCCCAATACTTTTTGTTTTCTTCACCCTTCAAATACATGGTCAATGAAGGAGGTAACACCATTGAGGGAAAGAAACCTAAGATCTCCCGGTTTCGGGTATCCATCTCCGAGGAGGCACATGCGTTTTACCGCCAGGACATCACAGTCACAAAGAACATGCTCCATAGTCTCTTCATCCTCTCCGCGTGCTCTGCAGCTGGGATCCAGGGTGAGTTTCATTTTGTGCATCATCGCGCCTGTAGCGTGAGGGCTCAGTGAGGGCTCCGACTATGGCACGAGCCTTGCTCCTGCTACATCACTCCAGATTGTGTGCTTTATCAGCCTAATCCCTAATGGCCATTCTTATACTGCATGCTAGGATTCCCACACTTGGTTCTGGGCCAACCATCTTTCGTTCTGACCCAGCCCTCGCCAGCTCGTCAGCATTCTCATTACCCTTTATATTATAACATGGTAAGTAAGTATTGATAAGAAACTAACAATTTAAAAAACGTTACTGTTACAGAGGGGAAAGGGTGGACTGTATTAATAGGAAAGATCGGCTCAGTATAATTCTTTTTAATAGAAAAGGAAGCAGGAAATACAGAAAAAATATAGATGCAAACACAGAAAACCGAAAATAAAAACCACAGCACGACAGGGCGCACAAGTGACAACGACAAAAACTCCTCGTCTAAAGAGTATTTACATCCGGCCTGATGGCCAGTTCGTAACACTCTCCCCCTTTTTCACAAATGAAGAATAAGGTTCCAGGTGAGAGGGAGAGAGTTACATGACCATCAGACCGGCAGGCGCACTAATTTCTTACATGGCCTGCGAAGGACCCCACCCGCCGTGGAGACCTCTGCTACCCTGGTGATCCCGTCCCCACCAGGAAACAAACGAGCGACGCGGCCCCGCGGCCACGTACCACGCGGTAAGCCCGCGTCCACGATAAGGACGAGGTCATCCACTGCGAGGGAAGGTACCTCGCTACCACTATTATTTTGGCAGCGTCTAGGGATAAGGGTTGGGAGATACTCCCTAACCCAACGCTGCCAGAACATATCCGCTAGCCGCACCACCTTTCGCCAGCATATTCTACCATCCATATTCTGGGGGCCCGCTTTTGCAAAGCTATTTGCTGTAGATGCGGACCCAATCAGGAACTGGAATGGCGTTAATGCCTCCTGATCTTCCGGAAGGACGCTGACATGCGTTAGGGGTCTGGAGTTCACCACTGCCTCAGCCTCCGCTAGCAGAGTAGCCAACACGTGTTCCTTCGGGGCTCTCTCTTTTAACGTAGCCTTTAGTGTGGTTTTTACAGAACGGACTAGCCGCTCCCACGCACCACCAATAAACGGTGCTGACGGGGGGATAAAAATCCATTCGATATTTTGGTTCGCCGCAAAGTCTTGCACCTCTGGTCCATATAACTCTCGCAAAAACTTCGACGCTCCGACGAAGGCGGTCCCATTATCAGATCAAATCTGGAGTGGTCTTCCGCGACGAGCAGTAAACCTTCGAAGCGCCAACAATGACACATCCGTGGACAAGTCGTGTCGTGGACTATCTCCAAATGCACAGCTCGTGTGGTTAGGCAAGTGAAAAGGGCGACATATCGTTTCTCGTGTCTCCTGCCTACGGTAATCTGAACGGGGCCGAAATAGACCAAACCGACGAAGGAGAAAGGGCGACGATGATGAGCGAGACGTGCAGCCGGAAGATTGCCCATTGGCGGGTTTAAGGGAGCGGTTTTTTTGATCCGACACAACAAACAAGCGTTAGCTTTCACCGAACTTTTCAGCTTCAATATCCAATACCGTTGGCGAATTTCATTAACTACTGACTCCTGATTGGCGTGAGCCAGGCGGCGGTGGTGGTATTCTATCAAAAGTTTTACGACGTGAAGTGTTCCATCAAGAACTATAGGATTAGTCGCTCCAGAAAAATCTGATATAGCTCCAATGCGGCCAGACAGCGTTATCAGCCCGTTACTATTTAATACGACATCCAGTCTCTTCAACTTGCTGCAGCGAGGCAGGGGCTCCCCTAACTGAAGTGCAGCTAACTCTTCACTGAACGAAGATCCCTGAGATTGACGTAATACGTGTACTTCGGCAATACGCATGTCTTCGGCAGATAAAGGTGGAGGCTGAGCGGAAATGTCACTTACTTTAGGGTGAGACTTGTGAGAGGTTGAGGCGTTAACACTCGCTCTACCTCTCAAAAGTCTGATAAATTGATGCGCTCGAGCCGTCGAACGCAATAAACGTAGCCATTGACTAAAACGGGTCGGATCGGCCGACAATGATTTAGTGATGAGTGAGTTATCTACATGAATGAGATATGACATCAAACTAATTTTAGCACTTGGTTTCAACTCGTCTGTATTAAGCTTCACATTGTGAGGTTCCGTAGGCCACTCATTACAAGGCGCCTTTAAAAACTCAGGGCCTTCAATCCACCGACTACCAGCTAGTACGGTGCCTGCAACAGCACGTGTGGCATCATCCGCAACGTTTAACACTGTGGGAACCCAACGCCACTCTTCAAGGGATGATAATTCCAAAATGTCTGCTAGCCTATGTGCAACAAAGGGCAGAAACGATCGCGCGTCACTGCGAAGCCAACTAAGAACATTTTTAGAATCGGTCCAAAAGTAACGTCGAAATGGTTTATACTTGTGAGCGTCACAGATTGAAGAAGCGAGACGAGCTGCAACCGTTGCTGCTTGCAATTCTAGGCGTGAAATGGTAACAGGAGCTAAAGGCGCTACTCGTGATTTGCTACAGATTAATGAGAGCTGCACATTTCCGTCGGAAAATAAAAAACGCCAATAAGCAACTGCCACGTAAGCGAGCTCACTTGCGTCACAGAATACATGTAGCTCACGCTCTACAGGAAGAGGATCCCTCAAATGCCAACGTGGAATGCGTAAATCAACCGCGGATGACATTTCAGATAGACAAGATTTCCAATCAGAGCTCAAGTCTGGAGGGAGCTCCTCATCCCACTCAACTTTTTCGATTTTATGAAATTCAGAGTGACTTTGACCCTTAATAAGAAAATCGACGTATTCAACATCAGTTAACTTTGATAACCCTCCCATACATTGAACTTTAATCTGCGACTTTTGACCCTCCACGCCGATCTGACTAGATAACTCACAATCGATAAAGGTGCTGGAAGAGCCATCGTCTAGAAGTGCAAAGGTGTTTACGGTACCTTTAGGACCCCTTACTGTCACCGGAATAACCTTCAAAAGAACTCTGAGAGATCCTTCGGAGACCGAATGGGCTACCGTCTCGGGATTTGAATTTACGGGCTTCGGAGGAGGGTTAGGAACCTTAGGCCCCATTATAGCAAGAGGACGAGAAACCTCGGGCCCCGTTATTACTGGAGGACAAGGCACCTGAGGCCCCGTTGTTGCTGGGTCACCATCCGTAGTTGTATGGGAAATAACGGGATCAACATTTTGATGTAATAGTTTATGATGTCTGTATTTACAGCCAGCTACTTGACATAAAGTCTTAGGATTACACGATCTATAACGATGTGAACCTTTTTTCAAACAACGATTACAAACTTTTTGATCAAGAACCCAATTTAGTCTGGCCGAAATGTCAAGACGAATAAATTTGTCACAGCTGTCAATTGAGTGACTTTGTTGATAATATAAAAAAGAATTATTATTGTTCAAATTATGATTTTTATTTGCAGGTTTTTTTAAAATGTTTTCGTTATTAACATTAGTTTGGAACACTTTGGAACCGTGCGGCTGAACCCATGAACTCACCTCCGTTACTGCACCAAACTGAAGCTCCGAAGTCACTTCCTCTGTTAGGAAGTCAGACAAAAGTTCCAGCTTCGTTCCAACGCTAGGGTGGTAGCGAGACTTTGCGTAGTCCTTCCACCGTGCACGCATTGCAGGATTTAATTTAATAAGAAGAGAATTAAAGAGTTCAGGCGATTCTAAATACGACTTATTATTCAAAAACTTCATTGCCGATATGCAACTACGTACTCGGCAGGCAAATGAGTGTAAATCCTTAGATTCAACATGTATCTTTGATAAAGCTCTCACTGCGGCTACCTCCTGGAGCACAATCAGTTCAGGCCTACCAAATTGCAGTTCCAACATAGCTAAAACCTCATTAGGATCGTGCGCTGTAAATATAAGGGCACCGACCGCCTCTCGGGCCGGGCCATAGAGCACCGCGCTGATACGTGAGAGGTTGTCCATAGGAGAAAAGGATGCCTGTGAGGCATCGTAGGCTCTTTTAAAGGCGAGCCATTCAATGGCTTTGCCGTCAAATCCAGGGAGACGACTTTCTGAACGTTTTGGTAAGTTTTGAATGGCTTGTGCCAAAAGAGCTATGTCTGAACCTTTATTATTAAGAACTAAAGGGGTACCGTTCTGGCCAGAGGGATGAAGCGCAGCAACCGTAGGGTAGGGGCCGCCTGGACACACAAAGGGAGGTGCGTCCAAAGGGGTGGCTCCGGCAGGCTGCTCTAAAACAGGCATACCGACAATGGGACTTCCGGGACGCAACGGAAATGAGGGTGCGGCCACTGTGGAAGTCTCACCAAGGTTTAAAGGGCACTGATTAATAGGCGCTGACGTCTGGAGCCAGGCTTGTACCTTACCACGAGAAGAGGCGTGGCTAGAGGCGTGATTACTACCACGCTGACTGTTGGTCTCCGCTTCTATTTCGGCTATTTCTGCTTGCATTTCTAATTCGAGCGCTCTCGCTTCTGCGTTGGCAATTTTTCGCGCGTACGCAGCTTGCACGGCGAGAGTACGGGCACGAATTGTTGCCGAAGATCCAGTAGATCCTGATCCTAAAACAGAGACTCTGTCCGCCGCAGAGACGAACGAGACGGGGGCGGGTGCGGGCGTGGCGACGGGAGACGTGCCGGATCCGGAGTCCGGCAACGAGGCCTCGGCCGCGCTCGACCCTAAAGCTTTATACTGAGCACGAGTGATCATGGTTGCGAAAAAACACGATTTGAAATACTTACAAATGAAAAATTATGACAGATAGAAGAAAATTTTGCCGGACGAATTGACCAAAATGTTACAGAGGGGAAAGGGTGGACTGTATTAATAGGAAAGATCGGCTCAGTATAATTCTTTTTAATAGAAAAGGAAGCAGGAAATACAGAAAAAATATAGATGCAAACACAGAAAACCGAAAATAAAAACCACAGCACGACAGGGCGCACAAGTGACAACGACAAAAACTCCTCGTCTAAAGAGTATTTACATCCGGCCTGATGGCCAGTTCGTAACGGTTACAGTATAATATCCAAAGCAAATATTGTGGTAATTAACCATATTACTGCCATATCACGAACTGGTAGGTTATTCTGTGGTAACTTATCTAAACTTGCGTCATTAACACCATTGTAATGTTCCAATAGCAAGATAAAAGCTTAATTAAACAGAAATGTGTTTATGCTCGTGTGGTAGGATTATTAGTATTTTATATTAGAGTTATTAGTTAATTACTTAAACAAGAACAAAAAATAAAAATTGACTTCGAAACTAATTAAGCTGAAAATTCAATAATGATTCCATCATGTAAAAAATTTAGCTCACAATGTAATGTGAATGTACCAAAATAATGTGAGAGTTAGTACGCTCTCTGACATTAATGTGAATGCTATGCTAATGCTAGTTGATATGATTTGGATAATGATATCCTTATGATTTGCTGGGTACTGAGTGCTGAATTAGGATACGAACGAAGGAATGAAAATGCTGTAGGTAATGGTCGTATCTACGTATATTCGAACACAAAATTCACAATTATTTTACTTTCAAAAAGTAACGTCACCTTGGTCACAGAAAGTTTCAAAACTGAGCAAGACTTGGTAGTTTTGTGGAACTTAACTTTTGTGGCAAATAAGCATAACGTTAGCAGCTCTACGAAGAAAATCGTAGTCCACTCTCTTGCCCTATTGTTTCTGGCTTGTTATCTCCTCGGGTATCGTAAGATACGACTAATTCCTTCAGATGTCTATACACATCTTTGACGCCTAATCCATGTGGCTGCCGGTTACAGCCATTGCATCTGAGCTCACCTCTGATCGATTCGGACTCCCGTTCCATCAGACAAAAGAATGCATCTGTGCTTAGCGCGTACACTTATGTAGGTACATCAAAATATCCTGACTGCTTATCAATAAAGATTTTAGCAGTCGAAATCGACTAGGAATCCACAATCTCTAAGAACTCTAAAAACAATATTAGATTGTTGTGCGTTATGATTATTTGCCATACTACCGCAAAACGGCAGAAATTTTTCAAAATTCCCTGGGAAGGCTATGGCTGGTCACCACCTTAAGGTAACTCGTTATTCCATCGCATTTTGAATTGTGCTTGAAGTGGATGTTTTACGACCCCACGCAAAAAAATGTAGTTTGAGTTATAGCAAAGTTTCTGGTCACTCCGTAAGGATTCAAGACAGTTTTCATGTATCTATCTATACTATTATAAAACTGTAACAGGAAGTTTGTCTGTACATTGAAGATATTAACAAAAAAAAAGTTAGGATATGGTTTTTAGGTGTCCCTGATTCCATTTCACAAATTTTTGGATTTTTTGTCTGTCTGTTTGTTTGTGTGTTTGTTTGTTTGTTTGTTTGTTTGAACGAGTATCACGCAAAAACTACTGAACCGAATTTGATGAAACTTTTTTTGTTTGATAGCTTATGATCTGACTTAAAATCTGGTATATAATTTGTGCGGACGAAGTCGCGGGTTAACGCTTGTTATATATAATGATATTCAGAAGTTTTGCTACAATTACCAATACTATTTATTTTTTTGAAGCATGTAGGTATAGTCGTAGCACTAAAAACTAGCTGTATTAAAAAAACTCTAATGCGTTTAAAAATTTAGCTGAGCGGGTACCGTTATAATATTTAACAATAGTTAGGTACTTATAAGAGAGGAACATTCCATGATATTCAGTTAAACAAAAAACAATGCATTTAATAATATAAATAATCTTTATTTCATTTTATGGTTAATTAGATAAAGCTTAATTATTTGTTTCGAATAAAAATTTACATGTTTTCATCACAATTTTGTATGTTACAGATTTATGAAATTAATAGTTTTAAGTATTAATAATATATAATCGGGCATAGGCCCACCACACATTCCCACCGCTGTAACTCCTGTAAGCCAGGATCAACAGCGGCGACCATTCACAAGTCTAAGTCTTTAAGTTTTAATAATGTCCTGTAACACGAGTTTATGGAGAGAGTGTATCTGTTTTTATTATCGTGTACAATGGTATATAAGTACTAATTGTGCACGATAAACACGGATTCGATTTTCGGATTCGAGTATAAGTAAGCTAAACTTAAGTGAAAGGTAATGCACAGAGCTACTATAATTACTATTTCAAATCAATTTAAAGAAGAATTAAAGATTGAAAAATTGAGTCTCGGGCGGGACTTGAACCCGCAATCTTCCAAACCGGGTATTTGCTTTCGTAGCATAACATGGCTGTAACATGTTTATAATCAACGAGCGTTAACCCTCGACTTCGTCCGCACAAATTATATACCAGATTTTAAGTCAGTTCATAAACTATCAAACAAAAAAAGTTTCGTCAAAATCGGTTCAGTAGTTCTTGCGTGATACTCGTTCAAACAAACAAACACCCAAACAAACACACAAACAAACAGACAGACAAAAAATCCAAAAATTGGTGAAATGGAATCAGGGACACCTAAAAACCATATCGTAACTTTTTTTTTGTTAATATCTTCAATGTACAGACAAACTTCCTGTTACAGTTTTATAATAGTATAGATAGATAGATAATATTTGAAATTGTTATTAGTTCTATAGAATGTTAATTTCCTCAATAAAATATTGAAGTAATAGAGTTTAGTTACCTGTTAGTGATAGAAAACTATAAATGCAGTAAACTAAAACCACCTGACCACTATTAAAACCTTTTACAGCATTAAACTTTGTGGTTTTTCATGAAATCAATAGTTCAATAAACTAGCGGAAAGTACGGTAATGTGCAATAATGTAATTAATCATCCTGTTGCTATCACAGGATTGCGTCATGTAGGTAAGTTCTGTTGTCGTCAGGGAATGGTTAACTCCAGACTTATGTCTACGTGATGGTATTGTCTTTGAAATTGTACATTTGAATCAGACATTATTGAATGACCAATTCGGATCTACATCGTGACCACAAAGTCTAGCTTTAACTATGAACATTAGAATGTATGTGCGTAAAACTGACTCATTAACTACTATGGCCCGATTCGATCAAACGCGAGTAAATTTTATTCTTAAGTCGCCGGTTACTCTAGAGTAAACTGATTTTGCGTTTTACCAACCCTAATCTATGAATAAGTTGAGAGTAAATTTTACACGGCCAATTTTGACGGTGTAAAGCTTATACCAAGTCAAATTAAAGGTCAATGTAACATAATTAAAAAATTATAGAAAAAAGAAACCTAAAACATTAAAACCGTATAACCTCACAATGCAATAAGTACGGATACAATGACCTCTTTCTTTAGGTGGATTATACATTCGTTCTTTTAGTATGGGTTTAGTGTGGTAGAAGACAAATGAAGTTATTTGGGAGTAAACGCTAAGAATTAAATTGTTTCTCGAATCCGGCCTAAGTAGATGTAGATGTAAACGACGTACATTAGCGAATTCGGTGGCACATTACAGACACACAATCATGAAGGTCTGGGTTCAAATTCGCACAGACGATACACCAATGAGTTTCTCTAATACGTAAAACCGACTGCTCTCAAAAGGTGAAGGAAAGCATCGAGCGGAAACCTGCATACGCAGAAGGAGAAATTGTGATACCCTGTGACATAGCCCAATGCGGATTGGTAGACTTCATGGGGCATATGTGAAGTCTACCAATCCGCATTGGGCTGAACACGCGTAGTGGAATAACGTCCATAGACCCTCTTTGAGGTAAGCTTGTGCCCTGCAGTGGGAAGTTTATAGGCTGATAATGATGATGAAACCCTGAATTTTAATAATATTACTCGCTGTTGCCCGCGACCTCGTCCGCGTGGACAACAGTGGCGGACTAAGCCCGTCGGAGGCCCGGGGCGGCAAAACTAAATGAGGCCCCCCAGTCTTTCCAGAAATTGATATCTAGGATTTTTTTCGAGCCGTGGCAAAAACTTGAACTTGGCTTAACTTCCCTCCATGGTCGTAGATAGCAATAATTATTTCCCTGGGAGTTTCAGGTCTGGGTTAGGTCGTTGCAATAAAATCCCGGTGAAAAAAAAGTGAATTCGGCTTGAGATTGATGCGACCTAAAATTTAGCTAGAGGGAGCGAAGCGAGCTGGAGATTTTACTACAATATTATCAGGTCATTGCAAACCTTGTTGCAAACCCCAGCCCCGAATCTAAAATTTTTCCGAGCCGGGACAAAACTTGACTTTTGCGCACCTCCCCTTCAAACGCATAGCAAGAACCGGAGGCCCGGGCCTCCAACTTAAACTCCCTCTTGCTTACCGAACATAATTTTTAATTTGATTAAAAAGGACTTCTCTTCTCGAGACTTCGGAGGCCCCCCAGGGCCGGGGGCACGGAGCGGACAATGTTTTCTGATAGTCTTTTTGTCACTAAATAGTGCTGGTTACAGTGTAAAAGCCCAATTAATAATTACTTCCCACCTCTCCTAACACAACTCCGTAAAATGACTGGGCTAGTAGTCAAAGGACTCACAAAACGTTTACTATTAATAAAAAGTTAAGAGAGTCGCCTTATCTTGGTCAAAGAATTGACTTAGACATTTCGTGGAAATTTAGCAAATAAGCTTAACGTCAGCATCTCCCTTCTTCGTCGCCCACTCTACAGACAATATCATATTTTAGTACATTTTGCTTATTTGCCATACGTTACGACCACGGAGGAAAGTAAGGAGCGAAGATATCGCAAGGCAACAATGGGCGTGGCCTATGAAGCTCAGTTCGAAGCGGACCGCCATTCTTTTTTTCTGAAAGGGGTTTTGTCAATGACAATGAAGTTCGCTATTCCTGGATTCGGGGTAGAAACTGTGCCCGTCTTGTCCCCCATCCCTGCATTTTGGCGACACTTACTTCGATAGAAATATTGGTTTGCGAGACTTCCGCTCCTTTCTGTCCTCCATGGTTACGACGTCACGTTATGTAGGAACCTCACAGACGTACCAAGTTGGTACCTTAGCGTGATTGTGACACGCATCACATTCAGACAACACCTTGCATTGACCCAGAGTCTTCCGCAGCCACGGCCACAGCAATGACGCTTTTAACACAACCAAACTCCACGAATGAAGTCCCTTCCGAAAACTCTTATGAACTACGACGTAATGACGCAAATTGATTGATTCCAGTTACTTCTTTTGGTTACAATAACCTAATTGCTTAGTAAAGTGGTCACGCAATGTTTTGTCCTTTGAGTTCAACAATTGTGTGATTGATTTTGTATTTTATTGGCGGTGGGTTAGAGTGGTTTTCAGATTGTAACTTCGAGGGGTTAACCTGTGGTTGGTAAGAGGGAAAGCACTTCATGTTCATTATTTTTGGTACATAGATATAAAGGCTGCTCTATTTGTTTAGGCACGTAATGATCCGAAGGGGGTAGCCGTTGACGTTTCCTATGGAACAGCGATTTCGACGTTAGTTCATTGTGAAAGTTTTTTAGTTTGATGGTCTGAAAAATTTCCTAAAGTACCTATGTAAAGCATTTATACAGGGTGAAATTGATATCATTAGCATCCTTTAAAACAAAGAGTCTATCCGTCAAACTGAACAACTTTTACTATGGGAGCAAAACAATCGGAGCAAAAAAAAATCTGCTGTTACATACTAATCTGCAGTGCCTACTCGACTCAAACGTATGCAACAGCTGATTTTTTTTGGTCCGATTGTTTTGCTCCCATAGTAAAAGTTGTTCAGTTTGATGGGAGACTCTTAGTTTAAAAGGATGCTAATGAATTTCACCCTGTAGAAGTATAGCAAGTAGTATAAGTTTTGATCGTTTTGTTTTTTCTTTAGGTTAATTTTACACCTTGTCTATATATCTATATCTATATCTAAACTATTATAAAACTGTAGCAGAACGTTTGTCTGTACATTGAAGATATTAACAAAAAAAAAGTTACGATATGGTTTTTAGGTGTCCCTGATTCCATTTCACCAATTTTTGGATTTTTTGTCTGTCTGTTTGTTTGAAGACACGACCGCAAAAGCACCAAAAATACAAAATAAAACAATAGGAACCTAACATTGTACTGAAACTATGACCTATTTTGCTTCCAGTAATAAGTATGGCAAAAACATCTGAACGCACGGAAGTTATCCCTAGTCGCAACAAGATCCATGTAGTAAGGGACACCAGAAAACGATTTTATTGAGTCAAGCATGGTCTGGCGCTCGGCGTACCAGAGCTCACACTCCCAAAGAATATGATGAGCGGTCTGTTCGAACTCGTTACTGTCAACAGAACATTCACATAAAGGTGACGCAACCAATTTAAAATAAAATAGCTTTCCCTTAAAGTTACCATGTCCAGTAAGAAATTGGGTTACGCAGTGATCTACCTCTAGCCACGCCTTGTCTAGACGATCGCGAACAGATGGAAAAAATTGGTATAGATGTCGACCCTTTGTAGACCCTTGCCACCGTAGTTCCCAGTCTAATAAAAGTTCATCAAAGATGTTGCAATCAAAGTTAAATAATTTACTAATTCTATTTCGGTCGCGAGGTTTTAAGAAGTTATGACTAACTTTTCTTGAACGAAAGTAATTGGCCGCGCGGCGTTGTATTTCCAAGTCTACGGGAACCACCCCCGCTAGAACGGGGAGTGCTTCGGTGCTGACCGTTCTATACGCTTTACACAGGAAAATCAAGGCTAAACGTTGACTTTGAAGTAACTTACGGCGCGCAGCGCCAATAGCCGACCTATCTGCCCAAACGGGGGCTCCATAACACATGCACCCGAGGTATGTAGCGGAATATATTATTTTAAGTGTTTTGTAACAAAGACCCCATGTCGAGGTGGAAATACGCGCTAAACTCAAAAAATTACTTTTGGCTTTCTCTCCTATTGTCTTGATATGATTTACGAAGCTAAAATTACGTTCCAAATGAAAGCCTAAATAGGAAACAGAATCTTTACTTTTAATATTAATGCCTTGAAATTTTATTCGTGGTGGTACTTTCAGGTTCCCTTTGAGCAATAGTTGGAATGTTTTATGCGGGGCGAACTGAAGACTATTTCTGTATCCCCAATCTGTTATTTGCTGCAGGCAGTTGCTAGCCAGTCCCTCGATACCCACTCTAGTATTGGAATGTATGAGCAGGAGACCATCATCGGCGTATCCTATTAGCGAGCAGCTTTGAGGGAAAGGAAGTGTCAGAAAATCATCAAAACCTATATTCCATAAATAGGGTCCAAGGACAGAGCCCTGAGGACAGCCCTGTGTCAGCACTTTGGACACTACATGGTGACCAAGCCTCAACTTTGAAACTCCGTTCGTAAAGTAAGAATAAATAAGCGAGTAGATGTTCCGATGACAACCTCTATTTTTGAGCTTTAGGAGAAGCATTGGCCACCATGCGTTGTCAAAGGCACCCGATATATCAAGAAATATACCGACGATATAGCTATATTCAGAGAGCTCTACCGCCTCTCTCACAAGTAAGCACGCGTCTGAAGTCGATTTCCCTATGGTAAAGCCAAATTGCCTGTCACTGAACTTAGGTCCTCCTGGAATTAACCGAGGGACAACGAGGCGTTCCAAGAGTTTACCCAAAGATGGAAGAAGGGTAATAGGTCGATAAGACTTCGGATCATCAGGGGGCTTATCACCGGCTTTGGGGATTATTTTAATGCAACCACGTCGCCATAAGTTTGGAAAAACTCCCCCAGCAATGCAACGGTTGAAAACTGTTAGAATAGACTCACCGGCAACTTTAAAAGCCTCCTTGATCATCCGATTCGAAATCTTATCCTCACCGGAAGCCTTACCCGCCGGCAGAGATCCCACGACATTTCGCAGTTCATCAAGAGACGGTAAACAAGAAGATGGTGTTTCAGGCAATTCAGCAGCTCTCTTTCTTATTTCACGATGATAATCGCTGTCGTTTTCAGGTGAATCATCCGGAATTAGTGAACCTAAAAGAGCAGCCGCCGTCTCCTCGACCCCGATAGTATGGGTGTCATTTACTTTTATATTTGAAAAATATGTAGAAGCAGGTGTTTTGCTAGTTTTACATTCGTGATAAAGAGGAGACCACGGCCCCTCCCTCTCGAGTGCTGCTACCATACGCTGCAGTAATTGTTTCTTAGACAGTTGAACGGCAGCACGATAGTGAGACCTAGCAGTTCTAAGGTCCCCAATCGCATTTACCACTGCCATAAATGATCTCTTGAATTGGCTCTCTAATAGCCATGTTTTTTTCCTTATTATTGCTGTCTCCCGTTTGCAATGGAGGGAAGTCGGATATTTCGTTTTCCTACTCCTCCTATCTTCTTTGATTAATTCATTGCGGGTTCCAAGACAGATTAGAGTCATCCCCCGGGCTCGCTGGACTTCATTGTCCAGTGTTGTGAATGGTCGCCGCTGTTGATCCTGGCTTACAGGAGTTACAGCGGTGGGAATGTGTGGTGGGCCTATGCCCGTTTTTTTTTTTTGTCTGTTTGTTTGTGCGTTTGTTTGGGTGTTTGTTTGTGTGTTTGTTTGTTTGAACGAGTATCACGCAAAAACTACTGAACCGATTTTGATGAAACTTTTTTTGTTTGATAGCTTATGATCTGACTTAAAATCTGGTATATAATTTGTGCGGACGAAGTCGCGGGTTAACGCTCGTAATAAATATAATTATGATACACGGTGTAAAATCAAATGTATTTTATCTCACTAAGATGACGGGAGCCGGAGATAAAATAAAAACGTAGACGAATTCGCGAAAAAAAACTAAGTAGTACCTACTCAATTAATATTTATGTAATCAATATCTAAGTGTATTCAAAATCCAAATTTATTACACAAAATTATTTGCATTTTCAATACAAAATTTGTTACCGCCATACAAACTGATTGCGTCACAAGCATAACTCATTATAGCTATAATTTAAGTCTGCATAATATAATACAAGAATTTAAAAATAAATGATTATATCGTAGCTCGTTTAAACAAGTATTGACGTCAATCAAGTCAATGTATTTTATTTTACAGTAACATTTATTGTGAAATAAATCACATAATATACCGAATGAGCTGTGGCACATGAATAAATATCCCTACAGAACGAAAGCTTCATAGAAGCGGCCGCTTCTGTGTCGGTGCACTCACAGTTAGCGCGCGTTAGAAGTAAAATTACCCCCTGTCCCCCCCGGTAAAATACGGTAAAATTCAACATTTTACGTAATTTTCAATAAAATTCCAATATTTTGCGTAATTTTCAGTTAATATTAATTTAGTTTGTGCAAGTACCAAAAACGGTCACTGGTTCCAGAGGTTTCAGGCTTGCTGAGGACTCCTGGTATTTTTATTTCATAAATAGATCTCAATGTATAAATACAGCTACCCCTGACGCTGTCAGGCTTGCCGAACACCTGGCTACTAAAATATAAAAACATCACTGAAGAACCATTGACACGAAATGAAGAAGAATCTCTAACGCTTTCACATTATAATGTTCTTAGATTCTTAGATTCTTTATTGTACAAAAAAATAAAATTATGAAAAAAATTACAACAAATCGTGATGTACATAGGCGAGCTTAACTCTAAAAGAGTTTTCTTCCAGCGAACCGTTGAGTGAGGAATGAAGAAGAATCTCTAACGCTTTCACATTATAATGTTCTTAGATTCTTTATTGTACAAAAAAACATAATTATGAAAAAAATTACAACAAGTCGTGATGTACAAAGGCGAGCTTAACTCTAAAAGAGTTTTCTTCCAGCGAACCGTTGAGTGAGAGGAAAACTAATATGATTGGGTAAAATAAGTGTGCACACAAATAAAAATCTACTTAATTATGAGATAGTAAAATGAATACCTAATGTTTATTAATTTTGTTCAGAAATTCAATAAACTACTTATAACTTAATTACTGGTAGGGTAGTAGAACACCGCCTCCGAGTCACCAAATCTATAGTGCATACTTACTAAGAGCTATATTGTGAATCTGAATGTAGAAGTCCTGTTAAACAGGCCTTGCGGCATGGTGCAGTGTGACAGCAACTGCAGTTATTCGTATCGTCGCATACAATACAATTAGTAAGGCGGTCACGCAACTGCAAGGGGATTCACTTGGAGCAAGGACCTTGGGCGAGGCTGTGACGCTGTGATGGCCTCTTGTCAGTTTTGTTACTATTCACATCTGTATACAGGGTCCTTCTTAATATGCTGACGATTTTTTTAGAGGATAATCAGACTGAACATTTTTCTCTATGGCACCAACATCGAAATACCGAAAAAAACTCTTAGATACAAAATTGCAAACGTAGGTACTCCAGCTAAATGTATGGGACAGCTGTTTTTTGACATTGGAAATGTCTTTTCGTTCGCTCCAGTAAAGGCTCCTATTTCACGAAAAACTGCGATCCCCTTGTATCTCGATGAGTTGTGAATTATTGTATATATTTAAAAAAATATATTTTCTTACCGTTTTCATTAAAACTTATCGCTCATACGTAAACTATTTCAAGGGGAAATATGACAGGAATGTAATTTATTAGATTAATTTTTATTTTTGTAGGAATCTAGCTTTCATTTAGATATTAGCAAACAGTTTAAAATTGTTTTGTTACGTCAGAAGTTTTGGTTTGAGACTTTGAAGGTTCGTTACCTAATTCGTACCTGTGGACGGTTCCTGAATCGTATCTTATGTGCTGGGGTGGAAAGTAAAAATAAAAGGAAATTAATATATTTTTAATATCTATCCAACTAAGTATAGGTACCTAAGTGTGTTAAACTAATTTTATTCTTAATAGTTTTGTTTTTCCAAGGATTTATAATTTTGTTTTCTAAGGCCCGATTCGACCAAACTCGAGTAAATTTTATTCTTAGATTAAGTCGCCGGTTACTCTAGAGTAAACTGATATTGCGTTTTACCAACCCTAATCTATGAATAAGTGAAGAGTTAATTTTGTAAAGTGTAATTGTGTAAAGCTTATAACGAGACTAATGAAATGTCAATGTCACATAATTAAAAAAACATTTAATAAAAAGAAACCTAAAAAATTAAATCTGTATAACCTCATATTGCAAAAAGTATGAATACAACGACCTCTTTCTTTAGGTGGTTTATACATTCATTCTTTTAGTATGGGTTTAGTGTGGTAGAAGACAAATGAAGTTATTTCGGAGTAAACACTAGGAGTAAAATTGTTCCTTGTATAGTAACTCTTCTATAAATCAAAGTTTGGTCGAATCCGGCCTAAGTGTAATTTATATTTATTTGCAGGCATTATTTCAACTACGACTTAGGCTATAGGTGGTGCCAGTTAAGCAACCGACGCCTTAGTCGTACCGAAGGAACTTTTATCAAAAATTGCAATATAGTGTTTCTGATGCAAGATGATTGTATTATATGAAATAAATAAAGATTCCATGAACATAAAAAACAGGTTTTAATTAAATTAATCTGAAAGTTACAGCAATTCTCCCTTAGGGGGTACGACTAAGGCAACCTTACCCTACCTATACATAAATTAGTCCGAAATAAATAATTACGTAACGTAAGTAATTTTAAATTTAAATCCATAGTTAGGTACAAAATTAGGTTAGTAGAGATCCAAACAGCGTTGGTCAGAAACTGTACTACAACTACCAAATATACTGTTTTATGTGCAGTTGTAGCAAGGAGGCCGAAGAAAAGATGGATGGATTGTGTGAAGGGTGATATGTGTAACAAAGGAGTGAGTGTTGAAACGACGGCTAAGAGAGATCAATGGAAGAGGATGACATATTGCGCCGACCCCAAATAATGGGAAACGGACAAGACAATGATGATGTGCAGTTGTAGCAATAGTAAAGCAAGTCTCGCCTTCAGCATAGATATAATCAAAGAATAACAGTAATCAGGCCAATTCAAAACACAAAATAATATTGTTGTATTTTGTAACGTTTGACTCAAGTTTTTGAAGGGCGCAATTTTTTTTGCGGTCGCTCAAATCGAAGTCACAACCTGTTTTTGTGACTTAAAAAAAGTTAATTTACATAAAATTTTGTTCAGTTGAGATGGTTGAGATGAGAGTCATTTTACAAAAGTGTAAATGTTGCCTGTTGTAGGAGAGGAAGACCAAATAAAAGATGGATGGATTGTGTGAAAGTGGAAATGGCAGATAAGAGAGATGAATGGAAGATGTCATATTGCATACTCCAAATATTGGGAAAATTCGGGGAAAATGTTACATTTTACGTCAACTCTTATATGAAACCTCCTTCTATGATAGATAAGACGTTACAGCCATAATAAAAACTAGTGCGCATAATGAATAAAATACCATATGATTACATCAATCACCCATAATGAAAATAAAACCTATTATAAAACTGAAAAAATAGACATATTAAAGATATTTAAGTACCTAATTACCTATAAAAATAAACACATTAGGTACCCTCCTTTGCGTCGCGCAGTAGGTACGATATCAATGGTTTAAAAAAAACGATTTTTAAAGATCCAATGGGTGTGTGTGTGTTTTAGGTGTCCCTGACTCAAACTACAACAATTTATGGATTTTTGTCTGTCAGTAAGTAGTTTTTGTCACGTCTTATCCTCGATAATTAATTACATTGAATTTGGTCGAAAACGATGAAGAACGCCGAACGTTTTTTCTTTGCGAATTTCTCTCTGCTCGTTTGGAAACATTGTAACATGGCAAGCAACTGAAGTCCGCCACCTAGCGGTATATAGCAAAACTAATACCGCTCACTGCTACGCTACACAATTATTCTTCGGCGTAACAGGAAAAGTGCGATAACTAATTCCAAGTGTTATGACTAGATGGCGGTAAAATAATGTTTAGCCAAAAATGTTAAATTTATAATAATGTTGTTTAATAATTATTCAATATATTATTACCTATGATTAGTTTAAGCGAGGAAATACCGTCACAAAAATTCAAAGCCAACATTAAGGTTTAATTTTAATTTCTTTAAAAGAAATTTTCTTTTTTTGTACTTACATGGACTCAAAACACTACAAAGGAAGCCTTATCCCTTAGGATATTTTGAGGGTGCGGCAGAAAACCTGTTTTTGCATAATAATTCCATAGGAGGGAAAGTTGTTTAGTTTGATGGTCAGAGTCAGAAGCACCCCTTTATACAGAAGGTTAGGGTAAACAGTTGCATTACTTTAAGGGGTGATTTGTACCCATGATACTGAACAACGTTCCCTAAGAAGCCTATAGGAAATTATCAAAAAATATTTTGGGCTTTCCGTACTAAATTCAATCAGCTGATCGAACGTTTGTATGAAAAAGATGAGATTTTTCTTTGCGAATTTCTCTCTGCTCGTTTGGAAAAATTATTCAGTATCATGGTTAAAATCACCCCTTAAAGTAATACAACTGTTTACCCTAACACCCTGTATAGAACCAAACGTATCGGTAACACCCTGTAAGTATACAATTCTAGATATTCATCGATAGTAGGCCCACCACACACATACGGAATTGCAATCCGGAATCCTGAATCAGGATTACGATTTCGTATGGATTTTAGCCCTCCACTAATATTGCGTTCGGAATTGCGCAGCTGTCAAATCCTGATTCGGAATTCTGGATTGCAATTACGTATGTGTGTGGTGGGCCTTATATATGGCTGATAAGTTAGGTAAAGAATGACGCACACTGCGGCACCCCGCCGGGAGACGATCTCGCAAATTATTCCGTCCGAACGCACCTTGTCATTACCAGAGATAACTCGATCAATTGCGATAGAAACCGAATTATAGATCGTAAATATTATGATACGCCCGTAAACAATATTAGGTACCTACCAACTACCTTACTAAGCGTCCGTGTCGCGGAAAAGCGATGTGGACTTCTTCTTATGGTGCTATCTCCTATCGGAGGTCAGTTATCATTAGAGCTATTCGAACACTGAAGATTTCAGCCCTGAACACTGAGGTAGTATTCATATGGAACCATTTCATTATTCTACCATGCATGGCCAATAGTCTGGAGATGTTGGTATTTTTCACTTCTTATAATGCGACCGAGGCGCGAGGTACTATAAGTAGTTTCCGAGTATTTATGTTTTTTTTTGGATTTCTACTCTTATTTTAAATCCTCTGCAGGAACACCTCATTGCTAATTCTGCCTGTCCATGATATCTTCAAAATCCTTCAGTATCTTCAGTTCAATCTGGCAGTGATGAGAGATGTGGGATCTCTCATCATTCCCAGATTGGACAATGGACAAGTGTCCATGTCCACATTTGAGATGTCGTGGCATGCGTCGAATACGTGGCATTAAGTTCATGCGGATTCGAAACTAGACCCTCATGATTAAGTAACCATGAATGTCACGTTTTTCCCAAAGCCCGGCCTTACAAATAGGTAATTAAAATGTCACACAACCGGATTACAAAGTACACACGGCGACACATCAAGCTACGCAAAACCAAAATAAGCTGACGCGTGTACTCTACCTGAGTAAGGTATAACGTCGCGCGGCCAGCATATATTGGTTTTGCTTAGCTTGATGTGTCGCCGTGTGTACATCCACAGCCGTCCCAATCCAAAATTATCCCAACAACAATAGCCAGCACCCAAACATACGCCATAATGGATCGCCATCTTGTCACGGCCGCCATTTCACGGCATTGGCGGGAAACGCGGAACAACGGCTGACCTCGCATCTTCCGCGCGACGCGACACAAAAACACAATCATCCCACCTATAAAATTAGACAAGGTTGAAAATTGGCTTAAATTCAGCATAAAATAAGAGAAAAAGATAACCTAATAAAATAAGTTATATGATCCCACCGCTTGCCGCCAGTTGAGAGAGATCATCCATCCATCACAGAATACTAACAACGCAGTTCCCCGGTTTGGAAGAGAGCGGGTTCAAGTCCCGCCCGAGACAAATTTTTCAATCTTTATTTGATTAGAATACTAATAGTTCCTATTTCCAAGTCGTATCGTGGTCCCAGGAATCAGTTTCAACTTCTCGCCTTTTGAGGACAAAACCGGCTCGGCCAGGGGACAATCTATGGGCAAGCACGTCACATGATCATCTTGTGCGCTCGCTCCTTAGAAGCTTTGTCTCTGTGGAGTATTTACTTATTTGCTTTTAGTTTTAGTGCCTACCTACTCTATAAAATGCTCTATAATGTTATAAACATAAATGACAGTCACTGCAATTATAGCACAGTAAGTATTCTATTATTGGCTCACTATTTCTTTTATAAAATTTTATTGGTTTGTAACGTTGCGTTGTTGATTACTTTAATAAAGGAAAAATAAAATAAAATAATTATTCAATAAAGTAATTGAGCTGAATTGTTTTTTTTTTTAATTTAAATGAAGTACCTACTAAATTAATTTTTATCGCTTACCTACGTTAAAAAAAGTGCATTGTCATTTTGTAAATGTGAAGGTTGCCGTTCATTTATTCCTAGGAACGCTAACGGATCTATTCTCGATAAAGCTTATTGCCACATGAGTATACATTACCACAGAGATAAAGCTTTGAACAATCGCGCCTAGTGGACAATATATGGGAGATAGATCGAGCGCATCACGTGAATCTTTTTATTTGCGTCTGTGTCTGTGGGGCAAGAAGGCCGGAAGCGCTAATTTAAAACATCTTTAAGTTCAATCCTAATCCAATTTCAGTTCTAATCACATTGCAATCCAATCCAACAAGATAATTCCATTGACATTTTAAAATAACTGATTTAAATGTTGACATTTTCCAGTTTGAATTGCTATTGTGTAAGATTTAGCTTCTTGTTTCTATATAAATGTCATGTCAATTAATATTTCTATGATAAATGTGTGTACACCTGCGAAGGTAGGGTTTGGAGAGCCTGACAAAAAATGCGACTGTAACTGCAAATTGTATTACCCAAATTCCACATACAATAAATTATTATTTCATTTATTATTTAATTTATTATTATTTCATTTATTTCAATTGGTACTATTCAATGAGGAGTTTTCTGACAGCTAGTCAAACGTAGTTCAACAAACCGGCGATAGATGGCGTTGACCAGAGAGGGGTCCGAAGACGAATATTTTAGGCTAAATAGTAAACAAAAATGCATGCCACTGAGTGAGACGCATCCGTTGACGAAATATATGTTCATATTTCGCTGTTTACTTAAAAACACAAATTCTTACTATTTTATTTGTATTTTATTATCTGCAAGGTCGCTCACCCCTGTCTCGTCGACGCCATCTATCGAGCCATTAGGAACTACTTTTTCTTTTTTAATGGCTTTCGGAAAATCCCTCATTCCGCCTTTAGAGTCTGAGCGATCTGTCAAAACGGCGGCTCTAACGTCTGTCAATGAATAGCGCAATACCGAATGTTTTAAAAGTTGTGCTATTGCTTTTGGTTAGGCATATCGATGTCATATCCATCGATGATCAGAAATTAAACGTATATAGCCCAAACTCTTGCGTACCTACCTACTCATAAATTCTCGTGTATTCTAAAAATACAAAAACCTCCAAAAAGGAATTGCACGAGATCAAAGACCATGAACAAAAAACAAAAAATTAGCGGCATGCATGAGTTGCAATTATAGAGAGCACTTAGTTTTTGAGTCTGGCATTTGGAAAGCGTTTTCAACTAAGGCCAGACTCAAAACTAGTGCTCTGACATAATCAGGTCACCTGAACGACCTTAACTTCACTTCACACTTGTCAAACTTGACTCCACATATTTTAAATAACTTCATCTTTGGTTTCAATAAAATAAGAACAAAAGTTCATTATACCTGCATGAGCCCCGATAAATCGATAATCAATCAGTCAATTATACTTTATTTGACACCAAAAACATAGTTTACAGAGAGCAAACAATCAGGAAATACAAAAGGCACAAAACAGGCGGTCTTAACGCTAAAAAGCGATTTCATCCAGACAACCTTAGGGTAGAGGAAATAGTGAAATAAGATTGGTAGGCGGTGTAGATCACAATAACAGAATATAGATATAGATAATATACACAAATAAAGTTATACAAATACAAATATACTGTAATATATTAAAATAATATACTTAAGGTGGTTTCAGTCCATACAAAAGTTTGACGCACAATACGCGTAGACGAAATTAATAAAAGTAATATTTTATATATGGAAAAATAGTTTAGAAAATTTTGTATGAAAAATTTCAAAGCTTTAATTATCTTCGTAATTTTGTTATAAATTTAAAATGTTATTTGTGACGCGGCAACTAGATTTTCTAAACTATTTTTCCATATATAAAATATGACTTTTATTAATACCGTCTACGCGTATTGTGCGTCAAAGTTTTGTATAAAATTGACCCCTCTGCAACCACCTTAATATAAATACTTACCTATTACGAATACATATACATACCTACAAATTCAAAAGGATCATACATAAAAATGAGTACTAAAACAACAATTATTTATCAAAGAGAGGAAAACATGAACCAGAAGTGACCATTCAGGATAGATAGTCAGTGCTCGAGGAAATGAGCTTAGGATAATCCTCAGGTACGTTTGATATTAGTTGGTAGGTAGGTACCTGTCTGCTATATAATTCGATCATCCATAATTTTATTATACTTACGAGCGTTAACCCGCGACTTTGTCCGCACAAATTATATACCAGATTTTAATTCAGATCATTAGCTATCAAACAAAACACGTTTCATCAAAATCGGTTCAGTAGTTTTTGCGTGATGCTCGTTCAAACAAACGAACACACAAACAAACAAACAGACAGACAAAAAATCCAAAAATTGGTGATATGGAATCAGGGATACCTAATTATTATTATTTGTGGTTGGGCTATTGCAAGCAAGGGTCGTTATGTAACACGGAGACCAGCGCTGGTCCTTTGTGTTCGCCCCAAGCTCACCCATATTTTACGCATACCTCCGAACTTATGGTATTTTCTTTTCATCCTCGGGAATGCAGGTTTTCTCACGATGTTTTCCTTCACCGCCGAGCTAGTAAATGATAAATACAACCGTACATAAATTCCGAAGAACTTAGTGGTACAGGCCAGGAATCGAACCGCGTCCTCAGGATTGAGGCGCTAGCTCTCTTCAGTATGGGCTATCATCGCTCTAAATACCTAAAAATCATATCGTAACTTTTTTTTTGTTAATATCTTCAATGTACAGACAAACTTCCTGTTACAGTTTTATAATAGTTTAGATTTAGATACAACGCTGCTGGGACGCTGCGTAGTGTACCTACCTATCACACCAGTATCTATACCAAAATCTTTTCAGAGGAAAGAGCCTGAAAGAAACTTACTATCATTAGAATGGAGTTAATTTTTCTATACAAGTGTCAGTAATGAACAAGCTATTCAGGAACCGTTTATTTGTTCAGATGCTGAGGATATGCTAATTGTGTGTTTTCGACTTATCTTTTAAAAGCAGATTTGTTTTGGTTTTTCACAGTTTATTCATTTACCGTCGTTCTAAGTAGTTTAATTCTCATCGTTATTCAATGATTAAATACCTGCCAAGAGCTTCAGAGAAATCTCTGATCCCCTGTATCTAAATCTTTTTAAGAGCAAAGGGGTTAGATTTCTCTGATGCTGACCGTAGGTACCACTAACACGTCATTCCGACCAGAACAGAAACCACAAAATAAAATGTGCGTCCAAAGATAGCTCCGCGATTTTGACAGGTGGTTTTAGAGCTTTTATAGCACTTAGGTAAGTCTTTCTTTTATTTTAAAGCTATAAATATACAAGATTAATTAACACGAGCGTTAACCCGCGACTTCGTCCGCACAAATTATATACCAGATTTTGAGTCAGATCATAAGCTATCAAACAAAAAAAGTTTCATCAAAATCGGTTCAGTAGTTTTTGCGTGATACTCGTTCAAACAAACAAACAAACAAACAGACAGACAAAAAATAAAAAAATTGGTGAAATGGAATCAGGGACACCTAAAAACCATATCGTAACTTTTTTTTTGTTAATATCTTCAATGTACAGACAAACTTCCTGTTACAGTTTTATAATAGTACGAGCGTTAACCCGCGACTTCGTCCGCACAAATTATATACCAGATTTTGAGTCAGATCATAAGCTATCAAACAAAAAAAGTTTCATCAAAATCGGTTCAGTAGTTTTTGCGTGATACTCGTTCAAACAAACAAACAAACAAACAAACACACAAACAAACAGACAGACAAAAAAAAAAAAAATTGGTGAAATGGAATCAGGGACACCTAAAAACCATATCGTAACTTTTTTTTTGTTAATATCTTCAATGTACAGGCAAACTTCCTGTTACAGTTTTATAATAGTATAGATTTAACATAAAATTATAGGTTTTACTGCTCAAACATTTTCAGAAAGTAAAATACCTAATAAATAAAACCATCTGTCAAAATTACAAACGTTCGATCAGCGGATTGCATTTAGTATGGAAAGGTCAACATTTTTTTGCGATTTTCCTATAATGTTTCTCAGGGAAGATCGTGGGTAACCTAACACCCTGTACAAGGTGTTACAAAAATACAAATAATCCACTTTCACTTTAGGACCAATATCGAAATAGCGAAAAACAAAATCTGAGATTTCATACTAAACTACAAATCTACTCGAGCTAAATATGTATGGGACAGCTGATTTTTTTTTTCGCTATTTCGTTGTTGGTCCCATAGTAAGAAAGAACTTAACAGGAAGATTGTTCAGTTTGATGGTCTTGAGTCTTAACTAAACAACCCCCTTAAAAGTTTTGAATGTATAATTTTTGTAACACTTTGTATATACAGGATGTAAGCGGTGCTTCAAACCATCAAACTGAACAACTTTCTCTATAGTACCAAGATCGAAAACAC
Source organism: Agonopterix arenella (assembly GCA_927399405.1). Classification (NCBI taxonomy): domain Eukaryota; kingdom Metazoa; phylum Arthropoda; class Insecta; order Lepidoptera; family Depressariidae; genus Agonopterix; species Agonopterix arenella. The sequence goes on along the minus strand of OV656707.1, from coordinate 17,792,217 downwards.
GAAAAAAATGTGCTTAATCTTATTGACCCAATGTATGGGACAGCAAATTTTTTTTTTCGCGATTTCGGTGTTGGTGCCATGAAGAAAGTTGTTCAGTATGATGGTCTGATCATCCCCTTAAAAAATCTTCAGCCCTGTGTTTAAATGGATGACACCCCCGAGACAACGAAATGTGCCTCCATCCTTATTTTTACGTATGCCAGAAGAGCGCGCATGACGTTTTTCTCGTTTAAACGCTTTATCAAATCAAATCAAATCAAATATACTTTATTTTACACCAAAAACATAAACAGTAAAATACAGAAATAAAATACAAGAGGCACAAAATAAGGCGGTCTTATCGCTAAGAAGCGATTTCTTCCAGACTACCTTAGGGTAGAGTAAACGGTGAAAAGAAGAAAGGTAGGCGGTGTTTCCAGAAAAAAAAATATCAAAAATCAGCAGTTATTAGTAAAAACAAAAAGTAAATATACAAAATAAACCTATTATAAATACATATATAATATACATACTCATATAAATATATATATATATATATATATATATATATACACACATACATCATACATAAATACGCTTTATCGTAGGTGGCATTGGCATGCTAGCCGTGCAGGCTCCACGAATGAGTTTCCAATCATGAGAACACGATCTCGACAGCCACAGGACAGGAAACACACGATTACATACAATTAACAGTCTCCAATGAAATGACGAACACAATGGCAGACGACTCTTGGAAGCACTTACTAGTTACTATTGTTTTCTACTGAAACGAAATGAAATTATATTAGCTTGTAATTACAGATAATCATAGTAATTGGATAGTTAATTACAATCAAATAAGTGTAATTTTTTTTTCATTGATTAAATAATTTTAGCGTTATTTATAGTGTGTAATTAATTATTAGTTATTTTACTACACACTTAAGAGGAAAGGCAGTCGGCAAGAAATCTAAACTATTATAAAACTGTAGCAGGAAGTTTGTCTGTACATTGAAGATATTGACAAAAAAAAGTTACGATATGGTTTTTAGGTATCCCTGATTCCATATCACCAAATTTTGGATTTTTTGTCTGTCTGTTTGTTTGTGTGTTTGTTTGTTTGAACGAGCATCACGCAAAAACTACTGAACCGATTTTGATGAAACTTTTTTTGTTTGATAGCTTATTATCTGACTTAAAATCTGGTATATAATTTGTGCGGAAAAAGTCGCGGGTTAACGCTCGTTAGAAGAATAAGTTTTTAACAGATCTATTGCTGTCGCGCTGTTTCTGCTATCAGAGTGCGAAAGTGACAACCGAAATCAAAATCTCGTATTGCATTTTTTCCTCCTCCAAAATTAGACCGATATCAATATTCTTTTCAAGAGTAATATGAGAAAGAGTGCAATATACAAAGCGTAATATTAAATGGGACACTTACTTAAAGGGGCGCTTCAGACCATCAAACTGAACAACTTTCTCTATGGGACCAATATCGAAATCGCGAAAAAAAATCTGCAGTCTCATACATTTTTAGTCAAGTTATGTTTGCAGTTTTGTATGGAACAGCGACATTTTTTTTCACGATTTCTGTGTTGCTCCCATAGTAAAAGTTGTTCAGTTGGATGGTCTGAACTCTGAAGCACCCCTTTAAGTAAGTGTCCAATTTAATTTTTTTATTTATGGAAAAAACAAAACATAAGGACACTGGTTAGTAATTTAGTTAGTATTGAATTTAATTTTTACATTGGTTACTAACGTATTGAAAATAAGATTAAAATAGGATCTAACTTCGCTTGTATGCAGCGCACTCGGGCGCTCTGCAAGGGCATTGAGTTGTCGTCCCCTTCTAGTCCACGCCTTCTTTGCTCCCGTCTACATTGTATAGTATATGCGCATCTCTTCACTCCACGTGTCCCGCGCGTGACTCAACCCTTCGAATGCAGAAAGACCTTGATCTCGTGACCTTGGACCTGACACTGCGCCCTCATTGGGACCCCTACCCTACCTACCTCGCTACTTAACACGGTACAAACACAATCAGTAGCTGAAGTAAGTTCCGCCACATACATACGGAATTCAGCCGGACTTTCGATCTTCGCAATTGCGTGAACGTTTCCGTTCCAATGTCAACTCTATTACAATGAAGTTCGGACCGAAACGGTCGCGATATATCAAAAATCGAAAGTTCGGGTACAGGGCCAGGATTATGTATGATTTCGTATGGATTTTATTTTCGCCCTCCATAATTGCGTTCGGGATTGCGGAGGTATCAAATCCTATAAAAAATTACAATCCTGATTCTGTATTCGGAATCAGAATTCCGTATGTGTGTGGCACGTCTGAGAGTTGTCTTCTACGTATGGGACGAACTTTATCAGAAGAAATCTAAAATTTTAAAGAAAGTTGTTCAGTTTGACGTCAGCATGAAGGATATATTATTTTCATCGACCTATTTATTTCTAATGTGCCTACTTACCTTCCTTTATCAAATAAAGGAAGATAAGTAGGTACATTAGAAATAAATATGTTTTTTAAATCAGAACCAAAGCGACATCTAGCGGCAGAGGACGGTAAAGATGAAAATGATTTCAAACTATGATATTGATAAAATATTAAATATCTTCGTAAATGAATATTCGGTTATTAAAGTTATAGTACATAAAGACCATCAAGTCAATATAAAATTAGATATTTAATTCATAACTTAATATATTTGATTATTATTTATTAGTCAACGCTCTTTATTTTTTCTGTCGCTAAAATATTACAACTAAGAAACAGATGACGTCAGCGCAATATATTGGTTGTACAACGAGAACCGTAATTTCAACCAACTTCTTGAAGCCCGGATAGCTCAGTCGGTAGAGCATTGGACTTTTAATCCAAGGGTCCAGGGTTCAAGTCCCTGTTCGGGCGGCTTTCCTTTTGCATTTTTATTTTGTGTTTTTCATTATTATTGTGGTAATATTAAAAATGTTGTAACTTCCTTCTTGTTATTTTCCACAAACAAATTGTTTTTAAACGTGTATAGTAAAAAAAATAGGTACCTATTTTGAAATAAACTGACTGTATTACAGGAAGTACCGTAGCGTGATGATGATGATAATGATAAAAACGTCAATTTATAAAATTACTCTGCGATGTAAAAGTGCAATTTATAACAATTTTGAAAAAATATCACTGTAAATAGGTATTATGTAGGTACCCAGTAAGTACCTAACCGATGTAGTTACGTTACCCACTTTTCATGTTCAACCGAGCGTCGATAATTCTCATCAAATTATCACAACTTTGAATGGAAAGTATGTAGGTATAGATACCTATCAGAAGTATCGAAAGAAAAGAACAAAAACTATATTTTTACGCAAAGATATTCAATATTATTTAGTTAAATCTCTTTGTTTTTACGCTAATAATCTGAAACCTTATAAATAAAGTAGATATTTAAAAAATGTGTTAAAAATAAAATTGTTGACAAATAAAATTGTTGTTTGTCCACAGCTAGACATCCCCCAAGGAACAAAGTAAAGTATATTTCATTCATTCATTCAAGGATCGCCAAAACGACATAAATGGGCATAGGCTCCAACGGGTTGATAGTGATGTTCCTTACCCACGATTTTCGTATTGAACCACAGGATCTAGACAGATCAGATCAATACATATAAGTAAGTAATTATTATAATAACTTATTGATTATGGGTAGGTAAGGTACACGGCAACACATCAAGTTACGAAACCAACATAAGCTGGCCGCGCGTAGATTGCATAAGGTATAACGCCGCGCGGCCAGCTTATATTGGTTATACAGATGTTGATTTGTATTTGTGATTGTAGCGTTAGAGCCTACAAAAATAAAAATAAAAATTTAATACCCATGTTTTTTCAAACAGTTGCGTGTAACTTCACTTCACCCATCCTTGCGATTTCAGCTCAGCACTCGCAGACTCGCAGTATTTTCGCGCACGCTGACTGTCGTCAGTTCGCGCCACTTCTCACTCCGACGCACTCCGCGGTGCGCGGCTGTTTGATACCGGACTGCGACATTAAAAAAAATAAATAAAAAAGAATCATTCCTAAAAAAATCTGTGATAATTTACAGTCAATAAAATTTAAGTGTTTTGTGTAAAATTTTTAAACGAGATAAAAATTATTTATGACAACAAATAAAATGTCTCGAGCGTCAAATTTCAAAACATTTTTTTAAATTCACGCGTTTTAAAAGACAGTGAAAATGACGAAATACAAGTTGAACAATACCGTACGGTCGGCATCCGAAGTGACATTGACTTCTTACATGACTGGAAGCACAGATAGCACGAAAAAAGACGAGAGGTATCAGATCCCTGAGCTGGATACCAATCAGAATTCCAACTTAAACTCACAAACCAATAGGAATTTAGACGCGGCGAGGAGCTGCCACGTCTGCCCGCATTCCTGCGAGTTTCTGCAGCAGACGGATAAGCTTGCAGCGTCGTTGGCCAAGCAGGAGTGCGACAAGTTTGGGCTGAACGAGCTGAGGGTGGAGACCCTGGAGCACAGCGTGTGTTTGTGTGAGAGGTACAACGGAGGATGCAAGTTGTGTCCGCGGCCACCGGCGACCGTAGCCCTCGGCCTGGACGCCACGGCGACCTGTCTCGCCTGCCACAACGCCAGCGTGCTGCCGTTTACTTGTAAGTCCTTTTCTTTGTCTTAACTTACCCTTTCAGGGTGATTAGAAACTTAGGTACAACTACCGACGATTGATATTCGACTGTTTATTTATTTACATGTTTATGATTTTATCGAAAGATCGAGAAAATTCCGGTTGCCAACGGGTTACTTACATAACAAACTAGCTCACGAAAGCTCACAACCGTATACCCTTCGGAGTGGTCAGGAATTATGCTACAACAAACTTTTAGATAGGTAACGCGATAAAAATACGCAATTTGACGAAAAGTTCGTGATAGCTAAGTGATCAAGAGCATGCTCAGTTTAGCATGAAGCTGGTTCAAATCCATGGAACCTATGGAAACCTATGGAAGCATGCAAATATTCCTGAGACATTGAATACTGTCACGAATTTTGGAATCGTACTGCTTTTCAATTTTGAAACGAGCTAATGCATTAATAATAAATCAATAAGAATCAATATTTAAAATCTGATACCAACTTATTAAAAAAAACCCGTGACTGACTGTCAGACAACTCACAGCCTAAACAGTTTAAGATAAATAAACTTATGAAATTAGGACTATACCAATATTTTACAGAAGACTTAGGGCTGCACTAAGAAAGTATTTTTCGAGAATGGACAACAGGGCTTTGCAGTTTTTCGAAATCCACGTGAACGAAGTAGAGGGATAAAGCTACAAGTTAATCATCTTGGGATATAATTATGTATGTATAATACCGAAAAAAGTTCTATTCTATTTTTATTTAATGACGTCCGATGCGTTATCTATCACAATTGTGCCAATGTCCCGTTATGTAGAGAGTACACGTAGGAAAATGATTAGTAGCATTTCTGCCAATGTCAAGTAGTTTATTATAATCTCAAGTTAACGTTTTATAGTTAAAACACAAAAGAGTTTACAAAATGGCAGAGCCACGTGCAAGCCTAACAGATGCCAATACGCACCCGTCTGACCTCCCCCAGACTTGCAGCGCGACTCCCCGAAAAAAGTTATTCATGTTTGAACTTTGACAGCTGTCAGATTTAAGACTTCATTTGTTTTGTTAATTTCTATTAAGGAACGCGGTCGTGTTATTCGGGTGTTTTTGCTGTGGCACAGAATAAGTTATAGTATACAGGGTGGAAAGTTGAGATGGAGCACAAAGAGCAGCTACCAGAAGCATTATAGCTACAAGAAAACGATCTTAAAAGACTTTTCATGTTTGCTCCCACAGTAAAAGTTGTTCAGTTTGATGGTCTGAACCATCCCTGAAAATTTTTAAAGTGTTTACAAAATCATCACTTGGTCATTCTGTTATTTCTCTACTAAATGTATGGAAATTTAGTTTTGCCCTAGAACTAGACATTTTAACGGGTTCTTACCGCGTTTTGGTATACTTGAGTTCCAGATATTTCGGCAGTGTTACAACTGCCATGATCACGGGATGACCAAAACGCGGTAAGAACCCGTTAAAATGTTTAGTTCTAGATTAAATAATAACCGCGTAACTCTCAAAAACTGTATTTAGTTTTGCGTTTTCGGAGAGTTCTAATACCTCGACCTCGGTTGACTTCTTAGAGACTTATGTTCGTTATCAGTAAGAGAATCGAATGGGAGGACGAAAAAGTTTTGTGAAAATTGCAGTTTTTCTCGATGAATGTAATTTTTTTTCAAAATCTGTGAATGCAGAAATAAAATGCTTCAAAAGTTAGGGTCAGTCTTCTAAGAACGTTTTATTGTAGCTATAATGCTCTTATCTCAACTCTCTACCCAGTATTAGTTCTACATAATGGCTTGCTTCGAGGTTCCACCATTTTTTTTTTTTACACAAATTCCTTTTTTTTAAATATTCAAATCCATAGGCAGAAATGAAGACGTTCCACCTACATATTAAAAATAAAATCTATAAATGACCTGATTCTTATGTTATTTTTTAGTAACTTTTCCTTACAAAACTAAGCATATTATTATTTCATAACATTTTTGCGGTGACTCGAACGCAAAATATGAGCATTGCAAAATAGTTTCGATATCAATGTTATGTTCTTACAAAGTATATTTATTACTTTTGACATTCTGAACGTTAACTTGATGCTAACTACTTTCTCTAGAAGTTACTAGGCCTTGTAACAGTTTTATACTGTTATTTATTAAAATTAAAAGATTAAAAATAAATCTTGAATGACCCAGTACACGGTCACTGGCCAAAGGATAATGCAAGCCTTTGGCCTAGAATTAAAAAAATAAGCTCAAAAAAGCGTATGCCAGTCATATCGTAGGTAGTATAGTAACTATTATGATGGCACAAAAAAGCAGCCAGGAGAAAAAAAGATGAAGTGTAATGAACTTATGATTGATGGATGATCAAAATAAAATTCAATCAAATATTATTGATTTTTAAACATGTTACAGCCATGTTGTGCTATTTCGAATCAAATTAAAGATTGAAAAATTTGTCTCAGGCGGGACTTGAACTCGCACTCTTCCAAACCGGGGAACTTCGTTATCCAATCAAAAACAGAAAAATCAATCAGATTCGCAAAATTCAATCAGATTTAAGCCAGGTGAAATACAGAGTATCAAATTGAATTTGAATCGAGTTGATGGCATTTTTTTAAGAGGTTAGCATCCAGTATCGTAATAATCTGTCATGTGTGACGACTTTGTGGCGTATATTATAAGTGAAATAATCTTTCTATACTCAGTCGATGTAACGTTGTTTGGGGTGTGGTAGGGTCAAGGCGCACTAACGGAACAAACTTTGAACCACTGAGAAATGACACGCTCTCCTATACAGGGTGAAATTGATATCATTGGCATCCATTTAAACTAAGAGTCTACCCATCAAACTGAACAACTTTTACTATGGAAGCAAGCCGGTCGTAGCAACAAAAAATCTGCTGTTGCACACTAAACTGCAATGCCACTTGCATGTGCATCCTCGAAGATGGATATATCCAAAACTAGGACGTTTTAAGTTTCTTCCCCTCAATGGTATTGCTTCCTTCATTGACCATGTATATTTGATGGATGGAAGATTATAAAACGTATAGGGGCTAAGCCAACACAAAAGATACCACAGGGTCGAAGTGTTGCTGGCTTGCCAGCCCCCACAACATAAGATAGAATAAACTGCAATGCCTACTCGACTCAAATGTATGCAACAGCAGATTTTTTTTTTACGATTTGTTTGCACCCATAATAATTGTTGTTCAGTTTGATGGGTAGACTCTTAGTTTAAAAGGATGCCAATGATATCAATTTCACGGTATAGAACCTACATTGAAATTGTGAAATAGAAATCAGCTGTTCAACACATTTATGTCACGTCGTTGCAGACATGGGACAGCTGATTCTTTTGTTAGTTTACAAGTATTCTATCGTACTGTTAGAGCACCTATGCAGATTGAATCGTACGCATCGTAATCGTAATTCGTAAGCATGGTAGGTACGGTGGGCTGCAGCTTTCAGTATACTGCATGCATGTCCATGGATATGGAATATTGATTCGGAATACCGAATCAGGATCGCGATTTTGAATAGGGTTTGACACCTCCGTAATTCCGAACGAAATTCATGCGAAATCAGAATCCTGATTCGGAATTCTATATGTATGTGGCGGTCCTCATTAAACGCTAGATTGTACTCATTATAGGTACTTTCACAAAGGATCCCAAGGGAAAGAGAAATCATATTTTCATACAAACGTCCGATCATCTGATTACATTTCAGCTAACTATGTCTAAAGGTCACTGAGAAAAATGCCTATATGACACACAGATAGCCAGACACCGAGGTGATTTCATACATGTTACGTTTTCTATTTGGCTAAAACTAAAAATGGCAGACATTAGAATTACTTTATTACGTACGGAGAAACTATTTTTCTATTGGGATATAATGTATAATGATAGTAAGAGTAATATTTTTACTTATACATTTATTATAGGTATAGATTAGGTACACATTATTATGATAATGAAACATATCAATTTTAATAACATTAACCTTGCCTTGTCTCGCAACCCCGGTCAATGATTGTAACTGTAATATTTGGTAACACTAAGTATTATCATTATTTTCACTAATGAAGTCGCCATCATTTTTCATTTCATTAGTTCTTTAATTAATATTATGTAGTCTTTAGTTTCACCCAATTGAAGAAGACCCATTTATTTTCCTTTTTTTAAACGAATTTATATTTAGCACATAAGTCGCCATAATTGCTATAATAATTTAAATGGATCTCGTTTTTTCCAATTGGTTATTTTTAATAACTATTCTTTCTTTAAACCATTTTATTCATAGCACATTAAACAATCATGATGTTAATGTGGTAAAAATGCGCTTTAATGTTATATTTATTGGACGTATTAACGTCTAATCACCTATAAATATACCTACTACAGACGTAGCTATAGAAAGTATAGTAAATAAATAAATATCTTGGACACACAGATTATCTACCCTCATTCAAAGAAACTCAAGCTAGTCCGAACTTGTAAAATTCAAAATTCAAAATTTTTTTATTCAAAATAATATCACATAGATAGCTTTTTGACGTCATTTTTTGAGTCTACCACCGAAGATGCGGCCAGAAACTCTACAACACACATATTTTAAACAAAACAAAATATACAAAGTACAATTAAAATACAATATTGCATTACATAGAGTAACATTGTCAAGACCAGACATTTTGGTCATTCAAATAGTCATCGAGTTTATAGTAGCCCTTTTTACAGAGGACTTGTTTAACATGGGACTTAAACTTTTTCTCTGGCAAGTTTAGAATATCCTCTGGTATCTTATTATAATAGCGTATACAGTGCCCCATGAAAGATTTATTTTGACCTTACTGAGTCGAAAATGTGGGGATACTAATTTATTTTTATTTCTTGTATTGTATTTATGAACGTCACTGTTTTTGGGAAAGAGATACAAATTTTTCCGAACGTATAAAATAATTTCGTAAATATATTGACTGTAGAAAGTCAAGATACTGATATCTTTAAAAAGATCTCGTAGTGAATCTCGACAACGCATATGGCTCGAATTGCCCTCTTTTGAAGGATAAAGATCGCCTCAACATCTGCAGCAGGGCCCCACAGCAAAATACCATAAGACATGATACTATGGAAGTAGCTGAAGTATACAAGTCTTGCAGTAGCTATATCAGTATTATGATGACTAGACAACGATATGAGTAGAATACATATTGTCAAAGACAAATTAGTTTATTCAATATAGAAACTTGAAACATCACCTAAATTAAAAAGTGCTCCCAAACATAACAACAAACCGCCACCTAACTTTTTAAGCAAGGTCCATTTTTGCACACTGCCTGATAAGGTTTCTGAATAGAATGACGTGTCAAGTGTTGATTTTTTAAGGTCTATCTTGGCCTTTCGACCACGTAAAGACTGCATAGAAACATTAGAAACCATTATATTTATTAGCGAAAGAGAAATTCTGTACACATGATACAATGGACCCCGCATGTTGCAAGCCAGAATCTCGGGTATCGTCTACGATTTGTCAGGAAAAAAATTACTAATTTTAGGACAGAGTGAGTGAAGTTAAAATGATTATGAGACATTCGAAACAATTTAACAAAGAATTTTTTTATGTGGTGGCCACTAAGCCGTAACCGTGGATGAGAAGGTCAAAAAATCAAAGTTTGCCGTTACCATATTCATCATCAGCCTATAAACGTCCCACTGCAGGGCACAGGCCTACCCTCAGGGAGGGTGTATGGGCATTAGTCCACCATGCGTGCCCTATGCGGATTGGTAGACTACACATATGCATCAGAATTTCTTCTTCAGCGTATGCAGGTTTCCTCACGATGTTTTCCTTCACCGTTTGAGAGCAGTCGGTATTACGTACATAAGTTAGAAAAACTCATTGGTACATGGCATGTTGTCCGTGCGGATTCGAACCCGGACCCCCATAATTGGGTGTCCATACCTCTTCTCCGCAGCGCGCCACCGACGCTCTGCTACCATATTATTATTATGTAATAGTGAACTATAACCAGGTACAGAACTTGTGGATTCATTTCCGACAAAACCGATTGTCAATAAGATGGTGTTTAGAGGATCTATACAAAAACTAACAATGCTTGTTATGTACGAGATCATCTGACAATAGACCGTCGAACACTCATTCCCAAAGTATGTCAGTTCACAGGTGTTTTGTTACCTTAATGTTTAATTAATAAAATCATAATTTATTGCGTATTTTTGTTTCAGTATAATATGTACTCTATTTGTGCTTCATATAATTAATTACGACTTGTTCATTGTTCAAACGTGCTCTTTTATTGGTTTATAACAATTCGCACCTGTACCGGCTGCCCCTGCCCCTGGCATTCAAAAGAAGAAAATCATTTTCTTTCCTTAATTTAAAGCGTATTTTACTGACGACTATCCCTGATAGGTAGTTACAGTTATTAATATCATATTAATACAGAATATTCACATTCATTCACGATAGCAAAACTAATATCATGACCAGTCTTCTCTCACAATAAATGCCTCGAAATTGAAGAATAATAGAATTAACATTATTTTATTGATCCACAAAAATCCATTTTACAGACGGATTTTCTATTCGGCATGAAGGTTTTGCTTCACGGAAAAGCCAATGGTGTTACAAATCTTATACTTTATCACACTTCATCTTAATTAACTCTTTTAATGGTTACAAAAAATGATTTGAATTTGTATTTTATCCTTAGCTTTTGTGGTTGGCGCAATGTAATCTTCTTTCGGTCAAACGTTATTTTTCGCTTGCTACTTTCTTTCATAATGTTCAAAATCCATCTTTTCTTTGGTCTTCCTCTACTCTGTTATCTCTCTTATAATCGTGCATAAGTCCCTAAAAACTCAATGGTGTGATGATAGTCTGATCAAGACTGGGAAAGCTTTAGAAGACCTCGGAGACCACCACTACATTTATTTAATAGTGCAAGTAACATTCTGCTTATGCGTTATATTTTATAGTGAATATGCTATAGATACGTTTTACTTTTAGCCAGCTGCTGTCTACGATCGGCATACATTTGCATACGGCATCGTCTATTTTGGATTATATTTGTCAGAGTTGAACTGAACTTGACTCAATGTCAGTCGTTGTAAGGTCGTAAATTATACGTCGCCAGCTCCTTTTGACCCTCTGTTTGCCAAAAGCAAGTAGGAATGACTTACGGTCGTGACCTTTGTGCTATTGGTAAGTAAAGAACTATATTTATCGACCTTCCTGTTTTATAACGATTATAGTACTTCAGCCCATCATCTCGTTATTTGTTGGCCTTGTTGGATTTTGTACAAAACGAGGGTGACACCCGGAAGAACCAGAAAAATGACGACTTTGAGGAACTCGCGGCGTCCGGAATGTTATTGGTAGGACAAAAGCAAATTGTTGGATCGGCATGTCAGAATAACATAATATCCGGATCGACCCAGGTAGGTATGGCTGACATGACGAAGTAGAGGCTATCTGAGCTTCAAGCTAGCGATTGACGAGAGGTCGCGTAAGATTGAGAACATTGGCGCTTGCTCGTTTCGGAAGACCCACTTTGAGTCACTTAACCAGCTATGTTAGTTTAGTTATTTCAAGTTTGTAGGTATGTTAAGTATAGGATCCATTTTGTACAAAACGGTTTTCAAGTTTGCTGTTGTTTCCTAACTGAACAATAACTGTGCACTCACTACCTTGTATGTACATAGTAGGTTTCACAAACACTATATCCGAACTGATGATGATGATTCGCGCGGCAATGTTATCCCGCGTCTTTTCTCACGCTCTGTTACGCGCCAAACGAAGGAGTGATAGGGTGCGACTTTGCTATATCGCATGCCATGCTCCTATCTACCACTGACCTGTTTCTTAATCTCTTTAATTTCTGGATTGTTTGGATACAATTGTAATCTATAGATATAAGTACTTACTCTTCGCTAGTCCCCAAATATCCCACTTTTATCCTACTATCCTATGTACCTATATACTTACTTTCCTCCCTTCCTACTTCATAGCTTATCCTCTACCCTACTAATATTTATACAGAGTAACGGATTGTGTGTTAATAAGTTCAATCCACTCTTGCACTGTTAGTTATCCCCAAACAAGGACAAGAGAAGTAACGCGGCGCATACATGATACACGAGGAAATGCTCCACTAACGGAGTTCACTAAACTGTTTGCCATTGACATTGTGCGTCCGATATCCCCGGCCGGCCGGCCTGCTGACGCTGGTGGCGAGTTCAGCGTCATCGACGTACGCTCATTGTTTAATTTACGGTTTCCTAGGTCCCAACGAAGTATACTGGGGAAAACATCACCTTCCTTTTCCAATTTTGTTGCATGAAAAAAGTATGTCAACAGGAAATAGGCCTTTTACCCAAAAACATAGCACTAGAATCCTTCTCCCCTCATAAGTAGGTAAGGTACCTACTTAGTCGACTTCACCGGGGAAGAAATTGGGTCTATTTCAAATCACTGCTAAGGCCTGGTAAAGATTGTAAAGATTCTGAGCGCCCCGAGGCACAGCTGATTGACAGAGATCGACATATTGTAAGGGAAGGTCAATTATTTTATAATAATTTGACGTAAATTCCTTGGAAAGTTTTCTTTATTTTCATATCATAAGTTAGTCACCTACACGTATTTCTGTAACATTAACATTTTGATACTAACTAACAACATTGTTAAGTTGTGCGAACTTCCATCACGAAGCATCCTCACTTGTGTCGCGCAAAACAAGGTAAACATATAAATAAAATTAAAATCATGATACCTAGTATTAATATAATAATAATATCGCGAAAATTAACCAAGCCTGTAGTGTATATGTGAGGCTTAAAGATCTCGATGACCTTTTAACCATGGAAGGGTAAGCGTTGGCCACAGTGGCGTGGCTACTGGTGGCGTTGGCTAACGGGACGCCCTATAATATGGAAAAATTAAAATTTTCCAAGGTAATATGTTATAGTTACAAATTGTGCTGCATCTAACCGTCATATGAAAGTCGCCACGTGGTGAAGACGTGGTAGTGGCAACTTCCACCGTTTATCCCCAAGTGAATGGAGAGGAGTCCCACTTATTGCTCGTATGCGTCACTTCCCGAGTATTCCTTACGTGTCATTGCCGTAGATGTATGATTGTTAGCTGACATAAAAGATAGCTTCTCTTGCAATTATGACCATCTAATTCAACAGACAGTTAATAAAATGTTTTGTATAATTAATTAATTAATGATGTATGTACACACGGCGACACATCAAGCTATACAAAACCAACATAAGCTGGACGCGGGACGTTATACGTTACTCGACCTACGCGCGGCTTGCTTATTTTGGTTTTGTATAGCTTGATGTGTCGCCGTGTGTACCTATTTAATTGTTTCGTTATAAATTCGATGTGCTCGCTAATATTCTATTTATCGATGACTTAATTGCACCAAGTCTAAATGGCGTGATTCTACTGATCAAATTGAAACTTTAACAAACAGACCAAATCAGATTTTAACTACTTAAAACTCAACATGATGGATGATATCTTTGAAAATAAACAAATACCTTTATATATACTTTTGATCCCGGGAATTAAAATGGTTGCTGGGAATGGTACAGTAAGTAAATTAAGTAAATTCGGAAACCTGATACGCGTACAGAACGCATGATAAATAAATAAAACGTTATTTTATAAAAATTTATGAAAAAATACTCTTTCATAACTCTTTACTGACTGCGTAAAATGACTGTTGTTGCATTTCTTTTACGCTTACTTACTTCCGTATTTTCTTTAAAACTATTATTTTGTATTCAAACATCTTATCTCAGTTGTAGTACTATTCTATTCGGTATCTTTTCTGTGGTGTTATCTAAGTATAATTTTTGTTGACCTTTCCCTTTGTATGTCTTCTCGTTGTTGTTCCTGTATTGTTAAGATAATCTAAATTGCATCATAAAACTCAACATTGAGAGATTGTTTATTTTTTTGTTTTTTCCTTTGTTTGTTTGCTTTAATTAACCTTAGACAGAGTTTTCTTTACCTTGGCCCGGTAAAATGGATTTTTATTGTTTACTCCTGTCTCCTTCGTAATGTCATAAAGTCTGATAGGAAATTAGGTGTCTGTTATGAATAAAATAATTCCTTGTTATCAGATTTGCATTAAGATGTTATTTTTAGATATTAGGTGTATTTACTGATTTAAACATGCAAGGAAATTTTACCTGTTTCATATTGGTATGATTATAAATTAACATATATGCGTCTTTGCTCTTCATAGTCTTTTTGGTTTGATATTAAATGGAAGATAACCTTTGATGGAACATTATCATTTCTAGATTTATCGCAGTTCACAATCCAATTAGGTATTACTATATATATTGTATTATTGGTATGCTTTGTAATAACAAGTTTAAGGCGTAAGCACAAACAGGCATAAATTCTGAGGGACTAATGCATGTCAAAAAGGCTAAATTAATTTTAATGATCTTATGATCATAATTAGATGACCATCTTTAGTCCTTGCCAACCTCAATGGAAGACTGCAATTAAAATGAAATATTTGTTATACTTGTTATTTGACGTCTGTGATAATGATAATTATTAACAGAAGGTAACAAACAATGATGAACCATGATTAAATCTAGGAAAAATCAATTAGCTAGATCTAATTATACGGACTGGAGAGCGGTACGTCCGTCCGTGACTAAAGGAAACTACTCCTAAAAGAAAGACTATAAAAACATCACTTCGACCGCGTTTTGTTACATGACGACCTATAGACGCTTCGAAGGATTCCTTTGTAGTAATAGTTGGTATTCTTTACCTTTGTGATGAATATCTAATTACTCCGTAGAAGTTGCTATTGCACAGAAGGCCGAGAACTAGAGTATGGACACGCTTTCATTCTTCGTATCGTAAAGTGATTTCCGTAGGAGGTTAATGACAAGAATTACTGCCGAGCATTTCTAACAGATGACACATGGACTTAGCACATGGACGATGAAGAAGAAATCTATATAATTAACTTAGTAACCTAATGTTGATCTTCACTACACACAAGTGACTGCAAAACTCATAACTAACACTAATGTCAGCCTTGAAGATGCGACCACTAGACTCTTAACTAGCTGTTGCCCGCGACTCCGTCTGCGTGGCCCTTTAAAAAGTTAGAGGCCCTTTGATCGTGCTTTGGTGTAATCCAGAACATAGTATTCTATCTGCGTGCCAAATTTCGTCCAAATCCCTTCAGTCGTTTATGCATGATTGCGTGACAAACATCATCATCATCATCATGACATCATCATCAACATCCAAACTTTGACATTTATTATATTAGCACGGAATATATATATATTAGTGAGATACCACAATACATGTCCTCTTTTGACTGTGAGGTAGTTTGGGATATTATCTGGCTGCGTTTCCCTGCATCTAAGATACCTATACCGTCCCGATTTGTAGAATTTTTAAGTTTTTAAATTGAATGCGTAACTGGAGAGGCACTCAAAGCAAAAGTTGTGTAATCCTCCGAAAGCCACACCTGCATCTCTTTTACCGGGTAATAATGTCAGGTGTAAAGTCGAGCTGCTCGTCGGAAAAGGGAACACCACTATTTGCTCTTCAAAGTACGCTTGTTTAGCTCTATCTATTATTGTACAAATATAAAAAATGATTAACTAAGGGATACTGGCGTATGTATATATTAACTAAGTTATAGCCGGTATGATCCCACTACTGAGCAAAGGCCTCCTCTCACTAATACCTAAGCGTGAGACGGAGTGAGCCATACTCCATATTTTTCGTTTATTTGTTTCAAAATTTTTTTGGGTTCCGTAGA
Organism: Agonopterix arenella; assembly: GCA_927399405.1. NCBI lineage: Eukaryota > Metazoa > Arthropoda > Insecta > Lepidoptera > Depressariidae > Agonopterix > Agonopterix arenella. The sequence goes on along the minus strand of OV656707.1, from coordinate 17,775,720 downwards.
AATCGTTTCGTCATGTCCTTTCGTCTCATCAATCTGTCTGTCCGAATGTCCGTCTGTCTGTCCGCGGCTTAGCTCAGAGACGCCTAGTACTAGAAAACTGTAATTTGGCATGGGTATACATATTAATTAGGCCGACAGTGGTATAATAAAATCTTAGAAAAATATTTTTTAGGATACCTTCCGTACACGTGAGTTGGGTATGAAATTTTTTTTCTAAAATATTTAATAAATTTAAAATAAGGTATTTTTGGATAGGTCGTTTAAAAATATTGTGGGTGTGTAAAGACTTAGGGATCTTTCGATTTAGGGATCCGTTAGCGAAATATTAAGCTTAAAAGCGAAGAAATTTTTGAGAGTCAAATTTCCCCCCTCTCCCAGCTAAACGGTTGTGGTTGGATATGTGAAAAAATTTATGTCAACAGTTTATGTAACGAATTTAAAAGGAAAACTATGTCGTCGTCGTCGTTGGTAGTCGACCAAATTAAAACAATTATTTGGAGACGGTTAAACCGTAGCATAAAACAAAAAGCCCCCTTCTAAGTTCATATATTGTGAAGAGCAACTACCGAACCCTACACTGCGCGTGGCCCGACACGCACTTGGCTGGTTTTTAATCCTAAAAATCGTTTATTCGGCTATCATCAATCTAAAAATACTAAAAGCCAATAAGAGACTTCCTGTTAACCTTCCGCATATCATTAGTGTTCATATATTTATTTAATGATGATATATGATAATAGTTCTCAATTTTACACATAATTACGAAAACCACACAACGCAAACCAATAGTTGCTGAAATGAAGGTCACGCAATGGTTTCGGATGTTTTTTTATAGATAGATGTTTAGGTAAATAAGCAAATTATAGATTGAGAAGTAAGGAAGAACAAGAATTATCTAGCGTATCGCTGTCATATCGAATAAATCAATATAAGTAATACTATCTATCTATCTATAGATAGATAGTATAACGACACGCCTCTTTACCAGTGGGGTAGGCAGAGACCAGGGCGCGCCACTTACTACGATCCTTACATACTTCTTTTGCCTTATGCACATCCATACATCTCTTCATACATGCCCGTCGGTTTCGAGTACTCCGCACCTCCCTTTTTGTAGGACGCAACTGATTTGATCAACATACGTCCTACGAGGGCGCCCTCTGCCGACGCTTTCACTCAAATTAGCAACATATATCTCTTTCGTACATCTGCTGTCACTCATCCTCTCCAAATGACCAAACCAACGAAGCATACCTTTCTCTATTCTTGTCACTACATCTTCTTTTAATTTACATCTATCTCTTATTACACAATTTCTCACTCTATCTTTCAGCGTGACACCACACATACTTCGCAAGGAACGCATTTCAACAGCATTAATTTTACTTGCATGCTTCTTCTGCCATACCCAGCACTCACTGCCATACATAAGTGTAGGCACCAACACACCATTGTGTATAGCAAGTCGCGCCTTTTTGGACACTAATTGGCTAGCCACAATGGTGTGTAGAGCACCGTTTACTTTGTATAAGTATACTAACATAATTATATAACTTTTAATAACAAGATAACTTTTGTTTCCACTAGACTTATAATAATCGTCATATTTAGATCTACTCTCATGACTTTTGTACCTTTTAAACATAGAAATAGAAACCTATTTTTGGAAAGATTTTCATTTCACGTTTTCTTCCACCACAGAGGCTTAGAGTCCACTAGGAAGGAATCATTACAAATTCAAGTACTATGTGGACAAAACATACATTCATTATATTAAGAATATACGTTTAAATAAAATGTTATTAAACCTATGTTTTGATCGTTCATTCAGCTCATTTTACTCTGACGTCATAAATGGTTAAGCTCCAGTTTTTCTAACAATGTCAATTTCCTGAGCTCAGTTGGAAAGGTTAATTAAGTTTTTGTTCCAACTTACTAATTGGTCCGTCAAGGCAGGCAACGGACTGGGCCTTCCTTCAACACCTTCATCGATATTGTTTTTCAGCTTCTTTTTGTTTATACACACACACACCCATTTTTTGTTTGCACTCATATTGTTAATGATAAATGTGAGAAAGCTTATGTTAGTCATCAATTAAGCAGTAAAGCCCCCTTTATTTCTTTATTGATAATCTAAGAAAAAACCTTGTAGGATACTAATTTTGCGATTTCAACAAAATCACCGACAGTAAAACTCAATGAAACAATTCAATACTTTTCAATATCAATCGAGTTCATTTTATCTTAATAGCATAACCATATGCTCACGACTATATTCCCCGAGGGGGTAGTCAGAGATATTCCGAAACCTCAGAACATCAACGTCATCGCTTTTTGGAGCATTATTTGTACCATAACCAGTTTTTGTTTCCAGTACAATGTATTTTATGTTTGGTGTAAATAAAGCATATTTCATTCATTCATTCGTTATCTTAATAGCATTTCAAAAAAATTACGACACGTTATATTTCTTATTTCGAATACGCCTGTGATTGCAAATTTCAAAATGAAGCCCAAAAACCTTGAATCACGATACAAACACGAACCATTAAAATAAATCCCTCGATATTCGCAATAAATTACAAAATCAAGCAACAAAATAAATATGTCTTTAGCATAATGTGACGGTGACGGACCAATGGAACATATTGTATTGTATTACATTGATACCTCGACACTCCACGCTCTGCTGCCCAATGACGACAAATTACTTCCCATGACTAAACAACTGGCGAGAACTCGATACTGTGCTCTATACTCGACAAGTCTTATTGTTTCTGATAATATACCTATTGTACCAGACAAGAGTGTCGCACCGGGGTAACAATATCCAGTCATGTTTCTTTACAAGTCTTGATGTCGACACCGTCAACGTCTTACACCGTATACCTTATGTTGTAGATAAAGATAGCCAGCAGTTTGACCACTAACTTCTCTTCATGAATTTGCACTGGGGGTCACACTTTTGATTTTTTATACATCAAGAAAACGAAAAAGAAGTCTGGGCCAGCTTATAGTCCACTCCTCATCTATTTAGTCCAAAAATTCTTACCTATTAAATTTTGGATAAAAGTCAGCCTTTAGTTAGGCGCAGACAAGGTGAGAAGAGGCTCATTAGAGGTACCCATTAACTTTTCGAAGACGAATCAAATTGTTGATTTCACAGCATGCTAGAAGTTACTTCAGCATTAAGTGCATGTGCATGCAATGAGCAAGACTCCTTTTTGTAATAATATACCTATATATAATGACCATCTTCTTTCTTTATACAGAGTGTTAGGGTAGACAGTTGCATTTCTTTAGTGGTGGACAACCGGTCGTTGTGGCGATCCATGGGAAAGGCCTTTGTCCAGTAGTGGACGTCCATCGGCTGATATGATGATGTTGTATCATCATCAGTGATCGGAATAGGTAGTGAAATTAGGGTAATGTTGCGAATATTTGTCATTTAGTCATTTATTCATTTGCTTTCCATGTGACAAAAGGATCTTAACTTAATCGTGGTAGAACATCATGACACCCTGCTACGGCACTGCAAATTTATGTTATCAAAAGTAGTACAATAATACAAAACTAATGAAATAATAAAAAAAAAAACAATTCTCTCATACTAGAAAAATGCATACAATCCATTTCATCTAAATTAAGTTTTTTTGGTTCAATTCAGTTTAATTGTTGATTAATTTGTATGTCTTTCAAATAACGAGTAGATACATCACACATATCCACAACAGGTTTCGTCATAGGTATATACATCACTCACATCCACAACAGGCTTCGTCAAAGAAAGTACATCACTCAGATCCACAACTCGTTTCGTCAATAAATACATCCTGAATATCTGCAACAAGCTTCGGCAACTTCGATATAAAAATATATATATATATACAAAAAAAGGGAATTATAACTTAAAGGGAAGGGACTTAATTGAATTATAAGATAGGAATACAAACCTATACTAGTATTTAGTTAATAGTGTCAACATACAGTTTTTGAGAGTTACACGGTTATTATTTAATCTAGATATCGGGAACTCAAATATGCCAAAACGCGGTAAGAACCCGTCAAAATGTTTATTTCTAGATTAGTGTCAACATAGTCTATTTGTCTGATGAATATTAATATTTGTATTCGATTCGTGGGTGTTTGTACATGTTGAATACAGGGCGTAAAATTTTATGCATTGTATATTAAACAAGGTGCACGCCCCGTGTAGATACAAACATCCATAAATCGAATACAAATATTAATATTCATCAACTTTCACATCATATTCGCAACTTTACCCTAAATTGCGCTACCTATTCCGATCACTGTTCATCATGTTCGATCAGCGTTTCATAGGGAAAGTTGTTCAGTATTATTGTACTTACGCTAACACTCTGAATTTCAAATACACTTTGACAATGTTGGTAAATCGCAATAGTTTTACGACTAACTACGAGCGAGCCATATCATAAGCTTTCAAACAAAAAAAGTTCATCAAAATCGTATCATCAGTAATTTTTGCGTGATGCTCGAACATACAAACATACAAAAAATTCTAAATTTGGTGATTTGGACTTAACACCTAAAACCCATATCGTAATCCTTTTCTTGTAAATATCTTCAATGTACAGACACACTCTTCCTCTTTTACAGTTTTATAATAGTTTAGAATTTTAGATGACACCCCTGTAATACCGGTAGGACGTCACCGGACACGGGCGGCTGCGCTCGCGCACCGTCGCGTCGCCAGCTATTGTCTCATCCGACCCAAGCTCAGTATTTACAAACCGATCCGGAATATTAGGTACTTTCAGCGGAAAATATTTCAACGTCTTTTGTTTCTGTAGCTCCGGTTTCTTGAAATGTGAATGAAAATCGTAATTTGAGGAACTCTCCTGTTACAGTTTTCATTGAACGATCGTCGTTCAATAGATAGTACATTAACATCATGCTAATATTGAGAACTGTTTAAAAACCACATGATTGTTTGGAAAGTTTTGGCCTGGTCTTGGGTTACTTCGTCGTTAGCTAATGGAATCTGAGATGAGTTGGACTAAATAGCTTCAACATTATCAATTTTGTTCCTTTTCTTGAACTAATCACTACGTCAGGAGAATTTAAATTCACATCATGGATAACATTGAATTGGCAGTCTCTGGATTTTTCTCCGCAAGAATTTTGGCTCTTTTATTCCAATTGGTATCATAGTGACAGATAGCTATCGCTCATGTCATGACTGACGGTAGAACGGACGGACACAGGACGTTATCTCTAGTAGTCTCTAGTCTTGGTACAGACTACTCCGGTCCTAAGCGATGCTTTCCGATATTCAGCTAACGGCAGCTACATAGACGGAAGGGGAGAAATGATTTATTGGATGTGTTCTTTGATTCATTAGGTATGTTATTTAGCTCAGTTGGTAGTGAACAACTGTCTGCTGATACGTGTGTTGCAGGTTCGAATCCCGCAAATGACAAATATTTGTATGATGAATATGAATATTCGCACCTGAGTCTGGGATGTTTGTATCTTCAGGGTGTTAGGGTAAACAGTTGCATTACTTTAAGGGGTGATTGTACCCGTGTACTGATCAAATTTCCCTGAGAAACATAATTATAGGAACTTCGCAACAAAAAAATCGACTTTTCATACAAACGTTCGATCAGCTGATTGCATTTAGTATGGAAATACTTTTTTTTAGCATAATTCCTATAGGTTTCTTAGGGAAAGTTTAACAGCATCATGGGTACAAGCAACTGTTTACCCTAATACCCTGAGTGTATAATTATTTATTCTATTATCGTTTCCGGGCAAGATTCAGGTACTTTCAAATGGGACTAGATAATTTGTGTGACAATGTCCAAGATACTTATTTTTATTTAGTTTCTGATTTTTGAACGCTGATTATGTTTTGACTTCTTAAAGCAGAGCCACTTTTATACATTAAAAATTACTACTTACTAGCTATTTTTTTTAAGCTTTCAACACCATAGTAAGTATATAGTAAGATAGGAGATAGTAAACTCATACCAGAGTTATCAAAACGCTAGTAAACTACCGGTGTGAAATTGGTAGCCAAAAGTAGTAGCTTTTTATAACCTGACCAAATTAAGGAGTCGTCAATTTTAATAGACTATTTAGCTTTAAAAAGGTATGATGCAAGAGACCTAAAAGGTTAAATTGTCTGTAGGCAAAATGTTTGAATACTAAGCTATATTCTAAGATAAATTCTATCAGGTATAATAGGGAACGAGTGACTGATATGATCGATAGAACGTGAGAGTATATTTTTCGCTATAATACCCAATAAAATGCTAGCTACCGGTATGATGCAAGAGACCTGACAGGTTAAGTTGCATTTGGGCATAATACTTGAACACTAAGCTATATTTTAAGACTAATTTAATTTGGTTTAATATGGTACGAGTGCTCGATATGGCCGATAAAGTTGAGATATATTTTTTTCTTCGGTACTAAAAAAAAGCTACTGCTAGATATAGGTATGATGCAAGAGACCTGACAGGTTAAAAAGTATATAGGCATAATGTTAGAGTACTAAGCTATATTTTAAGATAAATTTTATCAGGTTTAATAGGGTACGAGTGATTGATATGATCGATAGAACGTTAGAGTATTTTTTTCGCTATAGTCCCCAATAAAATGCTAGCTACCGGTATGATGCAAGAGACCTGACAGGTTGAGTTATTTTTAGGCATAATACTTGAACACTAAGCTATATTTTAAGACTAATTTTATTTGGTTTGATATGGTACGAGTGCTCGATATGGCCGATAAAGGTGAGATATATTTTTTTCTTCGGTACTAAAAAAAAGCTACTGCTAGATATAGGTATGATGCAAGAGACCTGACAGGTTAAATTGTAGATAGGCATATTGTTTGAATACTAAGCTACATACTAAGATAAATTTTATCAGGTTTGATATGATCGATAGAACGTGGGAGTATTTTTTTCGCTATAGTACCAAGTAAAAAGCTAGCTACCGGTATGATGCAAGAGACCTCACAGGTTAAAAAGTATAAATGCATAATGTTTGAGTACTAAGCTATATTTTAAGATACATTTTAACAGGTTTAATAGGGTACGAGTGACTGATATGATCGATAGAACGTGAGAGTATTTTTTTCGCTATAGTACCCAATAAAATGCTAGCTACCGGTATGATGCAAGAGACCTGACAGGTTGAGTTGTTTTTAGGCATAATACTTAAACACTAAGCTATATTTTAAGACTAATTTTATTTGGTTTGATATGGTACGAGTGCTCGATATGACCGATAAAGGTGAGATATTTTTGTTCTTCGGTACCAAAAAAAAAGCTACTGCTAGATACAGGTATGATGCAAGAGACCTGACAGGTTAAATTGTAGATAGGCATATTTTTTGAATACTAAGCTACATACTAAGATAAATTTTATCAGGTTTGATATGGTTCGAGTGATTGATATGATCGATAGAACGTGGGACTATTTTTTTCGCTATAGTACCAAATAAAAAGCTAGCTACCGGTATGATGCAAGAGACCTCACAGGTTAAAAAGTATATAGGCATAATGTTTGAGTACTAAGCTATATTTTAAGATAAATTTTATCAGGTTTAATAGGGTACGAGTGACTGATATGATCGATAGAACGTGAGAGTATTTTTTTCGCTATAGTACCCAATAAAATGCTAGCTACCGGTATGATGCAAGAGACCTGACAGGTTAAGTTGTTTTTAGGCATAATACTTGAACACTAAGCTATATTTTAAGACTAATTTTATTTGGTTTGATATGGTACGAGTGCTCGATATGGCCGATAAAGTTGAGATATTTTTTTTTCTTCGGTACAAAAAAAAAGCTACGGCTAAATACAGGTATGATCCAAGAGACCTGACAGGTTCAATTGTAGATAGGCATATTGTTTGAATACTAAGCTTTAATCAAAGATAAATTTTATCAGGTTTGATATGGTACGAGTGATTGATATGATCGATAGAACGTGGGAGTATTTTTTTCGCTATAGTACCAAGTAAAAAGCTAGCTACCGGTATGATGCAAGAGACCTGACAGGTTAAAAAGTATAAATGCATAATGTTTGAGTACTAAGCTATATTTTAAGATAAATTTTATCAGGTTTAATAGGGTACAAGTGACTGATATGATCGATAGAACGTGAGAGTATTTTTTGCGCTATAGTACCCAATAAAATGCTAGCTACCGGTATGATGCAAGAGACCTGACAGGTTAAGTTGTTTTTAGGCATAATACTTAAACACTAAGCTATATTTTAAGACTAATTTTATTTGGTTTGATATGGTACGAGTGCTCGATATGACCGACAAAGGTGAGATATTTTTTTTTCTTCGGTACCAAAAAAAAGCTACTGCTAGATACAGGTATGATGCAAGAGACCTGACAGGTTAAATTGTAGATAGGCATATTGTTTGAATACTAAGCTACATACTTAGATAAATTTTATCAGGTTTGATATGGTACGAGTGCTCGATATGACCGATAAAGGTGAGATATTTTTTTTTCTTCAGTACTAAAAAAAGCTACGGCTAGATACAGGTATGATCCAAGAGACCTGACAGGTCAAATTGTAGATAGGCATATTGTTTGAATACAAAGCTACATTTTAAGATAAATTTTATCAAGTTTGATATGGTACAAGTGATTGATATGATCGATAGAACGTGGGAGTATTTTTTTCGCTATAGTACCAAGTAAAAAGCTAGCTACCAGTATGATGCAAGAGACCTCACAGGTTAGTATTAACGTTACGTTAGTATTCACTTTAGTATTAACTAAAAAACTAGCTACGGGTATGATTATAAACACTAACCTATATTTAAATATTTCTTTTTTAGTGTTTCACATGGAACGGTTATCCGAAATGGCCAAAAAAAGAAAGAGTCCGCTATAGGACCATAATTAAAGCTATTTACTGCTTCTGGTAAGATGCAAAGAAACAAGTTCAATTGTTTAAAGTTATACTTGAATACTAAGCCATATCTAAAATAATTCTTTAATATGGTTTGATATGGTTCGAGTGTAAAAAAATATGACCGAAAGGATGTGGTAGTCAGTTTTTTCCATAGATCATAGTTTGAAGAATTACGAACTGGTTTGTTGCAAAAAACCTGAAAAGTGCATATAGTTTATTTTAAAGTACCATTTAATTTGGTTTGAGGAAAAAAACACGTGCACTTATTTTCTTTTTGAAGAAATATAACACATGCGAAACATTTTTGGCTAGTCTTATTCTTACTTATTGACAATGCATTCCATTTCTTATCGGAAATGCACGCGCCGTCGCCATTGTCCTATTATTGACTTACAATTGCTGCCTCTGCCGCCGGTACGGTTTTGTTTATAATTATGTAGTGCATAAAAATTGTTTTATTGCACTCCTTGTATGAGAGATATTTTATTTAAGTGTCTTTGTTATTATGTTCGACTATAGAATAATTCATGTCTAAAACTTTTACTAAATTACTTTGACTAGATTACTTATATTTAATACCCTTCACTTTACTCCTTTAATTTTTTAATTTTTGCTTTCTATAATACCTATCTATTAACACGTTCCGGGACAGTGACCGGCTATAGCAGTGATAAAAATAAAAGTTCTGTTGTATCTCGTTCACCAGCCCGAAACGTTTTAATATATTACTCCCACGTTCTATTAGTCATATCAAGCACTGATACCATATCAAACCTGATAAATTAAGTTTGAGAATATAGCTTAGTGCTCAAGTATTATGCCAATTTACAAAAAAACCTGTCAGGTCTTTTTCATCATACCAGTAGCTGGGTTTTTATTAGGTACTATAGCGAAAAAAATACTCCCACGTTCTATCAATCATATCAATCACTCGCACCATATCAAACCTGATAAAATTTATCTTAGAATATAGCTTAGTATTCAAACAATATGCCTATCTACAATTTAACCTGTCAGGTCTCTTGCATCATACCTGTATCTAGCAGTAGTTTTTTTTAAGTACCGAAGAAAAAAAAAATATCTCACCTTTATCGGCCATATCGAGCACTCGTACCATATCAAACCAAATAAAATTAGTCTTAAAATATAGCTTAGTGTTCAAGTATTATGCCTAAAAACAACTCAACCTGTCAGGTCTGTTGCATCATACCGGTAGCTAGCATTTTATTGGGTACTATAGCGAAAAAAATACTCTCACGTTCTATCGATCATATCAGTCACTCGTACCCTATTAAACCTGATAAAATATAGCTTAGTACTCAAACATTATGCCTATATACTTTTTAACCTGTCAGGTCAGTAGCTAGCTTTTTATTTGGTACTATAGCGAAAAAAATACTCCCACGTTCTATCAATCATATCAATCACTCGCACCATATCAAACCTGATAAAATTTATCTTAGAATATAGCTTAGTATTCAAACAATATGCCTATCTACAATTTAACCTGTCAGGTCTCTTGCATCATACCTGTATCTAGCAGTAGTTTTTTTTAAGTACCGAAGAAAAAAAAAATATCTCACCTTTATCGGCCATATCGAGCACTCGTACCATATCAAACCAAATAAAATTAGTCTTAAAATATAGCTTAGTGTTCAAGTATTATGCCTAAAAACAACTCAACCTGTCAGGTCTCTTGCATCATACCGGTAGCTAGCATTTTATTGGGTACTATAGCGAAAAAAATACTCTCACGTTCTATCGATCATATCAGTCACTCGTACCCTATTAAACCTGATAAAATTTATCTTTGATTAAAGCTTAGTATTCAAACAATATGCCTATCTACAATTTAACCTGTCAGGTCTCTTGCATCATACCAGTAGCTAGCTTTTTATTTGGTACTATAGCGAAAAAAATACTCCCACGTTCTATCGATCATATCAATCACTCGTACCATATCAAACTTGATAAAATTTATCTTTGATTAAAGCTTAGTATTCAAACAATATGCCTATCTACAATTTAACCTGTCAGGTCTCTTGCATCATACCTGTATCTAGCAGTAGCTTTTTTTTAGTACCGAAGAAAAAAAAATATCTCACCTTTATCGGTCATATCGAGCACTCGTACCATATCAAACCAAATAAAATTAGTCTTAAAATATAGCTTAGTATTCAAGTATTATGCCTAAAAACAACTCAACCTGTCAGGTCTCTTGCATCATACCGGTAGCTAGCATTTTATTGGGTACTATAGCGAAAAAAAATACTCTCACGTTCTATCGATCATATCAGTCACTCGTACCCTATTAAACCTGATAAAATTTATCTTTAAATATAGCTTAGTACTCAAACATGATGCATTTATACTTTTTAACCTGTGAGGTCTCTTGCATCATACCAGTAGCTAGCTTTTTACTTGGTACTATAGCGAAAAAAATACTCCCACGTTCTATCGATCATATCAATCACTTGTACCATATCAAACTTGATAAAATTTATCTTAAAATGTAGCTTTGTATTCAAACAATATGCCTATCTACAATTTAACCTGTCAGGTCTCTTGGATCATACCCGTATCTAGCCGTAGCTTTTTTTAGTACCGAAGAAAAAAAATATCTCACCTTTATCGGTCATATCGAGCACTCGTACCATATCAAACCTGATAAAATTTATCTTAGTATGTAGCTTAGTATTCAAACAATATGCCTATCTACAATTTAACCTGTCAGGTCTCTTGCATCATACCTGTATCTAGCAGTAGCTTTTTTTTGGTACCGAAGAAAAAAAAATATCTCACCTTTGTCGGTCATATCGAGCACTCGTACCATATCAGACCAAATAAAATTAGTCTTAAAATATAGCTTAGTGTTCAAGTATTATGCCTAAAAACAACTCAACCTGTCAGTTCTCTTGCATCATACCGGTAGCTAGCATTTTATTGGGTACTATAGCGAAAAAAATACTCTCACGTTCTATCGATCATATCAGTCACTCGTACCCTATTAAACCTGATAAAATGTATCTTAAAATATAGCTTAGTACTCAAACATTATGCCTATATACTTTTTAACCCGTCAGGTCTCTGGCATCATACCAGTAGCTAGCTTTTTATTTGGTACTATAGCGAAAAAAATACTCCCACGTTCTATCGATCATATCAATCACTCGTACCATATCAAACCTGATAAAATTTATCTTTGATTAAAGCTTAGTATTCAAACAATATGCCTATCTACAATTTAATCTGTCAGGTCTTTTGCATCATACCTGTATCTAGCAGTAGCTTTTTTTTAGTACCGAAGAAAAAAAAATATCTCACCTTTATCGGTCATATCGAGCACTCGTACCATATCAAACCAAATAAAATTAGTCTTAAAATATAGCTTAGTATTCAAGTATTATGCCTAAAAACAGCTCAACCTGTCAGGTCTCTTGCATCATACCGGTAGCTAGCATTTAATTGGGTACTATAGTGAAAAAAAATACTCTCACGTTCTATCGACCATATCAGTCACTCGTACCCTATTAAACCTGATAAAATTTATCTTAAAATATAGCTTAGTACTCAAACACTATGCCTATATACTTTTTAACCTGTCAGGTCTCTGGCATCATACCAGTAGCTAGCTTTTTATTTGGTACTATAGCGAAAAAAATACTACCACGTTCTATCGATCATATCAATCACTCGTACGATATCAAACCTGATACATTTTATCTTTGATTAAAGCTTAGTATTCAAACAATGTGCTTATCTACAATTTAGCCTGTCAGGTCTCTTGGATCATACCTGTATTTAGCCGTAGCTTTTTTTTAGTACCGAAGAAAAAAAAATATCTCACCTTTATCGGCCATATCGAGCACTCGTACCATATCAAACCAAATAAAATTAGTCTTAAAATATAGCTTAGTGTTCAAGTATAATGCCTAAAAACAACTCAAACTGTCAGGTCTCTTGCATCATACCGGTAGCTAGCATTTTATTGGGGACTATAGCGAAAAAAATACTCTAACGATCTATCGATCATATCAATCACTCGTACCCTATTAAACCTGATAAAATTTATCTTAAAATATAGCTTAGTACTCAAACATAATGCCTATATACTTTTTAACCTGTCAGGTCTCTGGCATCATACCAGTAGCTAGCTTTTTATTTGGTACTATAGCGAAAAAAATACTACCACGTTCTATCGATCATATCAATCACTCGTACGATATCAAACCTGATACATTTTATCTTTGATTAAAGCTTAGTATTCAAACAATGTGCTTATCTACAATTTAGCCTGTCAGGTCTCTTGGATCATACCTGTATTTAGCCGTAGCTTTTTTTTAGTACCGAAGAAAAAAAAATATCTCACCTTTATCGGCCATATCGAGCACTCGTACCATATCAAACCAAATAAAATTAGTCTTAAAATATAGCTTAGTATTCAAGTATTATGCCTAAAAACAGCTCAACCTGTCAGGTCTCTTGCATCATACCGGTAGCTAGCATTTAATTGGGTACTATAGTGAAAAAAATACTCTCACGTTCTATCGACCATATCAGTCACTCGTACCCTATTAAACCTGATAAAATTTATCTTAAAATATAGCTTAGTACTCAAACACTATGCCTATATACTTTTTAACCTGTCAGGTCTCTGGCATCATACCAGTAGCTAGCTTTTTATTTGGTACTATAGCGAAAAAAATACTACCACGTTCTATCGATCATATCAATCACTCGTACGATATCAAACCTGATACATTTTATCTTTGATTAAAGCTTAGTATTCAAACAATGTGCTTATCTACAATTTAGCCTGTCAGGTCTCTTGGATCATACCTGTATTTAGCCGTAGCTTTTTTTTAGTACCGAAGAAAAAAAAATATCTCACCTTTATCGGCCATATCGAGCACTCGTACCATATCAAACCAAATAAAATTAGTCTTAAAATATAGCTTAGTGTTCAAGTATAATGCCTAAAAACAACTCAAACTGTCAGGTCTCTTGCATCATACCGGTAGCTAGCTTTTTATTTGGTACTATAGCGAAAAAAATACTCCCACGTTCTATCGATCATATCAATCACTCGTACCATATCAAACTTGATAAAATTTATCTTTGATTAAAGCTTAGTATTCAAACAATATGCCTATCTACAATTTAACCTGTCAGGTCTCTTGCATCATACCTGTATCTAGCAGTAGCTTTTTTTTAGTACCGAAGAAAAAAAAATATCTCACCTTTATCGGTCATATCGAGCACTCGTACCATATCAAACCAAATAAAATTAGTCTTAAAATATAGCTTAGTATTCAAGTATTATGCCTAAAAACAGCTCAACCTGTCAGGTCTCTTGCATCATACCGGTAGCTAGCATTTAATTGGGTACTATAGTGAAAAAAATACTCTCACGTTCTATCGACCATATCAGTCACTTGTACCCTAGTAAACCTGATAAAATTTATCTTAAAATATAGCTTAGTACTCAAACACTATGCCTATATACTTTTTAACCTGTCAGGTCTCTGGCATCATACCAGTAGCTAGCTTTTTATTTGGTACTATAGCGAAAAAAATACTACCACGTTCTATCGATCATATCAATCACTCGTACGATATCAAACCTGATACATTTTATCTTTGATTAAAGCTTAGTATTCAAACAATGTGCTTATCTACAATTTAGCCTGTCAGGTCTCTTGGATCATACCTGTATTTAGCCGTAGCTTTTTTTTAGTACCGAAGAAAAAAAAATATCTCACCTTTATCGGCCATATCGAGCACTCGTACCATATCAAACCAAATAAAATTAGTCTTAAAATATAGCTTAGTGTTCAAGTATAATGCCTAAAAACAACTCAAACTGTCAGGTCTCTTGCATCATACCGGTAGCTAGCATTTTATTGGGGACTATAGCGAAAAAAATACTCTAACGATCTATCGATCATATCAATCACTCGTACCCTATTAAACCTGATAAAATTTATCTTAAAATATAGCTTAGTACTCAAACATAATGCCTATATACTTTTTAACCTGTCAGGTCTCTGGCATCATACCAGTAGCTAGCTTTTTATTTGGTACTATAGCGAAAAAAATACTCCCACGTTCTATCGATCATATCAATCACTCGTACCATATCAAACCTGATAAAATTTATCTTTGATTAAAGCTTAGTATTCAAACAATATGCCTATCTACAATTTAATCTGTCAGGTCTTTTGCATCATACCTGTATCTAGCAGTAGCTTTTTTTTAGTACCGAAGAAAAAAAAATATCTCACCTTTATCGGTCATATCGAGCACTCGTACCATATCAAACCAAATAAAATTAGTCTTAAAATATAGCTTAGTATTCAAGTATTATGCCTAAAAACAGCTCAACCTGTCAGGTCTCTTGCATCATACCGGTAGCTAGCATTTAATTGGGTACTATAGTGAAAAAAATACTCTCACGTTCTATCGACCATATCAGTCACTCGTACCCTATTAAACCTGATAAAATTTATCTTAAAATATAGCTTAGTACTCAAACACTATGCCTATATACTTTTTAACCTGTCAGGTCTCTGGCATCATACCAGTAGCTAGCTTTTTATTTGGTACTATAGCGAAAAAAATACTACCACGTTCTATCGATCATATCAATCACTCGTACGATATCAAACCTGATACATTTTATCTTTGATTAAAGCTTAGTATTCAAACAATGTGCTTATCTACAATTTAGCCTGTCAGGTCTCTTGGATCATACCTGTATTTAGCCGTAGCTTTTTTTTAGTACCGAAGAAAAAAAAATATCTCACCTTTATCGGCCATATCGAGCACTCGTACCATATCAAACCAAATAAAATTAGTCTTAAAATATAGCTTAGTGTTCAAGTATAATGCCTAAAAACAACTCAAACTGTCAGGTCTCTTGCATCATACCGGTAGCTAGCATTTTATTGGGGACTATAGCGAAAAAAATACTCTAACGATCTATCGATCATATCAATCACTCGTACCCTATTAAACCTGATAAAATTTATCTTAAAATATAGCTTAGTACTCAAACATAATGCCTATATACTTTTTAACCTGTCAGGTCTCTGGCATCATACCAGTAGCTAGCTTTTTATTTGGTACTATAGCGAAAAAAATACTCCCACGTTCTATCGATCATATCAATCACTCGTACCATATCAAACTTGATAAAATTTATCTTTGATTAAAGCTTAGTATTCAAACAATATGCCTATCTACAATTTAACCTGTCAGGTCTCTTGCATCATACCTGTATCTAGCAGTAGCTTTTTTTTAGTACCGAAGAAAAAAAAATATCTCACCTTTATCGGTCATATCGAGCACTCGTACCATATCAAACCAAATAAAATTAGTCTTAAAATATAGCTTAGTATTCAAGTATTATGCCTAAAAACAACTCAACCTGTCAGGTCTCTTGCATCATACCGGTAGCTAGCATTTTATTGGGTACTATAGCGAAAAAAAATACTCTCACGTTCTATCGATCATATCAGTCACTCGTACCCTATTAAACCTGATAAAATTTATCTTTAAATATAGCTTAGTACTCAAACATGATGCATTTATACTTTTTAACCTGTGAGGTCTCTTGCATCATACCTATATCTAGCAGTAGCTTTTTTTTAGTACCGAAGAAAAAAATATATCTCACCTTTATCGGCCATATCGAGCACTCGTACCATATTAAACCAAATAAAATTAGTCTTAAAATATAGCTTAGTATTCAAGTATTATGCCCAAATGCAACATTACCTGTCAGGTCTCTTGCATCATACCGGTAGCTAGCATTTTATTGGGTACTATAGCGAAAAATATACTCTCACGTTCTATCGATCATATCAGTCACTCGTACCCTATTAAACCTGATAAAATTTATCTTAGAATATAGCTTAGTATTCAAACATTTTGCCTACATACAATTTAACCTTTCAGGTCTCTTGCATCATACCTTTTTAAAGCTAAATATTCTATTAAAATTGACGACTCCTTAATTTGGTCCGGTTATAAAAAGCTACTACTTTTGGCTACCAATTTCACACTGGTTAGTAAACTCCTACAAGAGTTAGCACCCCGTTTCCAAAGGCTACCTTGCTATTTTCGAAAATCGTCAAAAGAAGAAAGAATTTCTCCAAAATCAACCGCCTGTACGACGTGGTTTTCTTTCCACTCTTTGGAAACCTCGTCGTAGATTTCACCAAAGGTCCTACGTACATATTGAGTGACACTTAGTTGCGTATTATAATTTCGCATGGAAGTGGCACTAGCCTATAGAATATTTAGATTCGGCGTAAACTTGTTGTCATTGTCTGTTCGACAACAATCACCTTTGTGGAGACGCTTCATTTGACACGAGACAATGCTTTGCGTGCTGGCAACCGCAAATCCGTTACAAGAATTGCATTGACTTCTTTATTGCTACTTGTAAGTTATTCCATTCCAACTCAAACTCAAAATAGTTTATTCAATATAAGAGCTTGCAGAAGCCTACTTATTAAACGTAAAATCTTTTTTTGAAGATACCACCACGTCGGAACGTGTTGTCGCTGTTTAAGAAGATGCTTTTCAGAAACATTTACCAATTACAATGAAAAGGGTTTTAAGCAAATTTTATCTCTCTAAACTAGACTTATCGAAACCGCAGGTGCTCCGTTTGGATTGGGAAAAATATCAAGTTCCGCATTGAGCATCAAGCCTGGTGATCAACTTGGAATAACTAAGGTGCTTTAATTCCAGTCCTCTTAAAAATGGGTGCCCATTGAAGAATGCTTGCCACTTTCTACTTACTATAGATACAACATCTGGTTTTATTTAACCTTTCTACATCTGCTCAGTAATACAGACAGTCAGATTGCCGATTGCAATGTTGTTTATGTTTTGATTCGCAAAGGTGCTGTTTCTCACACTACGTGGAATTTTTTACAACATTTTATTTATAAAATAAAACAGGTCGATGAAATGAAAGCAATGCTATTTTTCAATAACTGTTTATTTACATTTTGTACTACCTATTCGAATTAATTCTTTTATTTCAAGGTTTCTTGTATCTGGCCTTGGAACCCAAGAATCATTGAATCTTCCGTCTAAGAATCAGGGATATAGGTACAGTAACTGTCTAGCAACATAAATTAAGTTTCTTGTAACTATAAAGTGTTAAGTAATTAATAAAAGCATATTGTAGATTTGTAAACCGTGAATTGAGTCTAATACAGATATTTTTTTGTATCTCCGGCTAGCTATGTCCAATAGCTAACATCATCTCAACGGTTCCTGTGATAAGAGAACAGTGATGATGGTGATGGCCTTGACGTGTGGCGCAGCGGTGACTGGCTATACTGCCAATAAATGCTGACAATTTGGCTTTGGCCGGGTCGGCCTAATTCGGTGTACGTTACTCAAACACTCCAGAAACTATGCTAATTTACTATCTTAATTTTGAAAACACCTGACGTGACGTGTATTGTCGTACGCACCTACTGAACTGACGTGCACATAGTAATGTAGGTATGTGGTTTTGTTTAACTTTTCATTACAGCGGTGTCGTCGCATCGTCTGCTTTGTCAGCGGTGTATACAGCCGCACTAGTACTATCTGTTTAATTACCTACTGATGACGTTTTACTATAATCGTTATAACGAAAGGCAAAAATTTATTGGAGATATTATTCCACTTTTATCAACATTACCATCTAAGTATGACAGACGCTCGCACGGTTAAACTAACTGTACCTTTTGGAGGTTTTAAAGTCAGTGGTAGTTACAAGTAGTCACCAATTAAAAGACGAAAATAAATTGAAAAAAAAATATATTGCTATAACAAACATTTTCACATGAAAAACCAGTGAAAAACGAACCCAATGTCAAAAAAACCTTTTTTCTGCATAATTAGCATTTTGGAAAAGTCAAAAGGATTTGTGACGGGGAGCGACTGGATGAGGAAGGCCGAGGACAGAGTTTTGTGGCGCGCCTTGGGAGAGGCCTATGTTCAGCAGTGGACGATGATAGGCTGATGATGATGAAAAGGATTTGTGGTCAATCGCCTTTTAAATCCTTCTGCTGAGCATGGCATGTCATATCGTTTTCTAAATAAAGTTTATACTTTAAAAATTTGTAGTACAATATTTGGTCTGCAATAGTCACGTCAAAGTACTGTGGCACGTGGTTCGCGAAATGGTTGCGAGTCGGCGCCGGCCGCATCGAAGCGCGAAGAATTGACCTCGCGCGTGGTGTCACACGTGAGAGCAATACTCTCGTATCGGATACCGTAACTAAAAGTCAATAAGCTGGCAGTTTATCATTATTTCCGAGCATTTAATGATGATGTGCTTACGATCGATTTCGGCCACGGCATCGGCATCTGCCTCAACTCAGTTCTTGGCGTCGATGAGCTCTCAATGTGGCTGGTGCACAGTATATAAGCCAGAGTACTGCCTACGCACACCACGTGGCAAACATCTTCACCAATATTATATTATAGGGTGTTAGAGTTGTTTTCCGGCCATAATACAGAAACTCCCCAACATTTTCTGCTTCTCCTGTGTCGGTGGTACGGACAGTGAACCTTCTCCTCCCACTATCACAACATGAGTTACCTCACTAAACTCAGTATACGATGACCTAGCGTCTTTTTTTTTAATTCTTTTGTTTTTTTTTGGAGCTTTTAACCCTGAGGTTACGTCAGCCCAGCCTACCTAGCGTCGTCTTATCAGTATGAGCCCCTTTATAATTATGAAGTGTACAGGGTGTGCCCTGGATATAGCTTTCTAGTTATGGACTGAATATTAAAATGACGTACCAGAAAACACGTCACTAAGAGAAGCTTGTTGTTTCTGTGGAAAGAATTATAAACTTTGAAAGTACCTACCTATAGTTCCACAGCACACGTATTTATTCAGCTCGAACGTGTGGCTCCTCCAAGTAAATTATTATTATTATTATGTGAGAATATGTTTTACATTTTGATAGTCTTTTGCGGCGATATTTTTCGTCTTCAGACGAAATTTTCTAAGAAATTAACTGTGTATAATCCATGGTCATGATTCGAATCCCAGTTCCGTCATGGATGGTGTATGTTTATGTTGTCTTGTTTTTGCAGGTACCTTAATCGTTGTAGCTACTGCAAAATTATCCTTAACTTTTTGAGAAATTTTATACTGCATTCATAGATTTTCAAAAAATGTACAGTCTGCAAGAAGATTGTCAATTTAGACAAAAACTTTTTTTTATGCCAATCGATCCTGTTTCTCATTAGGATCAATAAACTCTATTGAACCAATCGAGGTTAGAGTACTAGAAATGTCAGAAATCCCAAAAAACTTGTCCTATACGTTTAGTAAGAAATGTGACTCCAATTTTTACCCGACTGCGCCAGAAGGAGGGTTATGTTTTTCGAGCGTATGTACGTATACCTATTTCTTTGGCACGCACTACAGCCTAAACGGCTTGATAGATTTAAACGTATGAGGTGTCGTTAAATTCGCAAAAATCGTGAGATTAACATAGGCTATATTATTTTAGTATGGCGTCTGTGAATTATATACTATATGTTCGGGATTATGGTCGTAAGTTCAAAATTAAATGCGCATATTAAAAGGGGTGCTTCTAACCATCAAACTGAACAACTTTGACT
This sequence comes from Agonopterix arenella, assembly GCA_927399405.1. NCBI lineage: Eukaryota > Metazoa > Arthropoda > Insecta > Lepidoptera > Depressariidae > Agonopterix > Agonopterix arenella. The sequence goes on along the minus strand of OV656707.1, from coordinate 17,755,132 downwards.
ATACGATGCGAGCGAACATCGAAATGGAGAGAAAAATTCTGCTGTCCCATAGCATACATATACAGCAGATCAAGCAGGTTTGCAGATTCAACGTTGGTCCTATAGAGAACATTTTTCAGTTTGATGTTATGATCATTCGCTTAAAAAACCGGGATCCTGTATAATTAATTAATGATGTATAGGCATATGAATATACATACACTATCTCTATTATAGAAAATACTATTGTACTTACCTAGGTACAATAGTATTTTCTATAGTTTCGTCAATTATCGAATGCGGTTCGACATTCTGGACCGGGTTCAGCGGTTTTATATGGGTAAGTACCTGTGTTTAATTTCCTAAACCATTTGTTTTGCTTTTTGTTTACATATCATGTCAGTGCCATTAGAGTAGGATGTAACTTGTTGTTTAGTCAGTAGATTTCCATGAACCGCTCCCATTAGAAAGCTTTGTTTACGCGAATTTCTCTGCGCAGGCGCACATAGCGTTGCCTAATTATCGATAGTTTAGTTGTTGATAATTGTAGTTTATTGATTGATTTTTCAAAGCCTGGGAGTTACGAGGTTACATTGATTTAATTGATATCATTAGCATCCTTTTAAACTAAGAGTCTACCCATCGAACTGAACAACTTTTATGATGGGAGCAAACCTACTCCTACAAATACCTACTCGATTCAAATGTATGCAACAGCAAATTTTTTGGCTCCGATCGGTTTGCTATATAGTAAAAGTTGTTCAGTTTGATGGGTAGACAGTGACTTTAAGAGGATGCTACTAATGATATCAATTTCACCCTGTATTAGTATAAAAGTGCTTTCGCTTAAAGCGGGATTTCCTGTGCTAAGATTCTAACAAACGTATCATGAATGAGCCAATGTTACATCAAAATATGCATGGGCGCTAGCCCATCTATTCTTCTTTTTTTACATAATAGAAACAATATTGTTCACATATCAATGGTATTGACTTATTCTTAATTATCGGTAGTACGGTCGGCTGCAGTTAGCTGCTTGTTTTATTTCTAAGTATACATTATATGTATGGTGAGAAATGTGTTGAATACATGTTTACTTCTTCTTCTTATCGTGTGGGCAGAGCCCTGGTGTTAGAGTTTTTTCAGACCGCCTTACGGCCTCTGACGTGGTTTTTATGTAACAACTACTACCACCAGAGATAGTAGCCGGGACCAACGGCTTAACGTGCCATCCAAAGCACGGAATCATTTCTCTTTTCAGACAATCAGGCGATTCAGCCTGTAATGTCCGAACCAACAGGGGAAAAACGCACCAAGTGACATTTCACTAGGTGTCCCCTATGTTTACTTAAAGCTGCAGTCGACTGTACTAACTAGTACCAATAGTACTTTCGATATTATCGATATATCGATAGTCTATCGAGCGCGAGCGGCAGCACGTCGCGCCGCACGCCCCGACCAAGGTGGTCGGCATGATCTATGTGTCGCGCGCGCGCGCAGGCTACGAATGACAAACATCGCTTTCGCTATGCTAATCAGTCTAGTACAGGTGTTCTAGTAATTAGCACTGCACCGTTATGTTGTACGGACGGACGATGGGTAGATTGTCATCCATTTAAAATATATTACTCGTAAGTGTAGTTTAGATGTACAATGTGTAGGCATAGATTACAGAGAACCCGATTGCTTTAAATCAATGTCCTCTGAAACTGAATCTTCATTCGCATTCGAATCTTTTACGCATTCGGTATCGCGCTAATCATTTAACTCGATCACCTCTGATTCGTTACCGCTGTCAATAAAATATACAAAAGTCTATAATCAAGACAGGATCACAACGAAAATTTAGTATTTTAATTAACGCGATCTGCCCCCAGTCACAGATTACTTTACCCCAGTTCTTTCTGAAGCTGAAAGTATCACAGGTGTGACACAATTAATTATACAGGGTGTAAACTTAAATGCGTTACATATTTTATGGGGTGCTTCAGACCATCGAACTGAACCTCTTTCACTTTCACTAAGTATATGGTACCCTTACAAAATTAAAATTGCGACAAAATTAAAAGAAAAATCAAAAATGTCTTCTTCTTAGTAGGTAAGAGTAGGTACCTACTCAATGGAAGTAGGTATATAGATAATGTATATTTTTGTTTAGTGACAAGAACAAGAAACGTCAATTATTGCATTCAAACGTAACAACTGAGAAAACTTGCTAGATAGATACCTTACGAGGTAGAGTCTTGTTTTATAGCAAGGTTTCTGGTCTCCCCAAAAGGGAGTACGGTCGTGAGTGTATGTATATGTTCGTAGCGATTTAATTGTTTACTATTATTAATTTATTATATTATACAATATTTGTAAGTGACACAATCAATAGTATAGTACGTGTGGCCATGGGCACGGCATTCCAAACATAACAGAAGCGGTAGTGACATCAAACGTGCAGTTTTCACTTTCTCAAAGGTACCGCCGACCGGTCCGCGATCCGCACTGAACCGGATCTGACCGGGTAAGACTGGATCTTGAGTTCGCGACACTCGTAAACTCAAAATGCTAATGCACTGTATAACGGTTCAATCTAGTGTGCAAAGCTATTAACGGTTCAAGTTGTAAGATACTCCGTTTCTACATATTTTTATATTTTACCAGCCGATCTAGCTTCTGTAAGCAGTTTTTAGATTCTTCATCATTTTCTGATACGTCCCGTGGGAAAAAACTAAACTCGTTTAAACAATTTATTTCAACTCGTTGAAACCGTAATATTTTGAGCTAATGAAGCAATAATCTACACGACTGTCCGCGAATCCACTCACCACGCGCTCACCTTTTATTCGACGATGATTGTACTTTTGCAGCAACCAAAATAATGTTACTGACATTACCGGACATAAGGCTGCGTTTCCACCAGAGAGGTGCGAGGTAGAGAGGCGGTGAGCGAGGAAAAATACGGCCAATGAGAGTGCTTCAATTTCACAATGAGGTGATCAAGCGAGCGCGCTATTGGCGGATTGTTTCCTCGCTCACCTCCTCGCTACCTCGCACATCTCTGGTGGAAACGGAGCTAACCGGCCCTTGTACAGCCGACGAATCCTTCGATAACTGAATGCCTAATATCAATACATTTTTTTGCGATTTCCCGTACATTTTATTGTATGTTTTTTTTTCAATTAAATATCATAAAAAATTAAATCTTATTTCATAATACTCGCTGATCGTCAATAGTGAATGTGTCATTTTCATAAACGCTCCTCCTGTCATCTGTACCACAATGAACAAACAAAAACATAACCCTCGTTCTGGCGCAGTCGGTTAAAATGATGCCGAGACCTTGAGTATTTCATTATCTTTCATTTTAAATTAAAATAGATATGTACTTGAAAATATATTTTCACATTTAGAAAGATAGTTGGTAGTTGTAGCAAAGTTTCTGACCGCTACGAAATGGATTATGGTCGTGAGTTTATGTATATTTGTAAGTCTAATGCCTCTGTGTATATTTAATATACACTTACTACTTATAATCTGATCTAATCTAAACCTATTATAAAACTATAACAGAACCTACCTATGTCTTTACATTGACGATCCTGACAGTTTTTTAAGGGGATGACCAGACCATCAAACTGAACAACATTCTCTATGGCACCGACATCAAAATCGCGAAAAAAAATCTGTTCCCCCATACGTAACTGCAAACCTACTCGAGCCAAATGTATGGGACAGAAGATTTTTTTTCGCCTATTTCGATGTTGGTCCCATAAATAAAGTTGTTCAGTTTGATGGTTTGATCATCCCCTTAAAAAAGTGTCAACATATTAAGAAGGACCCTGTATACAAGGTGTAAGCGACAGCCCTCCGGAGACTGAAACGGTGAACTCAGACCATCAAACTGAAAAACTTTCACTATGGAGTATACCTCAGGAAACAAGAAAAAAATCTGCTGTTCCATACAATTGAGTCGAGTAGGTACAGCAGTTTTGTATGAAACAGCTGATTTTTTTCTTGTTTCCTGAGGTAGGATTAACAGTGTCACCATATCTCTGAAGTTATTCAGGATATGCATGCAAAAATAGTTTCCGTAAATTTTCCAGTAAGTAGGTAGGTCAGTCTCGCATCTAATAAATAGTAATTTACAAGAGTTCTGTAGTTAATTGATTATCTATGTAAAGTCAACTATAAGCTACTAGGAAAGCATACCGCGCGCAACAAGAGATGATCATAATAATATGCTAAATATGCAAGACGTTATTCCAACCCTCAATATGCTAAAAGTTAATCTTGCGCGTATAACTGTGCATTTTAAAAGATTTGTCGTAGTTATAATGTAAATTGCTAACAAATCCGTAAGGGCTACCTAAATGTAAACACTATTAATTTTTTTTTGTGGTTCATACCATCAAACTAAAAAACTTTTACTATGAGGGGAAATCTGAAATCGCAAAACAAAATCAGCTACATGCTGTTACAATACTAAAATGCGATGCCTACTCGACTCACAAATGTAACTGCTGATGTATTTTTTCGATTTCCCGTTTGCTCCCATATTCAAAGTTGTTTGTTGTCCCCAAGGATTATTGGTTTCAAGGGTAAAGCACCCCTGAAAATGTGAAAATCACCCAGTATACAAAACACGAGCATATTTAATCTTCTCGAGTCGATGGCGTTTCTTTTTTTTTTACCTACCTATAAGCACGGAATAACTAAATCGCGGCACGAATCTCTAGCGCTGACCTTGATTGCGCTGACCGTGTGTACAAGACGCTATGCACTATTTTCGTCTAAATACACTCATTCGAGCGCGAGAGTTTCATGCCGTGAGGTATACCTACCGTAGTTAAGTAATTAAGTTAGTACCTAAGTTAAAGCGGTTTCATAACTGAATCTTGAATAACTGATAATGTTAATCTAAAGAATCTATTATTTTAAACTGTTGTTGGGTGCCAACTTTCGTTGTGCGCGATATGCAATAGACTGCATTCATTTTCCTAAACGATGCACTGACGCAGTTTCTTAATGGATTTATAAGTGACTTACACCCCGTGGTCGTCATTTGTTTAATCCCATGGGTTAATGGGTTACTTTGATATTAGGTAGTACCGGAATATATGGCCTACAATACTACAATACAAGTATTACGAGTTTTGATAGAAAGAAGTTTTATAAGTAGGTACATCTTTCGTTTGGATGATATCGAATTGAAAGATCGAACAATTTTAACATTGAAAATGTATTTTTTTTGTCGCTTCTGTATAGGCCCGATTTTCTGTGAAAGTGCGATATCGCACTTCTGGTGTCATGGGTTTCTAGGACCACGTGGCTGATTGGGGTGTCAAGAGAGGCGTCTCAAAAAGGGCTACAATAAGCAAAAAAGATTTTGGAAAAAGTCAAAATCTTTTTTGAAAATTGAAAAAATGAGAAAAATGCCGTCGTCGTTTTTCTACCGGTTTAGGTCAGAAAAAAATTTATATCTCGAATAGGAAATGTGATATCGAAAAAATCTGAAAGAAAATCGTAGAGATATGACTTTGAACTATATTTAAACGATTATTATAATGTAATATAATTTTAACGATATAGTTACACGCACCCCGCGTATAACTATCACTGATGGGATATTCTGAAGGGTTTACCTTTGTGTCGCGGAGAAAAAATTTAATTCAATTTATTTGGCAGATTCATTTTCACTGTAACCGAAGGAAGGTCGTGAGTTAGAGACACGAGATCTGTAATTTTTTTAAATTAAATTGGTTCTCCACTTCTCATCATGTTCTTTCTTCCTTCTCCTATCTAGAGATTTAAATATTTTTTTGTTTTATACCTACACACATTAAACTCTACCTCTTACCATTGTTAAAGTTTCACTTACAAGCCAACATTCCTAAAGTGTTTTGTTTACATCGCTTCATTGACGAAATTGGATACAAGTCATCAAAATGTAGATGAAACTTAATATAAAACATAACATTAAATGGAGGCTAATGGAGCGATTCCCGAGTTCATTACCACATCAACGTTTTGTTTTACATCACACTAAGTAGTTGTGTTATAGTATGTAAAAGGAATCATAACAATTCATTTTGTTGATTTTTGGGGTTGCGTTAACCTAGCGATATTATACGATTATACCTATCTCGTGAAACATAGATTTGGAGAAATTTAGGGGAGACCCTATGACCACGCAATAGAACGGGAAAAAAGGCATTAATAATAAGAGTTATATTTATAATTGGGGCGAATTTAATAGCCATGTCAAACAGGTTTGATGAAACTAGCATTCTTCGCCTCGATGACCTGATTCTTCGGCCTTTAAAATTAATCCTTATACATATGAAGCAAGGTGTGAGTTTACAATTCTAGTACACGGAAAAAAATATCTGAACAACTTTTACTATGGGAGCAAAACTGTCAGCGCAAAGAAAATCTACTGTTCCATACTAAACTGCAGCGCCTACTCGACTGAAATATAAGAGGCACGCAGATTTTTTTGTTCCGTCAGGTTTGCTCCCATAGTTCAGTTTGATGGGTAGAGTATTTTTTTTTGTTAAATCGGGCCCGGGCATAGGCCCACCACACATTCTCACCGCTGTAACTCCTGTAAGCCAGGATCAACAGCGGCGACCATTCACAACACTAGACAATAAAGTCCAGCGAGCCCGAAGATGACTCTAATCTGTCTTGGAACCCGCAATGAATTAATCAAAGATCGGTAGAGTATGTGGTTTAAAGGTTAATGATACTTTTCCTTACACCTGTATAACAACCAACCTTCTAGTAAAGAGATTTTATGTAGGTAATCGTCTCCATCCTACCACTTGTCATACAGTAATATTCATCAGTATATTTGTAACATATCCCACCCACATTGTTAACTTCAACAGCAATCTTTGATTTTATTGCCATGTTCTTATGTTCTATTTTATTATATCAACAGCAAACGGCAACAACTCGTATCCCGGCAGCGAGGTTCCCTCCAAGTCAGGCTCGTCCAGCTGGCGACGCGACGCGGCGAGACGCGCGCGCGCGTGCTGCTCCGCCAAGACCCTCATGCGGAGGGTCCCCATCCTCGGCTGGCTGCCCAAGTACTCGCTAAGGAATGGGCTCTCCGATACTATCGCTGGTGAGTGTTATACTGACACCTTGAGGCCCTAGCCTAGATAGGGCCAAGGCCCCAGGAAAAGTGACACCCACATGCAGTAATGTCTGTGCTGACACACCATAATTTCCAAAATGACGTGTTTTGTAGCATGCATCTAGATCTCAGGGAGAATATAAAAGAGCAAACCTTGCATGAACTGTATCTGATTAGTAATTTCATTTCAGAAATACAAAAAACCGGTCAAGAGCAAATCGGGCTATTCGCGTACCGAGGGTTCCATACCACACTACCATACAACATTTATAAACTTACAAAATCTTTTTTATTCTCCTGGACCTTTAGCACGAGACCGACTCACACTTGGCAGGTGTTTATTATTTATTGTTATACTGTAGAATTTGCTCTATAATCACACTAAGTTTGACGCTTGTATGTATTACCATTTTTACGATAGATTGAGAAGAAAAAACGTTGATAAAAATTAATTTCTTGTATGAGGACCTCCCTATAATTTTTTTAAACTTTTATTATTTGTTAACAAATCCACCGTCATTTCACATTCTGTGAAAATTTTAATTATCTAGTTATTACGCTTCAAAAGTTACAGCCCAAGGTAGGTAGGGGTAGGACAGACGGGCGGACGGACGGACGGACGGATGGACAACGTAGGTTTTCACCCACTGGGTACGGAACCCTAAAATATATTTCACTTTGATATAATTGCAACAAATGATAATGCTTTCGTTCGTAGTAAGTTAGTATCTATTTTGGTTCAATGTTTTTTAAAACAATGCAATGTGACTCGGTTCAGTGATCATTTAATTTTCTTAAAATCTACCTACAGATAAAACACGTGTCCACGCGTGCAGTTCATGTTATACTTGGTCCAAATTACGAAAATATATTATATTCTAGAAAAAAACGAATCATCTTGCTCTACACGCTAATAAGAAACAATTTTACAACTATTTTATAACTCAAATGCAATAAAAACGTTGGTATCAAATCAAAAACTGCATTGCGTAGTGCAGTTGTGAACTGGAGCGTGAAATTGTAGTTTTGATACAATAGCAGCGCAGGCACAGAGGCTGCGGCCAGCCGGCTGCAATCGAACCACATTGTTATCGCGATCAATGCGATAATAATTGGAAAGCTCAGGAAAGTGCAATTAAATAAGTCGGCCAAGGATATAAGTCTTATCCTGGGCTGTAGATTACGGGAGAGGGGCAATGATCCTCGCTCTGGGGCGTTTCTTGCCCAATGTTTCTCCTTAGCCATCCAACGTGGCAATGCCGGCAGCGTAATGGGTACGTTCGGTACGACACGACCCGGGGCGGGTTATTCGAGTAAGCAGGTTTGTATTTTAAATTTGTCTTTCTATAGTTTCTATTAATAAGTCTAATTATATTTATCTAGCTGTTAACTACAACTACGACTTCTCTGCGTGGATATTGTTACTCCTATCTCCTTCCTCATGGTTGAAGCTATCTCTATACCAAACGTCAAAATCGGTTCAGCGGTTTAGCCGTGAAAACGTGACAGACCGACAGCGATCTGCCGCCGTGGCTTCGCCGTATCGTTCCGGCTTAGCTCCGTGTGTTTTAGAATGGAATACCCCAATTCTTCTCACTAAGAGATTAAAGGATTCTTGTGCAGTGTTTATGTGTGCGAAAGTCTAGTCCCCTATCACCACTTGACACGTCATGCCATCCGTAAACTTAATTTGCTATAACTACATTCAAAGAGAATGTTTCTGACCAACCCGAACGGGGTTACGGTCGTGAGTTTAGGTATGGAAAAAAAATGATTCTGATTATGCATTGTAGCAGATAATGATATTTTTTTCGTTCATTGAGTTAAATGATGATTGTGAAATGTTTCTCGTAATTGATTTCCCAACAAACTAAATATTAAAAAAAAGACACGCGAAAGAGATCTTTCTCACAATTATCTACATTCATCGAATTTCCAATGAAACCCAGAAGCATAATTTGATTGCATCATTGTTGCATGACTGTAAAAAATGTTAATTCTTAATAGAAGCTTCAAGTCACATCAGCGATCGAGACAGCGCTAAATGTCTTCCTTGTAGTACCTATAATTAGCAGTATAAACCATAATTAACTGTTCATCTGTAATTATGGTTTTATTCATAAAAACAGCTCCCCCTGTCATTTGTCATTGCAAATTATAGGACATGTAGGTAATGAGATTCAAATCAAATCGTTCTAGGATTGAAAGCTATTCGTGTTATTAGGCGATCATTTCGTTAGTTGATTTCGCTTTGATTCATTTTATACAGGGTAATACGTAAACCTAAGGGACGGACCATCAAACTGAACCAACATAGAAATTGCGAATAACCCAGATTTCTGTGTTGGTCATGTAGGTAGTAAAAGTTGTTCAGTTTGATGGTCTAAAGCACCCCTTGTAGTTAAGTTTAGACTTTAGTCCCACAAAGAAATTGCACGCTTCTCTTTTATTACACTGTATTGCATCCATAGAACGTGCTCCCCTAGGATTGTATCGCATTGAATGTCTGGAAATAGATGAACATATATTTTTCATTTCTTTCTTTTCCATTTTTTATTATTCATTTCCATTGATTTTATTTCAGTCTTTAGTTTTGACATAAATAGGAGGTGTATTTATTTTTATAAACTAACGTAAAAGAACCGAACCGGCGCGGCGCGGCGGGGAACCGACGAGGATGCCGATGAAATGCCGATAGACGCGAACGGCAAAAAATTCAATTCAATTCAATTTATTTATTCAACAAATGGTTTGTTGTGTGCGTTATTGGGGGTGGCATTTATGTCCAATAGTGGACATCATTGGCTGAAATGATGATGATGAACCTGATACACAAAAATCAATTTTAAACGGAGGAATGATTGGGTTTCCATTTTTTTTTGTTTTCTATATGTATACAGTTTCAATGCTAGGATTTATTTAATATTTGTATGGAAATTTTTGAGGCACTGTTACTTTAAGACTATTTTAACGAAAATCTGACTTCATACAAGCATAGAGATTAGTTTCTAGATGGTTTGTGAAAAATTTCATACACTTTAATTGGTTAGTATTGAAAAATTTAAAATATACCCCAGACTTCGTTTGTATGGAGCGCGCTCCGAATTATATCCTCTTAAAAAACTTTCAGCATTAGGAACGACCTTATACTTAAAATATATTTATAATAATTATATTTACTGTCTAACAACTACAATTTATCAACAAAACAATTACAATCGAAGAGTTATGTCAACACATCGCTCATCCGCAGAAACAATGACCTATGCAATATACAGGAAACGCGTAACGTTCAATCCAAGAATATCAATGGCTTTAAATAAAAACGTATACAGTTTATTTAAAATTTTCGTTATATAAGATACGAATCTTGTAGCGATAAGACCGCCTGTTTTTGTGCCTTTTGTATTTCCTGATTGTTTGATCTCTGTATACTCTGTTTTTTTGGTGTCAAATAAAGTATAATTGATTGATTGATTGAATCTTTAAAGATAGTCTGACATTGTTACCTCAATTTTGAATTTTTTGCAGTTATGTCATTGTTTCTGCAGATGAGCGCATGTCATATTGCATCGAGCCGAGCGGCATTATGGTTGCGCGAGCGCATGAACTGCCGCGCCGGAACTGGCACAATCAACGCAAGGTTGAATAGACTCATCTCTGTTTGCTTCCTACTACTATCTACTACTTTTTTGTTGTTTTTTTGGAACTAGAAAGATTTTACTTACTACTTTTACTTTCTGCGACGCTACAATCCTTGGTGGGTCATGGCTTCTTCCACAACTGAATGCACATTTATCTCGAAGGCGACCATGGCTTTCCCTTTCCAGGTAGACAATTTTCGGAAGAAGCGTTCGTTAATTAATTAGCCCCCAAAGCATTTTCTTTCCTTTTTTACCCTCTCCTTCGCTTTGCTTCAGCTAACCAAGAGTCCATACTGACAACAAACGGATTGCAAATAATTGTTACCTTACCTACCTACACACAAAAATTCGCTCTGCTCTGTATCTACGGGCATTCATAGACTCATGATAATGCCACAACTTACTGAACATTCTAGCATTATCATGAGTATATTTCTTCTTACAGAGCAGTGCAGTAATCTTTCAGTTGAAATGATGATAATGAAAAATATGATATGGAACACAATTCCTTTCCTAAAATAATATAGGTATTAATAATTGAAGTTTATGAACGTAAGCGAATAGACAGAGGTATAAAAATCAGCTAGGGTCAGCGAGGTCAGTGCCGAAAAACGATAAATAAAAACTAATAGATGTAATCTAGTTTGCAACAGTTCCGTAACAAAAACTACAAAAGGTTCGATTCTCGCATTGTGGCAAGCTAACTAAGACTTGTTACATGGTGTCTTTCAAACTTTATACGTTTTCGGTATCTGGTTTATGTCAACACAAGCTGTTTCCCGGCGACTTCAACCGCCTAGACATTAAAAAGTATTGTATGTGACATCCAGAACATACTTAATATTCTATCTAACCCGTCTAAACATATTGCAGGTGTCACAGTAGGACTAACCGTCATCCCTCAAGCGATAGCGTACGCGGGGGTGGCGGGCCTCCCACCACAATACGGGCTGTACTCCTCCTTCATGGCCTGCTTCGTGTACACGGTGTTCGGGTCGGTGAAGGACTCCGCCATCGGGCCCACCGCCATCGCCGCCATCCTGACTAGGGAGAACCTCCACGGTCTAGGCCCCGAGTTCGCCGTGCTGCTCGCCTTCCTGTCTGGATGCGTTGAGCTCATCATGGGCATATTGCAACTAGGTGAGTGACGAATGTTTTATAATAATAATAGTTAAAGGGCCCGCTGGAAGAAATTCCACTAAATGGTGTGGAGAACAATAACTAGGTACTAATAATGCACACATACATGAACCTGCCTCCCAGAGAGTTAGGAAGATATTTGATATCTCCACTTTGGGAGGTTCTGACTAACCTATTTCTCTTGGATTGGTTCCTCTATATTATTTCTGTAATAATAACAATAATTTAGTGGGATCACACACGATGTCGCATTGACGGAGCGGCAGACATCAGTCCGTCATTTGTGAAGCAAGGAGTTGTATGAAACCGCACTTAGAAGCACACACGATGACGGATTGACGCACCGTTACGCATTGACGCATTATTATAATTGGTAGAGGAGGTGAGAACGTTATCATGACCTCCTAGCCCCTCAGCTATTAAATTTCTTCTTCGGGTTCCTCTCCATTACTAGAGGTTGGCAGTCAGCTATTTAATTTACGCCCTGAATGATAGCGTTCAAACCTTCTCACTTCCTCTACCAAACTATTACTACATCAGAATTCAGATTCAAATGTTTCTCTCTCTTGGCATAGGCAAATACTTAACTTCTATCCCATCAGTGAATAAGTTCAGCTTTTTATTTTCTTGGTTGTTGTTTGTACCTTATGAGAATTTGCAAATTCTTTGTAATCTTTATTTAAATCAGGTAAAGGTTTTTTTTAAATACCTAGGTAATTAAAATTGCTTAAGAGTTTGTCAGCATACCTAACAGCATAAAAATGCAATTAACTTCATTGTTATTATCATTGTAATGTCTTTCACACGCCAGTTAGGCATAAAACTAAACTAACTTTTTGTATTTTCATGAATTCTACGCGCAGCACCGTGACTTATTGCCATATTGAATCATACGTCATCACCTGTTCGATGTTTAGTTTTGTCAAGTATTTCTATTTCCTATTCTGTTTCAATGTTTTCGTCTCCATTGTATAATGTTGACCTTCACATATTCTGTGCATTAAATTCACTACTGAAAAAAGTTTATTATGATTAGTTTTTGCTCTTCACTTGTATGGTATACATGCGTAATTTATTTCCATTTCCTGATTCACACATTTTTCTTGACAAATGTTTTTATTTCGCAACAATAAATATATTGGTTTCTCCCATTGTTGTCGCGAAAACGGCTTTGAGATAGCAAAATGTTTATATTTCATTGCATATTTCTACTAAGTTGTTAGAACTGTTTTGTTAGTTCGTATTGTTTGGTGAGTCAGGGCGCAGGTATGTGCTCGGGATGATCTGTAGCTTGTATTATTATCTCTGAATGGATTCAGTTCCTGGTGACACAGTTCAATCTGGTACAATGGTTTAAATTGTAGGTACAAATCAAATTATGACTACGCCAGAACCTTCAGCCACAAGTTAAGGCTAAACGAGGATAGTTTCTTTTCTAGATCTAATTGAGCGCTTTTTGGCTCTAGTCACTAGCAGTACCGAAACTGTGTCCAATGTGACGGGGAGCGAGCCCGTCGCCACTTGTAATGTACAGTCATATGTTCAGTAGTGGCACAGGTAGTGGGTACAATACAAGCCTCGAAATTAAAGGCAATCTCGAAGTTTTACATCGCTGAAAAGCCAGTGGAAAGAAACTTTGCTACAAACTGTGGCCGAATTCAAAAAGCTACATTATCGAAATAATTTTGTTAAGATTTAAATAATTGTTAACTGGCGGTTTTCAGGTTTTGCATTTATTTGTGGACACCTCTTAAATCTAAATGGAACTGAAACGTGTTTTACATTTCAGCAGCAGGATATACTGAAGATAATCTACGTGCCCCATCACTTCCTCCTAGTAATTAGCATACAAAGCTAGTCTTTACCAAGTCATTAACTACAAAACGATCACATCTCAAGATTAAACCATTCTACAAGAATCCTTCCAGATACAGTGTTTAAATTACAGTCATTTCCACACGGATGTGTTACAGTAGTCATACCTTAAGGTGTCAAACGAAGTTGTTCGAAATCTTCCCAACGAACAATTTCATGGCCGAGTAGACGTTCTGGAAGTTATATAATTATAGTCGTAAAAGTTACGTAAGAATGTTCATTAGGGCCCATTTAATACGGCTTATCGCCCTAAAAGTGAGGCGTAACAGTCGTATAAGGACCTATTTGTCGCACAGTCGGCATAATAACGTCGCCGATCCGACTTTTCGTCGTGTATGGGTCACAATATGACATTTATATACCGTGATGGTTGTGTTGCCATCGCTTAACGTCATATAACCTAATTTACCGTACGAAAGCCGTCGTTTACATGTGAAACGTTTCCTCCGCAGTAAAAACAAAAACAAATTTACAAAACTGACAGCCATTTTAATTTGTAATTTTTATCTAAACAGAAACATGTAGGTAAGCGGCAGTCTATTGGGAAGTTGAGTTTTTTTTATTAATCAATCAATCAATCAAACAAATATACTAAAAATAAATAAGAAAAATAAAAAATAAAGAAAAATCCCTATTAATATGAGGGATGTTTACAACTCATTTTCAATGCACTTCCGAAATGAATAAATCTTAAGTAATTTTAATTGATATTTTAATCAGTGACTAGGTTAGACATCACCCTTTTTGGAGTAAAGATAGATAGCGCTTAAAGTGCTTGATAATGATAAGTATTCTTTACTTTCCTTTTAACTACTTCTTTTAATCGTTTTCCACTTGTTTGGATCCATTTTACGAATAATACACACAGTAAAACATAAAATGGTGGAAGTTATAAACAAGGTTTGCAATACCGCTTACATGATTTTTTGTGATACAGCAGTCGTATTGTGATCCCTAAAGACGAATACAGGTTACACGACTATTACATAATGATTACAATTAATTGACACAAAATCGACCTTTACGACAATTACGTTAACACGACTAAAAGAGACATAAGAGAGATAGACGTCGCCGTGAAGACCACTATATGACTGTCGTATAAAATACATCGACAGAACGTCTTTATGAAATTATTATATAACCAGATGTATAAAGCACCAGTATATGACGATGAGTAACGAAAATTCCTGTAATATAACTTTTATAGAATCGAATAGTCTTATAAATGTTTGACTATACGACCAAATTGTTTCTTGGGTTACACCTTCGCTCCTTATAAAACGCAACTAAAATCTCTTCAAGCATAGTGTACATCTCATAGCCCTTTTTATCTTTAACTATGAAATCTATCTATCTATAACGTCATGCCTCTTTCCCTGTAAAGGTAGGTTCCCGTCAAGAGACAAGGGCGCGCCATTTTCTAAGATCCTAACATACCTCTCGCCTCATTCACATCCACACATCTCTTCATACATGCCGGTTTCGAGTCTTTCTATAAGACGTAACCGATTTGATCAGATCAGAGTAAGTCGTAGGCACCCTCTTTCGACTCTTCCATTCAAATTCGCATAATAGATCTCTTTCATACATCTGCTGTTATTCATCCTCTTTATGACCAATCCAACGAATTATGTTAGTTTTCTTGATTGGCTATTAATAATGATTTTAAATTGTGCAGGGTTCCTAATAGACTTCATCAGCGGGCCGGTGTCTGTTGGCTTCACGTCGGCGGCGGCGATCATCATCGCCACGACGCAGGTCAAGGACATCCTCGGCTTGAGCTTCCCCGGGGGGAAGTTTCTGCAGGTATGTCTGCTTCGCTATAGTCTGATTCTGATGTAAATTTGAAGTAAACATCAAAAGTCATGTAGAAATTGACTCTAAAGGCTAAGAGTTGACTGTGACTCTTAGGGAATGTAGTTAGTCGTAGCGGGTAGGTAACTAGGTATGTTAAAAAGAATTCTATTAACACCAATAAAATAAAATGAATTATTCAACTCGATTTTAATAAGGATACTTATAATTTTATACATTGTTTATACATTTCCTATTTCCTATATGAAGACTGGTCAGTATCATAATTATAATTTCTTGTATTAATCGATTGATTGTTCAGATAATCATCAATCAATATACTCTCGACTAGGTACTTATATTTTTATATTCCCCGAGAAGGTAATCAGGGATTCTAAATATAGCAGTGTCAAGTAATCCATATTATACCTAATTAGTACCAAAACGTTTAATGAACATGGTTGGGTGGACACAATACCCGTCACAAAATTAAAACAAGATTCATTGAAGGTTTCTTCTTCTTTGATATTTTCTTTCACCGAAAACCCACCGGTGTTCATGGAACAAGTAATGAGGGATTTTCCGAAAGCCATTAAAAAATAAAAAGTAGTTCCTAATGGCTCGATAGATGGCGCTGACGAGACAGGGGTCGGCGACCTTGCAGATAATAAAATACAAATAAAATAGTAAGAATTTGTGTTTTTGAGTAAACAGCAAAATATGAAAATATATTTCGTCAACGGATGCGTCTTACACAGTGACATGCATTTTTGTTCACTTTTTAGCCTAACATTTTCGTCTTCGGACCCCTCTCTGGTTAACGCCATCTATCGCCGGTTTGTTGAACTATGTTTGACTAGCTGTTAGAAAACTCCTCATTAATTATTGTTAAGTACCAACTAAACTATCAATAAATAAACTATATTCTATTGGAACCAATTTCACAATTGTGTAGTAACAAATTTGAGGCTATTATAAAATAAATTAAGTAACCAAGGAACGTAGTTCAGATACCTAACTAATTATTCTACGCTGATGAATGTTTTTTCTCACATAATTTAATGTTTTTTGCTCCAGTTTTCGATTAGCGCGTTACTTTCGTTCGGCCTTCGTCTGTCTGTTTATCACTTAACTTATTATTAAGTAATAGGCTTTTTTACTGATTTGTAATGTTTCCACGCGCCGCGATCAAAAGGTTTTTTATGTTGTAATTTTAATCGAATCTCTTTTGGAGTGCCTTTTTTATAAAAAAATTTTTGATTTGCCACACAGACCAGCTTATTATAAATAATTATGAATAAGCAGTATTTTCTTAACTAGGTTAACCTGGCCTTTCAAGCAGGGGAGGTGCTGAAGCGAAGCCTGAAAAACAAACTTTCTAGTAGTCTAAGTACCTAATAAAAAAATCTGCGACAACCATTGACTTGCCAAATACTGGACGTCGGGTCCGCGCTCAAAAGTATCCGAACTAAAAGAACAAAAAGCGCGACCATAGAATGACAAATACGCGACAGTCTTTCTTTGATCAGCACATTACGCGCACCGCAGGCAAGCAAAATGAAAAAGAATTTCAGCATTTTCAATGTTTTTAGTTGGTTTATACAGGGTGTAAGTGACAGCCTAGCAAATACTGAAACGGTGAACTAAGACACTTACTTAGGTTTATATAGGTTAGTCTCGGACACTTTTTTCGAGAATTTTGTACCAGACCCGGCGTCCATTATTTTGTATGTCAATGGTGACAACTATTTTATTTTAGTAACCTATACCAGAAAGTGTGTTGTAATAAATCGAATTCTAGTCGATGTAACTAAAAAATTAAAATAAAATCGTTGTCAGAAATATTTTTTTCCGTGTAGTTTTTCGGAAAATGAGCGGAAACGGTCATAACCAGATTACACCTGCCGTGTTGTTGCTCTTGACGCCATGTTCTGACAGATGACCAATTTGTTCGCAGGTGTGGACGGGCCTGTACGAGCACATAGGTGAGACCCGCCTGTGGGACTCGGTGCTCGGCGTCACCTGCATCGTGGTGCTGTTACTGCTCAGGGTATGTACAGATACTAACTCACCCTTAGGTAGGAGGACTGTTTTCTCCAATAAGATTGTGGACCAGAGCTTCAGGTCAGGGTCACAGATTATTACTACGTAACCGTGGTGCCTTATGCTGAAAGTATGTGGGTGTGGGGGTTATAGGTACCGTATGTTTTTTTTTACCGTACCGAAATTTTAGGTACTGGTTCAGAGTTCAGACCATCAAACTGAACAACTTTTACTATGGGAGCAAATAAAAAATCACAAAACAAAATCAGCTGCTCCATACTAAACTACTATGCCTGCTCGATTCAAATGCATGAGACTGCAGATTTTTTTTGCGATTTCATATTTGCTCTCGTAGTAAAAGTGGTTCAGTTTGACCGTACCCTACCACGATTACTTGTTTGCATAATTCTTTCAAATTAATAACAGCGATTCATTACAGGAAAAATTGAGGTTCATTTTATTATACTTAGGAACTATTATTATTATTAGTTCAATTTTGTATTGTCATGCTACAATCAATGCTCTCCGCAAAAAACCATTTATTTTCCCCATTTATGGTAACCCTGTAGTTATTAGCTACCTAACTAATAGTTAAGTTTGCTTTGATTGATGCCGCGGCGCGGCTCGTTAACTTTATTCTAGGTACCTATACATAATTATATCTACACCACTGATACCTTTGACACTTCCTGTCATATACGTACATAAGTATTATTCTTCTTATTATCGTGTGGGTGTTAGAGTTTTTTCAGAACGCCTTACGGCCTATGTCGTGTTTTTTTTTGTAAAAACTATACGTTCGGATAAGTATTAATAGTTATGTATGTGTAAGCAGTGTGTAAGTATCTACATGAACGTTTAACATACTTTATAATAATCTTATCATAATTATCATCCTCATCATAATCCAAACCAAGCACGTATGTGGGGGTGGATTGGATAGGTGGGAATATACAGGATGAAATTGATATCATTAGCATCCTTTTAAACTAAGAGTCTACCCATCAAACTGAACTACTTTTACTATGGGAACAAACCGATCGGAGCAAAAAAATCTGCTCTTCCATACAAAACTGTAATCTGCAATGCCTCACTACTAGACTCGGCTGATGGCTAGAAAACGGCTGTTGCTTACATTTGTGTCGAGTAGGCGTTGCAGTTTAGTATGGAACAGGTGATTTTCTTTTGCTCCCATCGGTTTGCTGCCATAGTAAAAGTTGTTCAGTTTGATGGGTAGACTCTTAGTTTAAAAGGATGCTAATGATATCAATTTCACCGTGTATAGGCGGATGATAATGATGAATCTGAAGCTTAATTACTTTTAAACAAAAGTCTGGGGACTTACAAATACATTTTGAACACTTAGTTTTATTGTTGTTGAGTCTAGCATAATGGTCTTCCTAGGATTATATTATAGGTAGGTACTTAGTCAATGTTATCAACATTATCATGTTCCATAGAGGTCATTATTAGCTTTTAATAACATGTACGATGTGTATGATAATCTACTATATTTACAGCACAGCACAGCACATGCCGATCATTATCTGGACTGACATTACAGGATTATAATAAACTTCCTGTCATTGTACTGTGCTTTGATTTAAATACTTATAAAGATATGGTCATCCGAACTTGTATCTCAATGTGAGCTCAAAGATACATATTACGAAAACTGCCATCATCTCTATAAGAAAACACTCTAGGGAAATTACTAATCTTACATAGATAGATCAAGATAGATCTGCATTAAAAACTATATAATGTGTCGGTTTTACACCACATCACATGAAAAAGAAGAGGGGATTTCTGGGCCAGGGATGTATAACAGAGAATCGGTCTCCTTTCAATAAAAACAAAAGTCATCAGACAACGAAATACGTAACTCAATGTGTTTTCACTGAGTAGTTATTTTACTTTGGTATATTGTTATTTATGAACCTTTTTGCAAGGCACTCGGTGCATTCACCCGTGTGTGCAAGAATGCGTACTTTATGAAACAAAATACCTGCAGAATTATTTTATTATCTGGTGAATAGGTACTAATAAAAAATAAACGCAAATACAGACGTAGAGTATTCTATAAGTAATTATCTTATGATGTGCGATAGGAGCCTTAACGACATCTCTATCTATATTTTCTAATGAACCCTAGACTGCAAAAGCATTATTTTTCTTTCGAAATGATCTACAGCGTTTGCAACTACTACATGTTATAGCGGACAATTAAGGGACCGCACCAAAACTTCGACGTCCAACAATTAAGTTAACTTTACTAACAAAAGAATTCGGATAGACAACTTAATACAGCAGTATACCTACCTACTAGGTATCGCGTGGTGGACTAACGTCCAAAAGGGGCAATGCAAGCCTGAGTAAGGCTAAGGCTAAGGCGTACCCTGCAATATGACGTAGGTGCTCATGATGATGAGCTACCTACTAGAACTTGATTGAAAACTTCTCCACTTTACAGGAAAGATCTTCCAATAAGATAGATGCGAATGGTGTGATGTATTGATTTTTCTGTTTGATGAATCTGTTTATTGTTTCTGTACCTTTTTTGTATATTTGTGTGGCAATAAAGTGATTTTTTTTTTATCCTTGTAAACTTCGATAGTGCGATATGGGTTTCTACTGTTTTGTGCGATCTTATTGGTTCATTGTCATTTCGCATTGGCATCTCTTTATCTTTTCATGTGGCCTAATTTTCAGAAAGTAAAAGACATAGAAGTGAGCCCGAAGGACCCCGACGCGTCGGGCGGCACGTCGCGGTGGCGCGGGTTCGTGGCGCAGGCGTTGTGGTTCCTGTCCACCACCCGCAACATCCTCGTCGTGCTGGTGTGCGCCGCGCTCGCATACTACTTCGACACGAGGCAGCAGGCTCCTTTTGTTCTCACTGGTGAGTGGACGTAAGGGTCAATCCACAGGTGCTGTAAGCCTTGCTCTTCACGACTGGAAATATTCTAGCAGGTCTGGAGCGTCAAAAGAAAATGGTTCTGAAAGAATTAAAATCTAGCCATTGGATCAAACTTGACACAACTGTCAGTTCACAAGTTTCACCACATTATGCTTCTTTACAAATAGACGTATCATGATATCAAACCCGTAATTCAGTTGTGAATATGCGAGAAATAATTCGGTCTGATTATTGACCACATAGCTGCTGCTTCATTTCTCACTCCTCTGTAACTGTCTCCGTAGGCGAGGTGAAGCCAGGCCTGCCGCAGTTTAAGGCGCCTCCGTTCTCGGCCACCGTGGGCAACCACACCTACACCTTCATGGAGATGGCCTCCACGCTCGGATCCGCCATATTCGTCGTCCCTCTACTCTCCATACTTGAGAACATCGCGCTCGCTAAAGTCTTCTGTGAGTATTCTTTTTTATCTGTCCAACGAATCTCAAAGTGCCGATCTCAAGTAACATTAAATCCATTGAGAAACGCAGACCGGGACTTCTGATACCTACTCTTTGATACCCTGAAATTTTCCTTGGCTTGGAGATAGAATGGTTATCGCAAGCGAAGCACGGATATTCAAGAAGTAGTTACTTAACAATCAGGACTCGTTGAATTGTTATTGATGTAGATTTTGTAACATATTGCAGCGGATGGTAAGTACGTGGACGCGACGCAGGAGATGGTGGCGCTGGGCGCGTGCAACTTGCTGTCGTCGCTGGTGGACTCGATGCCGGTGTCGGGCGCGCTGTCCCGCGGCGCCGTCAACCACGCGTCGGGCGTCGCCACGCCGGCCGGCGGCCTGTGGACCGGCGCGCTGGTGCTGCTCGCTCTGCAGGTACGAGACACTGTCTACATATAAGGGCTCGTCAGGGTAACCACAACCACGGTTCGCCGTCCAGCAGCTTATTCTTGTGAGAGAAGACCATCGTCTAAACAAATTTATGGCCGGTATAGGGACTTATTTCAAGAAAACCGTGTGCACGTGCAGTTTGCTGCCGATTTTCGATGATGGCGCGTGAGGTACATAAATATACTACAGAATAGTACAGAAATTAGGTTAATATAAGGTATATATACTTACTTGCTTCATTCGCTCCTGCCTAGCTAGCATGCCACCCACGACAAAGCGTTTAAATGAGAAAAACGTCATGCGCGCTCTTTCTGGCCTACGTAAAATAATAAAGATGGAGGCACATCTCTATTTTTGTCGTTTTCTCGGGGGTGGCATGCTAGCTAGGCTGATCGCCCAGTGATCAAGGTTATCTTAGTCAAATTTCGAGTTCGCTTCTCTTACTTGCATGATACAGAGAGCTTAGCCTGGCCTGGACTGGAGAAGGGATCACTTCTGGTTCAATTATAATAAACGCTGCATGTTGTCGTATTGCAGTACTTCACTCCGTACTTCTACTACATTCCGAAGGCGTCTCTGGCGGCGGTGATCATCGCGGCGGTCGTCTTCATGATGGAGCTGCACGTCTTCAAACCTATCTGGAGGACAAAGAGTTAGTTCTACTTTCTTGCAATTGGGTAGCTGCCACACAGCTAGAACACTCTGCCTCCTTACCTTTGCCGGTCAATTAAGTATTCTTACTGCAAATTCCTCATTCACCCCCTTTAGACCAAACGCTGGGTACGCCAATAGATGGACGCATATTCTATGAGAATATTCCCCAAGAGAAGAGATATTATGAAAACCCTTACATACATTGAGATCTGGGCACCTTCATATAAAGTTCGAAAAACGTGCATGCATAGAATTTAATGCATCAGGGCGCCTGGAATAATGTGGAAACCTTGTAAATACGTGCACAGAGCTTGAAGATGCTCGATAGTGTAATAGCATTATTAGGTAGGTACTTATCTAATTATGAGCCGTGTGGTTCCGGCTTAGAATGGGCCACCCAAATTCCTTCGTGCGACTAACGATTTCTTATGCAGTGTTTAATGTGAGCGAAAGGGTAGCCACCTCTCACCACTAGACACGTCATTCCATCCAGAAATTGCTAAATGTGACCATTGCTACAACTTAATTTTTGAACAGAATGTTGGTACCTAGTTGTAGCAATGTTTCTGACAACCCTTTTTCAGGGGTGGGGTGGAAATTACGTTCGTGAGTTTATGTACGTATGTACAGGGTGTAAGGAACAGCCCTCCGCAGACTACAACGGTGAACTCAGACCATCAAACTGAACAATTCACTATGGAGCCTACCTCAGGAAACGCAAAAAAATCTGCTGTTTCACACAAAACTGCTGTACCTAGTTACCCGACTCAAGTGTATGGGACAGCAGATTTTTCTTCCGAGTTTCCTGAGGTAGGCTCCATAGTGAATGTTGTTCAGTTTGATGTTCTGAGTTTACCGTTTCAGTTTTTGACCCTTAACAACCTTTATACCTACGTGCGCAGAGCTTGAATATTCGAGGGTGTAATGTTGTTGTTGCGCGTCCGTAGAGCTGGACATAATCCCGGCGGTGGTGACGTTCGGCGCGTGCCTGGTGCTGCGGCTGGAGCTCGGCATAGTGATCGGCATCGCCGTCAACCTGCTGTTCCTGCTCTACGCCTCCGCGCGCCCCGCCGTCAGGGTCACACACGCCGTGGTAACTATACCTTCTTTAGTATGCATAGAAACGGCTTCTTCTGGGTGAGCTCGCTACATCTTCGACCCCATCTTCGTCCTGAGGACTAGATTGAGGTCAAGAGCAAACCCATACGAAATAAAAAAAAAAACGATGCTGTTCCGAATGGGAAGATTGGTCACGGGCTGTTGGAAGGTCTGTAACGTTTCCAAACGGATCTTAGTCAGATTTACTGTTTGAAAAGCATAAGCTTACGAAACAAAACAAAGGAGCGAACCGTACTCCAGCAAGAAAACCTCGTTCGGGTAGGTATATCGGTAGGTATTATAAATAAATAAATTATGAATTATTGTTGTATAGTTGATTACTATATCGATACTACGCTACGCAATGAACTCATTTCATTTCATTACTTAGGTATACCTCACCGAGGTTTTCTTGTTGGAGTACGGTCTTGCTGTTAGAGTTACCTATTTTCAATCTAATTTCTGATTCTGACCGTTGTTTTTTTTTACCATTGATTTGTCATATAAATACTACTTATAAGGGCGAGTTCAACTGCTTAACGTGCCCTCTGAAGCACGGTCTTGTCAAGAAGAATGTCATATTACAAGTACTTACACTACTTATGATGCGATCGACGACAAATCGCTGCTCAGGACAATCGATGATTGCATTTCGAAAATGCACGCGACACACGTCGCACGGCGTGTCTAGTGATCATGAATCTTTCAGTGTAATGCCACCTTAATGCAACAGATTATTTAATAGTTACTAGTTACACTGTAGTAATTACTATTGCTTGATCAATTTAAAAGTTTTTCGAACCACTCTTCGGTAGATGTGGATTGTGGAGAACACTTAAACTTACGTACACATTTGTTGTTTTGTCCTCCGGCACGCAGTCGCGGTCGGGCGTGGAGCACGTGGTGGCGGTGGTGGACCGCGCGCTCGCGTTCCCCTCCGCGGAGTACGTGCGGCGCGCGCTGCGCAAGGCGGCCGGCTCCTCGCTGCCGCTCGTCATCGACGCCACACACGTGCAGGCCGCCGACTTCACCGCCGCCAGGGTACCTACCACCTACCATCTACCATCTACTAAACTACATTAAATAGGGTCCTTCAATATATTCTGACGGTTTTTTATGGAGATGATTACTGATAAGACCACCAAACTGAACAACTTTCTCTATGGGACCAAAGTTGAAATCGCGGGAAAAAAATCATTACTACAACATAAACATCAATCCTACTCAACCTAAACGTATGGGAAAGCAGATTTTGTTTTTGCAATTTCAACTTTGGTCTCATAGAGAAAGTTGTTCAGTTTGGTGGTCTTATCATCTTAAAAATCCGTCAGCATTACATTATGTTGAACCCTGTATAATAAGCGACACCAGTGTTATGTAGTACTAGCACAGTATAATATTATAGATTCTAATCTTTTCCATGGTCCCTTTAAAATTTTGTCCACTAGTCGGAACACGAAGGCGAGACTCATGGATGAAAAATATACAATACTGTTACAGTGAACGTGTTATGCGAGTGTGCCTCCGATAAATTAAGTGTGTGCATTCTAATCATCAGCCTAAATACGTCCCACTACAGGGCACAGACCACCCTCAGGGTATATGGGCGATAAGCCACCACACGTCCCCAAAACGGATTGATATAATTATGGATTTTCTTCAACGTATGCAGGTTCCCTCACGATTTAATAGTATCCTCTGATTAGCATAAGTAAGGAAAATTCTATTTTTTTAATGTATTCGTTAAATAGATAGGTACTTACTAGGAAAGTAGCATCTAGCACTGAAATACTGATTAATAATCCCAATACTCACACGTAGTACCAATATTTTAACGATTTCCAACTGTATCCTCAGGGCATAAAGTCTCTAATAGAGGATTTCCACGCGCGCGGGCAGACCATAATCTTCTACAACGTGAAGCCCTCCATCGTGGAGGTGTTCCGAGGGGTGCGGCCGCGGGAGTTCCTGCACTGTGCCTCGCGCGAGCAGCTCGACGCGCTGCTGCGAGGCGCGCTCGCGAGGCACAAGACTGCGCCTTGTGAGTACCACCTCTAGGTCTATTATCTATCTTGGAACTGTTCCTAGGGGTTTGACAAAGAGTTCCTGCACTGTTCCTCGCGCGAGCAGCTCGACGCACTGCAGTGAGGCGCGCTCGCGAGACACAAGAGTCATCATCATCATATCAACTGACAGACGTCCACTGCTGAACAGGCCTCCCCCAAGGATCTTCACGAGTGGTCCTGCGCTGCCCTCATTAAACGGGTTCCCGCCGTCTTCACCAGGTCGTCGGTCAACCTTGTGGAGGGCCTTACCCACGCTGCGCTTTTCGCCACTCGAGAACTCTTCGGCCCCTGCGGCTATCGGCTATCAGTTTTGCAAGCAATATGCCCCGCCCATTGCCACTTTACGAGTATAGTTTAGCAATTCTGCAAGGCACAAGAGTGCGCCTTGAAACGCAACAAAAACGCAGGCTTGTATGGGGGAAAGGGCAAGGGGCAGCCCTAACTTTATTTAAGCTTTCTTTGTATATAATTTTTAAAATTTTCCATCATTTTATTTTCAGAGCATGAGCCGAGAACGAGGCGCGGCGCCGGCGCACCCGAGATCTCCGCTAGTTGTATAACCGTGACAAACAGATCCGCAGTATTTATTAGCTAAATAGCTGTACGTATAATGTATTCGACGTCATCCAACGTATTGTAGAGTAGCTAGGACGTAGCTCTAAGTAGCTGTAAGTAGGTAGAACAAGAGTGTGGGAGTTTTTGACAATTTGAAGATTAAACAGTTGGTTGGAATGCGACGTTTCATTCCCTTCCTCCTCTCAATGCATGGTGTGTTCATCTGTAAACCTGTTTATTTATGCGACTAGGTATCTAAACTATTATAAAACTGTTACCGGAAGTTTGTCTGTACATTGAAGATATTAACAAAAAAAAAGTTACGATATGGTTTTTAGGTATCCCTGATTCCATATCACCAATTTTTGGATTTTGTTGTCTGTCTGTCTGTTTGTTTGTTTGAACGAGCATCACGCAAAAACTGCTGAACCGATTTTGATGAAACTTTTTTGTTTGATATTTTATTATCTGACTTAAAATCTGGTATATAATTTGTGCGGACAAAGACTCGGGTTAATGCTCGTAAGGTATAAAATTGAGGAAATCAAAACTACACCAGAGGGTCTACACATTAGACGACATGTAATACATACATACATATACGTACAATACCTACTAATATAATACCTACATAAACTCGCGCCTTTTTTACAGAGGATAAGGCAGACTATGGATCTCCACTATGGGTGGTTCTGACACCTCTCTTGCTTCCTCTAGGTCCATACATCTTGTCATACATGCCCGTCGATTCCGGCTACTTTTCACCTGTAATTTTTTAAGTAGTACGTTCATATTATTATGACTTTAAACCCGTAAAGTGGATGTCACTGAAAATAACAAACTAAGTAACAACACATTGATCGACGGTTTTTCTATACAAAAAGCACGATTAGCATGGGCACGGACACCGTACGTACGCATCTAGGTACGCATCCTTTCGTATTGACGTGGAGGACGGCGTCCCATTCTAATCGTGCTTTTTGTATTGACAAACCGTCGAACCGTCGATCGCCGTTAATCAATGTATCGTAACCCTTAAGCTGTAGATCCTTCCACGTAACACCGCTTCCACGTAAGATACATTTTAGCTTGACTTTCAGCATATAGAGATGTCACTCAGTTTGTTATTTACTGTAAGGTACACTTGAAGGATGTGTAGTGATGACAAAATAAAAAGCAAACATGGAGATAATTAATAATGTATTTAGTAGACAATCTTTGAAACACTCCGGCGCAGTGGCTCGCGCGCTCTCTTACAAAACTTTACAACTACTTACTGACTTGAATTACGTTACATTACATTCACTATCGCGTATCTGTAGTGTCGGTACTCAACACAGAAAACGTTCCCGAATATTATAACAGTCTATATTCGATACTGGCTTACGAAATGTAAGAAGACCGCTTTCGAACATTGGAACCCCCACAATCTGCGTGCGAACTCAATTATCCATACTAAATATTTCGAAAGCCACTTATTAAACCTAACAAACGTAAGTTCGGAAACTTTCTTCTTACACCTGACATACCTAAAGCACATTATTGAATCAGTACCGACAGCGTCGCACATGAATACCACAGCGCAGAAGACATCACTCGATGGAACCCAACTCAAGATGCTAACTAGCACCAAACATCTGAACAATTAATTGAGCAGTGGATAAATTCATACAATCGAAATAAATTCCATTCGACAGAGTTTCAATAGAAGTTTCTACTGAAAAGTGAGCAGAAAGTGTTCGCTAGTAAATACATACATTATATTATAAAAGGGTGAAGATAGGAAGACGGGCGTCGCCCGGAGATCAAGGGGTGTTTGCGAGAGAACCAAACTTAACCGTCCTTTGAAAATTACATCAAAAAGTGAAATACATAAAGTTAAGTTTCGTTCGCAACAGCATGTGAGAATACCGCACGTATATAGAACAATCGTTCTTATGTATATTGTTATACGGTAGGTATTCAGACAGAGCGAGCACCGGGAGCGGGCCCAAAGGACCCCGCACCAACATTTGGCATCACACCACCAATCAATTAAAAAGGCCTAACTAACGAGTACAATATGACACATTACTAATCAAATAAACATTTTGCACTTCACCTTCTAGTCAACAATTAAAAAAAATCGTTAATTAATTAATATTAACCTAACAATTGGATAATCACAAAATTTTACTAAATACGATATGATATAAATGGCGGCTAGTGTTGCACTAGCGCAGCGCTCTACCAAATTAAAGTATTTCAAACGAGTGTTCGTGCAACTCTACGACTTGACTAGCTAACACAAAGCGTTTCCCGCATAATCCATTCCTTAATTGTTCGCTCCTACTGTGTTAACTAGTCAAGAAGGTATGACTGCTAAAGTTGCATACACAATAGTTAAACATAAAAGTAATACAAAGTAGCATGAGTTTGGCATAGCGTCCACATCCACACCTACGTCCGCGTCCGTACGTCCGCGCGAGCACGTCCGCACGTCCGCACGTCCGAGACGTTACGGTACACTAGAGCTACTTACGCTAACTTAAACCGACGAGTAAACTTGACATAATACTAGTTAAATATAAATGCATTACAATCTCGCCGACGTGATGTGTACGTGTGAACGAGTGAACATTACCTATCTACTAGTTACTACACGCCTATCACAACTATCACACGCTTTTTCATACATCTGCCTGAACATCGAATGAAAAAACGTGAGAAAATAAAATTATCTATTTTATAATAACAATACGCTAACATAAAATAATCTCTCAGATTTAGAAATGAATCTATTTGTGCGGCGATCCCATCCCGCTAGGCTAGATAAACAAATATAATCAGAATTTAAAGCCAACATACTCTTATTTTAATAAAAAACGTTGAGCCGAAAGACAAAACTATAAAACGTTGGACAGTCCAAATATGGCAGTTACCGTGGCTGAGACTAACTCCAGACTATAGTAAACAGATTTGTGTAATTATAACCTAACACTTATATACATGTAATGTAAGGGCTACTCATTACTTCACTATTACGATTATATAAAGTAGAGTAAAGTGTTACTATTATAGTTGGCATGTATCGGACAAAGTATACCGTATCACTTATGTATACTTACGTCTATATATGTATGTATAGTTAGTACAACTCAAATTATACGTAATCACTCCAATTTGTGTGATTCATTACGAACTGAATTTGTAGTCGGCAATATAATTCTTTCGTTATTTTTAGGCGAACAATATAACGTTTCGTTTTAAAACATTCGTGCCCCCTTTGCCCCAGACGCATATATACGTCCATCCATGTATTACAAACGAATTGACAGTGGGCATTGAGTGAAACTATCAAATAAGAGGGGGTAACAAATGGCTAGCAACCATCCTGTTTGAATTAATATTAACACTTACTACTGATACATAGGGTTCAAAATACAACGTGTTACAATATGGCGTCGGTTGTAAAGATAAGTCGCCCTACGCTACGGGTAGAGTAGGGCGCCGTGCATGGGAGGCGGGAGTGTAGTGTATATCTGTCTCACATCACGTGGTGAGTGAGAGGGAGAGCTCAGTACTTCAGCAGGTCGTCGTCCAGGTCCGTGAGCGCCAGTTTACTGTCTATCGCTGCGGGAGAGAGAATTAACTTTACTATTGTGTCATTATTACTCATCATTATAGCACCTGCTTTATAAATTTATGTAGATACGAGCGTTAACCCGCGACTTTGTCCGCACAAATTATATACCAGATTTTAAGTCAGATAATAAGCTACCAAACAAAAAAGGTTTCATCAAAATCGGTTTAGTAGTTTTTGCGTGATGCTCGTTCAAAAAAACAAACACACAAAGAGACAGACAAAAATATCCAAAATTTTCTGATATGGAATCAGGGACACTTAAAAACCATATCGTAACTTTTTTTTTGTTAATATCTTCAATGTACAGACAAACTTCCTGTTACAGTTTTATAATAGTTTAGATCATGTACCTAGATAATTATGTAAATCTTAGAATCATCGAACCAATATTATCTTCAGCTTATCTACGTCCCACTGCAGGGCACAGGCCTACCCTTACAGAGGTTGAACTGGCGTTAGTCCACCACGCGTGCCCAATGCGCATTGGTAGACTTTACATACGCATCGGAATTTCCTCTTCAGTGTACGCAGGTTACCGCACGATGTTTTCTTTCACAATTTGAGAGCAGTCCGTAGGTACATAAGTTAGAAAAACACATTGGTACATTAAAATGTCGTCCGTGCGGATTGGAATCCGGACCCTAATGATTCAGTGCCTACCTTTCCGCAACGCGCCACCGAGACGCTCGAACTTCGATTACTTACTAATAATTGGTATTATATTATTCTATAAGATATAGGTCGATTTCGACAATAGCAACTGCTTTCTTTTACCCAACTTACATGGTAACCGGTTCAGCTGTTTAGCCGGGAAAACGTAACAGTAGACAAAACAGAGACACTTTCGCGTTTGTATCGTATAAGATAGAATGTGTTGTTGGTTGTATTGTACTCACGTGTGTATTCACTTTGGTCCGGGATAGTAGTACGGTGGGGGTCGCTCGTACTCAGTAGGGCCGTGGTAGCGGGGGGGGCCTTCTTCCCAGTGCCTGCAACCAACACCCATCCTGTACCCTCCACTACGAGTACTACACCTATCTTATTACTAGGCTTAGAGCCGTTTCTACACGGCGCGGTGCGGGTGCGGCTGCAGCGCGGCACCGCACCGCAATGATTTCGTCGCACAGGTGTTCGTTCACACGGGCGGGCGCGGCGGTGAGGCGCCACTTGTAAGAACAGTGGGTAATATACATGCCTCGCAATTGAATGCAGATTCCCTCACGATTTATTCCTTCACCGAAACGCCAATGGTGCTAAAAATCGTACATAAATTTCGAAAACTCATTGGTCCGAGTCTGCCTGGAAGTCAAAGTCAACATATTTTATTCAATATAGGAGCTGAAGCACACTTATTAAACGTCAAATCTTTTTTTAAGTTACCACCGCGTCGGAACGTGTCGTCGCTGTACTCTACAAAATAACACGACTTAATAACTTCGACGGAGATCGAACCATCCCCTCCTGCACGGCAGGCAAGGTTACTCGCTACTGGACAACCACAGTTGAATCAAGTAAAAAATGCAGTTAGTATGGAGCAGCATATTTTTTTTGCTACGATCGTTTTGCTCATAGTAAAAGTTGTTCAGTTTGATTTGTAGACTCTTAGTTGAAAAGAATGGCAATGATACATTCTCTTCGGTTGGTTGAATACAGCAATGTGTACTTACTTTGGCGCCATATCATTATATCTGCGCGCGTGGTGTGCGTCGAGAGGCGGCGCCACGGGCGCGGCCTCCCCGCCCCGCCCCCCGGCGCCCCCGGCCCCCCCGCCCCCCGCGGCGCCCCCCGCGCCCCGCGACGAGCCGCTCTCCGCCCCGCGCCCCGCCCGCCGTCCGTCCCGTCCCGCGCGCTTCTCTGCCTTGTAGGCGCTAAGACACACATCAAAACCACATTGTTATAAGAGCTGTGAGACGTATGCAGGGAACCAGTGCAACCGATTTCAATTAAGCGAATTCCTTAAAAAAATTGTTTAAAGACACTGGAAGGCTGGCGTTATGATCTAAAAAACTGAGAAACTGTCAGATTGACAGCTTTCCGTGTTGTTTCTTGTTACCCTAATTTTAGGGAACAATTTGTTAGTTCATAAATCTAACTAAAATAAACTCTGATGGTTATAAATTACAATGCCATCTCACTAAAGCATCATTAAAGCGTAAATACGATGTATAGGTACCTACTTTGCTCTTGTTATGGCATAACCGTGTTGTGGGCAACATGATCAATGTCTAGAAAGAGCTTACAATTGATTATCGTTATAAGTCCAGTAACGAATACGGGATTTTGTTTAACAAAACAAGTGTAATACGAGGCGGTCATTTGTGTACAATAGTTGCACTGATTCCCATAAAATACTATGTTACAAAAGTGGTAAAAGAGCAAATAAATTAAAGAAAATACAAACGAGTTTAGCGTTACTGTACAAAATGCGCGGTAGCCACACACAGACATAGATCTAAACAGACAACGCAAGTGTTTCTATGTCTGTACTGTAGTGATTACTGTTTGAAGAACAAATTTTCATAGAAAAATATTTTAAATATCTCAGAAGCTACTTAAAGGATAGACAAGCTACCGTATTAAAAGCGAGAAAGTTCATTCCCATGCAATATACATTAAACTATCTACACGAGAGCAAACTAACACCGAGTTAGACACACGCCAAAGTAAATAGATACACGACGAAATAAAACGTTGCAAATAAGAGCACCAGTACTGAAGCGAAGGTAAAACGTGATTATGATGTAAGTTACCGCTTCCAGTTGCACCAGGTCCGAGGGCGCGCCGCGATGGACTCTATTGTCTAAGCACTACGGTCTAGAGTTATCTCAATCACACAGAACCTTAACGCTATAATATGATTGTACTGACAGAACAAAGAATGCTGTATTTTATGACAATTAGATAACGTAGACAAACAACTCAACTCGACAATTTTCGTGGGCACAAATCTGTACAGACACATGAGGGATTTTCCGATAG
Organism: Agonopterix arenella; assembly: GCA_927399405.1. Taxonomy (NCBI): domain Eukaryota; kingdom Metazoa; phylum Arthropoda; class Insecta; order Lepidoptera; family Depressariidae; genus Agonopterix; species Agonopterix arenella. Next base: position 17,722,739 of record OV656707.1, on the reverse strand, counting down.
CCATTAAAACAAAAAAATAGTTCCAAATGACTCGATAGATGGCGTTGTTGTGAGATGAATGTGCAACCTTGCTATTAATAAAAAATACAAATAAAATAGTGATAAATAAGCTAAAGTTAATCATATTAACGGGTTATTACATCGTTTTTGTTGTTTTTGTCGCTTAATTAATAACCGCGAAACTATCTTATAACTGTAATATTAACAATTTTTTTTAAATAAGCAGGAAAACATGAAAAGACGCCCCATCAACGGATATGTCTGAACCGGTGAGTGCATTTATTTTAACATTTTTGCATAAATTACCACCTTCGGACTCAGGACCGCGTCCAAGATAGCTTGGTGATTTTGACAGGCGGTTTTAGAGATTTCATTTTACTTTTTAATGCTGTTTGAGCCGTCAAAGCTCACTAAAAATATTTTTAACATAAAAGGTTTTACGGCTCAAACATTTTCAGAAAGTAAAATATTCGCTCTAAAACGATCTGTCAAAATCACCAAGCTATCTTGGACGCACTATAGGTCACTTCCCCGCCATCTATCGAGGTATGTTGAACTACGTTTAAACTAGCCCTCAGAAAACTCCCCATTTCATAGTGTCTAAAGTGTAAATTGTTTAACAAAATTATATGATTTTTCATAAGTATCATCGGCAAATGTTTTCCCTGCTGCGCGAACGCAGAATGACGGCACGTAAAGTAAATGTGGTCGTATAGTTTCGAGCCTAACGTCAGTTATACAGCTATTCTTTAGTCTGGTTTGTTTAACCTATGTGTTATCACTATAATTGTTACCATACAATGTAGGTATAAATTTAAAAACACCAATCTTAAAATATTATCAAAATGGATTATACAGGGCGTCAACTTAAATGCGTTACAATACTTTAGGGGGTAGTCCACCAGAACACATTAAACTGAACAACTCTTATGCAATCAACTTTGCAACGCGAAAGAAAAATCGACTGTTTCATACATTGACGTTTTCTATGGAACAACAAATTTTTTGTCGCAATTCTAATGTTGGTTTCATAGTGAAAGTTGTTCAGTTTGATAGTCTGAAGAAGTTCTGAATCATCCTCTTAAGGTCCATATAAAACTTTTACGCACAATACGCGTAGACGAAATTAATAAAAGTAACATTTTATATATGGAAAAATAGTTTAGAAAATCTAGTTGCCGCGTCACAAATAACATTCGCAATTTATAATATAATTACGAAGATATAAAAGCTTTTAAAATTTTGTATGAACAATTTCAAAGCTTTATAATTATATTCGTAATAATTATATAAATTGGAAATGTTATTTGTGACGTATAGTTTTTCATATATACAAAGTAACTTATACTTTACTTAATTTGTATCTTTTTAATAATTATGTTTGTGTGTAATAAATAGAGTTTTTACTAACGAAAATAATTGTAAATGATTGTATGTTTGTACGCCCTTGCATTGTTTGTTGTTATAGATTTTGATCCTTTGTATATACGAAATGAACTTATACGCGTAGACGGTATGTCTACGCGTATTGTGCGTCAAAGTTTTGTATAACATTGACCTCTCTGCAACCACCTTAAGTATGTAACGTATATTTATTATTTAAGTTAACACACGGTATACTTATAATCTAATAGAAGACATACAATATGTAAAATAAAATAATATAATATAAAGAGTTAGTGCCTTTTCACATATTCCGGTCGCCGCCGGCCTGTTGGGTAAATTACGCCGGTACGGGTGAAATCACCTTTGTACAAACCTAAGGGCTAAACACATCGCTGTGCTGCTTGGAACCCGGCAACTTGAACGTGTGAAGGGGACTTAATGATACCTGGCCTACATCAATTCACTGCAGTGCTTCATTACATGAAACGATTACATACCTAAATCCAGTACCTACTAGTATATACATGGTGTGAGGGACAGACCTCCACAGACTGCAATGATGAACTCAGACCATCAAACCTGCCTAAGAAAAAGCGAAAAAAAATCTGTTGTTTCATAAAAAACTGCTGTAGGTATGTACCTTACCTGACTTAAATGTATGGGACAGGTTTTGTGATTTTTTTTTTCGCTTTTCCTGAGGTAGGCTCCATAGTGAAAGTTGTTCAGTTTGCTGGTATGAGTTCATCGTTTTAGTTTGTGGAGGGCTGTCCTTTACACCCTGTATTGATTCCATTATTATGTCAATAAGTGTACAAATATGTATAGTTATAATATGTTTAGTTCGACACATGAAGCCTTAATTGGAAAACATTTGATATGAAAAGTTTCAAAAACGCATTTGATACATTCCTAGATTTGTATTAAAAGATATTATCACTCAGATTAAGTCCAGAATGCGCATTACAGGTTTAGTTAAACCATCAAGCTAAACAACTTTCAATATGGAGCCAACATTGAGAGAAAATCAAAACAATCGCCTGTTTCATACAAAACTGTAGTAGGACTCAGTTTTTGGGACACTAGATTTAGTTATAGATTTTGGCTCCATAGATAGTGAAAATTGTTGAGTTTGATGGTCTAACTAAACCACCCCTTTAACTATTACTAGGTAGCATGTTGTGGTATAGTACCTTTCACTTTCAAGAGCAATTTTTTTGTTATCAGTTTGTTTACAAATCGAGGAATGTGTTACACGTGTCATACAGCCAACCCCACCTACCCTCACGTACCCCGGGCCCGGTGGACCCCCAACAATTGTAAATGTTTACAAACCGCTACGACTACCTACAACAAGTCCGTATCAAAACTATCTCATAGTAAATCGTTACAAACCTCTAGCCGTGTATATTTGTATAATGTTATTATAATACGTTCACTACAGTATGGATAATTTCTTTTTTATTTAAACTGAGATCAAAAACTTGTACAAGCGTTGCGTACTATAGTATACTGATATATTAGGTATCGTCGCTTGGATGAGACGTTACGTTATTTTTATGTCTATTCCTATTTGCAGTTTCAATAAGTTAGCTTATTTACAGTGGGCCTAGCAGGCTGACCCTGAAAAAACGAGAAAAATCGAGACGTGCCTCTCTCTTTGTTTGACGGTTTCGCTATTGGACAGTGAAACATCGCAAGGGTTCTGTACCATTATCGAGCAAAAAAAGGACAAAAAAATCACGTTTGTTGTGGGAGTCCCACTTAAATATTTATTTTATTCTGTTTCTGTCTAGCTATCACGGTTCATGAGATAGAGCCTGGTGACAGACAGACTGACCGACAGTGGAGTCTTAGTAATAGGGTCCTTTGGGTACGGAACCCTAAAAAAACAGTCCCATGTCTTCGTTCTATCAAAGATAACACGTTGAACATGTATCGTTTAGTAGATTTCAGAAGGTTTTTACACAGCCTTATTTGAGCTCGCATCCTTTCGCATCTACGTGACGAACGGCGTCCCATACTAATCGATCACCGTCTCGATCAATGTGTCGTAACCCTTAATCGGTTTTTGTGCAATTCAAGGCGTATTCAAGCTAATACTCTTTTACTTTCAGATAATAATTGATAGCTACAAAAAAGTGTAACGTTTAATCCAAGCGAGAGAGGCCCTGGGCCAGGCGGTTACATTGAATGGACGTATGTGTTCATTTGTCAAGCGAGAACGTGTAGAGGTAATTATTACAATTGTATGTGTTATACATAATAAATATCGTTACATATAAAATACTTTTAAGTAGGGTCATTTGGGATGATTGCATCCATATCCAAATTCTCTAAAAAGAGTCCATAGAGTCGGTGTGCACCCGGTGAAGCGCATCGCAGAGCATTTTCACTGACAAACCATTATCGAATTTGCTTGCGTTGAAATAAAATCAGAAATCAATTAACACAAACTTTCGTCTGAAGTCGTCCCAATGATTTCGGGGATTAGTAGTTGTGTTGAGTGATAATGGTTTGATGCAATTACTCCAGGAGTCCCTAATGATATGAGTGAGTGAAGATCGAGAAGCGCGACTCGTTAGACGAACTCGCGATCCTCAGGAAGACGGACGTCAGTGATAATTTTAACTTGTCCTTTTGATTCTGATCTACGTGTCGTTCTACAATAAATTGGTCACTTACGTAATCATTGTCACATTTTTCGTTTTGTTATTTTAAAATAACTTGGTATCCAAATGATTCGTTATAATTCAAGATTCATTGATTGCACATTTTTTATTTACTACTGTAATTTTTCCTATGTCGTATTTCAATTTTTCAATGTTGCTAAATTATATTTCTTAAAAATTTCGTTCAACTTAGACTTTAATATTATTCAGTTAATAGCCTAGCTACTTCGTAAATAAAGTAAACTCTTTCCAAAAATTACTCCACAAACAAAAAACTAGCCTTGACGAAAATTTTTGCTATCGACACACCTTACAATCCGGTCACATTATTTCGGCACCTCGATGGAATGCGATGCCCCTCTCGCTTCCCCCTTTGCGTCTGTACGGATTTAATAATGGCGTCAGTACGGTTATGGTCATCGTTGCCTATACGCGTCTCGATAATTTAGGACACAAGGTTTTACATCGCACCAGAGCGCCGATATAACGTCGATACGTTATATCGGCGCTCTGGTGCGATGTAAACGGGTGCAAAGGTAATGTATCCGGGTCGTCCATCGAAATCACATAAGCGAATTCTGACAAAACAATAAGCTTTCGTTTTCATATCCAGAGCTTTGATAAGTTATATTATGTCAGGATAGACACAGTCGAAGCTACGAACGCGTCGAAAATAATATCACCGAACTCTGTAGGCCTCGCATGCCACCCCCGAGAAAACGATAAAAATCGAGATGTGCCTCCATTCTTATTATTTTACGTATGCCAGAAAGAGCGCGCATGACGTTTTTCTCGTTTAAACGCTTTGTCGTGGGTGGCATGCTAGCTGTGCTTGGATGATAAACTGTGTCGGTATACACACACACAGAGATAAGTTGTATGACGCCTCACGCACACCAACCTAAGAAAGATGACCACTTTTGTTTTATACGGTAGAAGCGTGAGGCTCTATCTAGACATATAGGTACATTATCTAAGATCCAGAGATAGTAACGGTGGTGATTCACTCGGCCTCGTGTATGCCGGACTCGTTGTCCTCGTCCTTGGTGTCGAGGCGGGTCTTGAGGTCGTCCATGAGGGCGGCGGTGGCGGCGGGCAGCAGCTGGCAGACCACGTCGCGCCCCTCCAGCAGCAGCTGGGAGGGGGAGGGCGGCGCGGGGGGGGCGGACGGCGAGCCCCGCCCGCGCCACTCCGCTATCTTCCCCTCGATGTCCAGCGTGCTGCGCTTCGACCCGCTGCGCGAGTGCCAACACTCCTAGAGTTTACTCCGCGTACCAAGTCCCGCGAAACGAACTATATTCACGCTAATTTCGTAGACATAAGACGTATACTCGGGGAAGATCGTATCGGTAGCAAGATCGGATTAATAAAAAAAATCATAGATAAACATCGTTTTATTGTGATCAGTATACACTAACCTTCCTTTAGGAAAACGATTGTCTGATAGAAGAACAAATTTTTTGCTACCATTTTCCAACCCACCGAAAAACCGTCCGATCTTACCAGAGTATACCTTATGTCGCGGGGATTTGTTACGTGGAATAAATTCTACACTTCGACTCGATAGTCGAATGGTATGAAGGTTTTAATGTCGAATCAAAATGCTTCTTATGTAGATGGACAACAGATCAAGGTCGCATAACAGATTGATCGGGTATTCATCACTGTTAATAGTAACAGAACTTCTATAGTTTGTGTTTATGAATTCAGAGGTCCATAATGAAGTTTAAATATAAATAAGTAAGTACAATTTTTAAGTCAATTTGTCGTAACACATTCTTACGTACCTCTGAACGCAGAGCCCTAACAGATGAACGATGTGCCCTACCTCCGCGTAACATAACAGAAACAAACTCAAAATAACAAACTAAACATAAGTTAACAGTTTGTTGTCAGTACAGTTCGCATGCTCACATCTCGCATGCGCGTCACTTCCTTCCATTTATTTACACTCCACGTGCGTCATGTTAGTTTACATGCTTTATAATAAATAAATACACTTATATTTATGTTATACTACGTTACATATCTATAGGTTACATGTAGACCGGTAACGTTACAATTATTTACAATACAGATCCTTAACCACAACTAAAATAATGCTACAACGAGCTCTGAAGCTGATCAGATCATGCAAGCGCGCGGCTTAGCTACACGACATAATTAAACAGAAGACTTCACGCAACGAGCGTCGCACGCACACAGACGCGTGCCTACGGTTGATCTCGGGTCGAGTCAGTCGAACGCCCCATGCTATATACCGTACGTGCGCGTCCATGTGTGCGTGCGCCTGTTTCGAATCGTCGATTATTTTGTATCAGCTACACGTCACAGCCGCGCGCACCAGTATATTAAAATAATAAAGTAAGCGCATGCCGGGCGAGGGAGGGGGGAGAGACTGTAGGCCGGGGGCGGGGGGCGGGGATGGGTCGCTAGAGGTGGGCACTTACTTGGCAAGGGGTACGTTATCGCGGTCCGCGTACGCGTCATACAAATATTCGCTGCAACAGACATAACATACGGTCAGTCGGCGCCGACTCACGCTTCACACACACCAGACACCACCGCACTTAGAGGTTGCTACACTTGCGAGGACACCGCTTAACAACATTACGGCCCTTATTCATAAACCCAATAAAAGTGCTAACACGCTCTTAACACTTTAACTGCTGACGACCTGCGAGGCCGCGTGCGCACGACTCGCCCAGTGAGTCAGAATTGTATATCATTCCACAGTGTTAGCACTGCGCGATGATCATTGTTTTGAGCTTAGCAGCGAAAGTGTATAGAAATAGTATACTTATGTTTATAGTGCGTCCAAATATAGCTTCGTGATTTTGACAGGGGCGGTTTTAAAGATTTTTTTTCTTTTTAAAAATGTTTGAGCCGTCAAAACTTTATAATACACTAAAAGTATACAAGGTTAATTAAAATTTATTATAAAATTAAAGTTTTTACGACTCAGATATTTTCAGAAAGTAAAATAATCGCTCTTAGGGTTGAACCTCATCCGGCAGCATCACATCGCATTTTTCCGTCGCTCCGCCCTTTTCTGTCACTCAGGAGCGTCATTTAGCAGCACCGCCGCGTGCGGTCGCGTTCCCGTATCTTATTTGCGTGAACGCGGTGACACCTGAGTTATAGAAAAGGATGGAGCGCCGGAAAAATGCGATACGGTGCTGCCAGATGAGTCAACCCTTAAACGATCTGTTAAAATCACGAAGCTATCATGGACGCACTATAAGCTCAACACCGCGCGAGCACTTGACAGTGGTTCATTGATACAGGCCTACAATAACATCATTCACTCGTCATTCTAAATTAAATATTCTCAACCAGGACAATATTTTAACTTCTCTCTAAAACCAATAAGGGTTACGACACATTGATCGACAGCGATTGACGATTTTTCTATACAAAAAGCACGATTAGTATGGGACACCGTTCGCCACATCATCGATGCGAAAGAATGAGTTGCGTACGGTGTCTCATACTAATCGTGCTTTTGTATCGACAAACCGTGTCAGGTAACGCAACTGTTTTTTTTTATTTTTTTGTAATTGATTGACCTGGTTGAATGTCTTTAAAACAACGAGTAAGGACCACCAAACACATACGGAATTGCAATCCGGAATTCCGAATCAGGATTGTGATTTTGTTTAGGATTTGACAGCTGCGCAATTCCGAACGCAATTGTGGAGGAGGAAAATCCATACGAAATCGTAATCCTGATTCAGGATTCCGGATTGCAATTCCGTATGTGTGTGGTGGGCGTATAGCATGTAGTAATGTTTTTTGTAAGCGGTCTCCCCGCACGTGATTTAGGTGCGCAAGACCTCGGTCATGACGTGACACAAACACAATACACATGGAGGGACGGAGATCATTCCAAAAAGACTTGCCAATACTTTTGGAAACATCAAACAGAGGAGAAACAATTTGGTTAGGAATGGTGGAATTGTACTTCAAGTTTAATAAAACGATCTAGAAGAGACTAAGTCTCGAAGACGAATAAGTATAAATTACCTTATTTTAACTAGATCCTGCACTAATAAATAATCTTAACTTCTAGATGTCTAACAACGTAACACTATAGTTTACTTCATTATGATGGATGGATGATGAAAACAACAGAAGGTAACTTAATAGAACTAAAACATAACATTAAATACGGGCTAGGTGCTTCACTATGAATTAACAATAAGGTTCGCAAATAAATGTAGGTAATCTAGGAAGGTATTACATTGCGGGCTAAGTGCGAGCGACGTGTGGGGCTGCCCGCGGAGCGCCCGGGTCGCAAGCAATGTATGCGCATGCCGGGTGCCGACCTACGCTCCCGTAATATTTAGTAACATCGATGTACAGGTCGCAACAAACTTCTTCACCGCTCTGAAGTTGGCGTCACCTCTGAGCAGTCAATGAAGAGTATTCTGTGCAGTGGTGAGGCTAGCGTCAGCGTGGTTGAGAGGTTTGGGGCGCCGCGTACTAGCAGGGCAGCGAGTAGCGACAACAATGAATGGAACTAACAACATTACACCCAACTACTACAATCTCTGCTCACTGGTACTTATAGTTCGTCGTTCATTCAAGGGTACCTTACTTTCTTTTATACAGTTTTAATTTTTTTTCTGAAAGTGAGGTACTTTTTTTGGTCAAAAATTGTAAGTAACCACTGATTCATACTTATTATAAACTACTTCATGCTATATCCATTGATTGGGAAAGCATAACAGTATTAAAAACAATTGTAATCTAAATTTGATGAATTGAGCAAAAACACTTTCAGACCCAGAAGCATTCATTCACTCTCTCGGTTCGTCACTTAGTAACTGTAAAAAATCTAGCCAGTGTACTCAATAAAATTAAAAGAATAAATAATTATTTTGAAGCAATGACATTAAGTTACAGTTTTTTTTATAATCATAAATGTTCAATTAATCGAAATTATAAATATTTTAGTAGAAATATAAAACCAAACACAAATAGTTCTCAGAACAATTGAATGAACGACAAATAATCTCATCCCAATGAGCAGAGTGGACATGACAGAGCTTCGTGCATCCGCTATGAGGTGGAAGAGCGCGCGCCATCCTCCCCGCAGCCATACCAATACTAAACTCTATCCTCGCACGCTTACAGTTCATTATTAGTTACACTCTAGTTTGGTATGGGTACGTCACGGGTGGAGATGAGAGGGTAGATATCGTGTGTTTACCGGACTTGGCGTAGGGTCACCTCCACCAGCCGCGCGGCCGGCTCATCGGCTCATACTCGCTGCTAGAACACCCCGGACATTGCCGCGTTACATACATACTGCCAGCCCTCAGCCCTCGGGCGTCGGGCGTCGGGCGTCAGGGAGGGACCCACTTACACTAGCCGATGGCGATGAATCAACACAAAATAACATGAACAACTTAAAACAAAGCTACGAAGAGAGCGGCCTGTGTGAACCGTGAATGTTTAATACCTATTGATTCAGAGTCAGCGCCTTTACAGAATGAAAACCAATACTTGGTAAAATTTAGATACTAATTAGTCGGATTTGTGTTTTAAATAAATATCCATAAGTATCTTTTCACCTTTTCGTCTAGACATAGTTCTAAGGTGGAATCCTCGCCTCATTGTTTTCTATATCTGTCACATTTTTATGTTAACTCCTAAACTAGATATATTAGTATAATATAATGTATAGTGTGCCAGTGAGTGCGGCGCGTTGTTATTCTCTCGCTCTTCGACCACACAGAGGCGCCGGCGCCGGCGGCGCGGTACATTCAGATATAGGAGAATTTTCTACTTGTCTACGCAGCGAGAGACGAAAATCAAAATATATTTCAAGTTTCGATGAAAAAAGTGTCACTGTCGAATTTCTGAATTGAAATTGCTTTTACATCAGTTTTACATACCTTTTAATTAAAAATACGTATAGGTATATATACGTCTTTATTTCCACATTTATGACGGCGTCAACAAAAAAATTACAATAAATAACTTTTTTACTTTATTTTTAAAACGAATAGACGTACTAACGCCTGAAATTACTTTATTTACCTATAGACTCAACTTTATCAACTGTATGATGACAAAAATCATCGATAGATGTCAGTGACACTTTTTATAAATTTTTTCCATCGAATATCAAAATAAGTTTGTACAATTCGCCTCTCAGCTAAAAAGGTAACAATGCGCAGACGTGTCGCCCGCAACCCCCCGCACCCCGCGGTAAGGGGCGAGGGGCGAGGGGGGGGAGGATCTACTCCGAGTGTGAGGACAACAGACATAGTCCATTCACTACATAACATACACGTTCAATACAGGGATGAGGGGTGCACAACAAACCCAACTCTGACAACTCAACAAACTGAATGTTAACACAGCCTCAAATAAACAACTCAACAAATTAGTATTCAAAACAAAGGATAAGAGAAAAGAAAACAATTTAATGCAGCGTTTTAAAAAGGTCGCGGGATACTCGTGAAGTACAGAACGTGTCAAAGATCGCGATGAAGTTAGCTACAGACGTCGTAGAAGTGACGTACATATTTGAGCGAGGGTGTAATTCTTCAAACGCTTGCGAGAGCTAACGCGAGCCCAATGTACATTGACGCTTCTATAAAGTTAACTGAATAATCACTTTACAGACGAGTCGAAGTACAACGGGCTCGGCTAAACTTGCGCAAGTGTATCATTACAAGATTAAAGCGAATGATTTATTTGCCACGTTGACCACGCTCTGTGACGTTTTGAAACTAAAACCTTTAAGTACAATGCGACCTTTTTAAAGACTGCAAATTGAAAAAAATAACGATGATGGCAGATGAATGATCTCTTAGATAATAATCAGACGTCGAGGACACAACATACGGTTCAAATTAGCTCGTCGTTATGACCTCGAAAGTATTCGTAAACTATCAGAATGGAGTGACATATAAAAATAATTGAAGCTGTAAACATAGATATATGTGTGTGTGTATGTAGAAATAAATTATATAAATAATGTAGATGAATGTTATCATTTATTGATTGGTAATCTCTTTAAGGTTCAATCATTTTTGTATGACAAGAGTTTCTTAAATATGAGAGTTTTGGTGTGAGTGGATCGCTTCACAGTAAGCAGTTGATGATACTGTCAAATTCGCGTAAATTGAACATCAATAGGAGGTTTTGTAAATCAGAACTTTTCCCAAAACTTAGAGATAGAACGTATATTTGAAGTTGAACAGTTACAATAACGCAATGACTATGAAGCGAGCCCGTTCAGGCGCGGATTTGTTTAAAACTTTACTTTACTCTTCCTTCGCAAAATAAATAAAAGATACAGTTGTTAACATTTGCATAATGTTCTCCAAAAGATTTCAATACAGTTGACAATATCTTACATACGAAATGATGTCAAACGATCCGTCAAATAAGCTATTAAGAACTTATCCAAAAGTGGTGTAATAGGCCCTTAGTTTCTCAAAATATAAAACGATATCCGTCAATTAGGAGTATATAATATATAGCAACAACTCTATACCTTGTTATCTTTTGTCTACAAAGAAATTTAAAAGAATTCGATGTGTATTTAAAATGAACAATGTGTACCAAAGAGGTCACAAATCCTGAAACGCCTGAACCGAACCACAGACACCGAATGTCTCGTTAAAACATAACAATTAGATGTAGACTGCTGACACAGAAGAGAGAACTCCTCCTTAATAGAACTCGCATGAGGGTGGAGCCTACGTGACATGACATGCGTAGTTCCGCTTATGAGTGCCTTTATTTTGTTCAGAAAAAGACCATAAGTTACTGTGACAATTTTATAAAGATTCAGACATAAAGCTAATGAAAATTAGGTTGAATTTAACTTGATGTTTTTTATCACACTTAGTTCTCGAACTAAATAGTTCCCATGTGATTTCTACTAGTTCTCTTTTCTGTGACAGCTGACACAAGATGAAAAAATTCAATAACAGTTCAGTATGAAATCATAAATAAATAATTCCGATTAATTATTGGCTCGTTTGACGAGTTAGCGACATAACGTCGGCCAATTAACGCGAATATGGCATCTGTTGCTGAATTTTGATGAGATGAAACGGATATAGTGTTGTGCATTTACTTACTATTCTTTAAAAATATTTTATTAAGGTTGTGAAGATTTTTTCAACTTTTGCAAGTGACTATTTCTATTTGTTTCCTTAGAAGAAAGTTTCTCCCTGTCTCATATTAAGACTACATTTATTATTAAGATTTGACATTCGAGTATCCAGCCCACCCAAGTGATTCGTTTCATCTCTAATGCTGGCACTAAAAATGGCTTAATTGACACATATCACAAGTGACAAATACGCGTTTCTACGTGAACATAGGCAATGCAACTATAAACATGTGGATTCCACTTGATGTTACGGTTGCATATTTGCTTATTTCAATCCCTTTATCAGTGAAGAAAACCGACAGACGGGTATTTGTCATACGTGATATTTGCCAAATACGCCAAGTGAAGTGGCAACATAACAGTAATGTTAGTGTAGGTATGTATGAGGGTAAGGTGAGGATAATGAAGGTACTCACGCCTCGACGAGGGGCCCGGGGTAGGGGTCCACGTGCAGGTAGAGCCGCGCGAGGCGCTGCGCCACCACCATGATGGGCACGAACAGGAGCACGCACCACGATAGAGACATCCAGTATCCGTTCTGTAACCACCAGTTATTGTTGTCAACTTTGAGTCTATTGTTTACTAAGCAAGCACGAGAACTACTTCTCAGTGAGAACTTTAAGCGAGAACTTCCATGGAAAATTATTACAGTTCACCCATATACTTAATATACTATCGTAATAGACCAACAATCTCCTCATGATCGCGTCACGGAAACCGTAATGTCAATATGTGCGAAATTGATACGTGTGTGAGTTTTAGTGATAGATTTTGGAAATCAATCTCTATGCGAAACGGTTTCTTTTTCACGTGTACAATATTTGTTGCTCTTACACATAAATATTTGAAATAATATATTGTCTAGAAAATAGGACGTTTACTGTATGTAATGAATGTATTACGAAATAATTTTAAGAATAACATATATGAAAAAAAGTATTACGAAAGTAGTACTGTACCAATGTTATTTACCTTTGAAACGTCTCTTTATTTGAATTCCTGATACAAGTTACACGGCATTCCAACACAGAACATGATACCGTAATGATTTTTTATATTTGTTTGATAAAACACAAAATGAATAGAAAATCATTAAATAATATGAGATAATTTTTTGACAGGAACCGAGACTTTATTGTTTAAAAGTGGTTTTACGGCTATTATATTATAATCTCTTCCGCACGCGTAGGTTTTTCGGTAAGGTCGGAATCTTATTCGCATACCGTATTGGTCTACTTAAGGTAGTAATATTAAGTTTATGGGTTCACCACGCGTGGCGAGAACAATGAACGGCATTCACATTCTCGTACTTGGTCTTTCTCGTCTGTTCTCAGCGAGACTGTAGAGCAGATTTTGGAAACAACGCTTCCATAGAGTTACACCGAATTGAATCATATTAGTAATTTTATAAAGATTTATATTTTTTTTATTTCGACACGTGTGTTGTGTTCAGTTCAGTGATTGACAAAAGGCGACGGGCCACAATCTGTAACACTTCCAAAATTAGAGCGAGGATATGAACGTTTGGGTGTTGTTCCTAGATAGCTAATATTACAATATTTTCACACGTATCAGCAGGACGAATACAAATGAACCGAACTCCGTGGTGGATACTGGACACTTTGATGTGTAAAAACATCGTCTCAAATTGTATGGTAAAAAAAGTAAGTACATACATGTTCCTAGTTAGTATTTATTTAGTGGTATAGTGTACGGTACACTGTACAGTGTACATAATATAATACCTATCTATCTAAACTATTGTAAAACTGTAGCAGAAAGTTTGTCTGTATATTGAAGATATTAACAAAAAAAAGTTGCGATATGGTTTTAGTGTATCCCTGATTCCGTATCATCAATTTTTGAATTTTTGTCTGTCTGTTTGTTTGTGTGTTTGTTTGTTTGAACGAGCATCACGCAAAAACTACTGAACCGATTTTGATGAAACTTTTTTTGTTTGATAGCTTATGATCTGACCTAAAATCTGGTATGTAATTTGTGTGGTCGAAGTCGCGGGTTAACGCTAATATAATATACGAGCGTTAACCCGCGACTTCGTCCGCACAAATTATATATCAGATTTTAAGTCAGATCATAAGCTATCAAACAAAAAAAGTTTCATCAAAATCGGTTCAGTAGTTTTTGCGTGATACTCGTTCAAACAAACAAACAAACACCCAAACAAACACACAAACAAACAGACAGACAAAAAATCCAAAAATTGGTGAAATGGAATCGGGGACACCTAAAAACCATATCGTAACTTTTTTTTTGTTAATATCTTCAATGTACAGACAAACTTCCTGTTACAGTTTTATAATAGTATAGATTATATGACTGTGTAGTGTAGTGTGTACAGTGTAGTGTAGTGTGTAGCGTGTAGTGTGTAGTGTGTAGGGTACCGTGGGCATCAGTATGCGGCGGCAGTGAGCGTCGCGGGTGGCGTTGAAGGCGTGTGAGAGCGGCCCGCAGCGGCCCACGTCCTGCCGCGCCGCCTGCACCACGCGCTCCAGGTACTGCTCCAGCAGCGCCGCCACCACCTCCGCAAACTCGCGTGTCATCTGACACCACACGACACAAACACATCACACCCATCAACATCTAATCAACATCGACACCCCTCTAATACCGCACCTCACTTCCAAATATATTCACGGAGTGAGCTGCGATATCGCAGGAGCATGGCAGGGTTCAAAGTGATAATTATCTTGATAATTATTTATTATTCTTTGTTTGATACGAAATGAAAATGCCGAAGACTTGATACTTAGTCTAGATACAAGTGTATTAAAACAAAAATAGAAATTTTAGAACTTTTAGTTAGAAACTAAGAATTAACTTGGATAATTATCATGATAAATATCCAAAAATATAATTATCTTGATAATTTCGAACTCTGGATTATGATAAACATAACGCACAACAATCTGCAATTGTCTTTAAAGGTGGAGAATGAAGAAATGAGTTACAGAGTTTATGCTTATTTGCCAATGTTTCGCAAAACGACCAGAATAGAAGGGGCGAACCCAGTAAAGTAAATAGTCATCCCGGTCTACATGAAATATCTTAATAGTAAGTGAATAGTAAGTCTTCAAAAATTTTTACATAAAGTATTTTTTATCGAATTATAATATAATAATGTAGATGTAATGCATGTGTGTATACTAACGTTCTGTATGAGGTCGGGACCCTGTGTGTTGAGGAAGGTCTCCGCCTGCGAGGTCTCGTGCATCAGGTACGAGATGGCCTCCTTCAGCGACGAATGGTTAAACTTGAGTCCGTCGCGCAGCTTAAGCGCCGTCACCTGTAAAAAGAGGTTATTTTTATATTTTATTTTATTTAAGTTATGCATTGTTAAGATGAAAAGTGGTACACTCGATGTTTAACGTCTAACGTAGTATAACTAAAACTTGTCCGCCGTTTTATGACTTTTAAATTTAACTGTGCATTTTTTCTATCACTGTTTCTACTTGTGCAGCTACTGCTGCTACAACTGCTGGCGTTGCGCCGGGTTGTCCAGACACCCGGCCACCTGCTGGTCACTAGTGTACTAACGTTGAGCGCGTGGGTGCCGGCCAGCATGGGCGTGACGATGTCGAGGTGGGCGGCGGCGAGGCGCTGGGACGCGTTGCGGAGGGAGCCCGCGACCTCCTGGAAGCCCGCGCGCTGGCTCACCGCGCGCGCCGTCGACTCCAGCTGCGCCGCCAGCGTGTCCAGCGCGAGCGACGTCATGTTCGTCTCCAGCTAAGGGCAGGAGGGATAGTTACAATTCACTATCATTTATTTATCAAACATGAGATATTTATTTATTTATCTTTATTGGTTATCAAACAGCAAATTACTATACTTATGTGTTAGATAACATATAGTTTATAGTTCATTGATTTAAATAATTTGAACCCAAGGGGGTTCAAATTATTTAAATCAATGAACTACGGTATTTACGAGTGAAAAGGGTCAACTCAATGGCCTGTGAACACCAAAACGAACAACGACAACGAAAATTTTGAGGAAGCTGAACAATTGCACTTCAAAATGAAAAAATATAAATGGAAACAACAATCTTCAAATATTCTATCTTCTGAACGGACAGAGTTAGATATAAGGTGTTCGAATAAATAATTCGATAAAAATCCAAGATGGCCGCTATCGATCTAATAAAGGGAGATAAACAAACGCCGCTCGAAAAATGGAGCCATCAAAACAAGGCGTAATCCAGCAGTGTGCCTTGTTTCGCTCTCAGTTGCTAATTGACCGCGCCAACCATGTGACGCTCAACGATACCCAAATGCGCAGTTAAAAACTGTAAAAGCTATACTCTAAAAGTGCAAAAAAAAGATGGGGTGTCATACTTTCAGTGGGTATCGCTTTGTAATCACATTATCTTTAATATTTTTCATATATCATGGCATTTATAGGGAGGCGCTAGGCGGCCGCGGCACGCCGCTGCAGCCCGCGATGACGTCGACGCGCGGAGGCGTGCGGGGCGCGGGGTGCGGGGTGCGGGGCCTCTCCCGCCCAGCGCGGGAGCTTAGAGCGTCACGGACTGTCTGTCACGCCCGAGAGAGCACACGCGTTCGCACACCCCCCGCGCTTACCCCGCGCACCCCCGTGATCTCTAGCGAAGCGCCGGCTGCCCCTAGCGCGGCCTACCTTCCCGGCCTCCCACCGGCGGGTCCCACCGGGAAGCTGGTTACGACTGGGTGCAGTTACCCGGCGCCGCCGCTTTCGCGAACGAGCCGCAGTGGCACCCCACTGACTCCAAACAACCCTTTTCAGGGCTCCCCGCAGTTTCAAAAGGGCATTACCCGAGGGTACTTTTGCGACCCGCACAACGCAACTCACATCTTTTGGTTTATATTGGGCCACCCGCCTAATAAAAACAAAAAAATACCATAGTCGCCGCGAACACCCCCCGGTCTCGTCTCCCCGCGTATCGCGAGGAGACCGCGGCCGCTGAATCCAACTGTGGATATCGACAGAATCCGCAGAGGGATCCAGTCACGGCTAGTTAGGCTAGCCAGCCAGCAAGAGACCGTGGGATGGTCGCCGTCGGTGCCTGCATGCCCACGCCACGTCTCTTCTTTATAACCGCACCTAAGAAATCTATTAGCTACTAACATAACTAAGTGCATATAGTTAACGAGTGTGAGAGAGTATAGTACTAACCGCGTCCAGTATCTTATCGAAGTCAAAGTCGGACAGGCCGGTCTCGGCCAGCATGGTCAGCTTGCGCTTGGCACTGCCGCGCAGGATAGTGAGCCCGCCGGGGGAGGGGGCGGCGCCGGCGCCGGCGGGGGGGCGGCGCGGGTAGGAGGGGCGGAGGGCGGCGGCGCGGCGGGAGACCTCCGCCGACATCTGCGTCTTCAGCTGCTCCAGGTCGTACAGCCGGTGCAGCTGAAACGTCTGCCGCGAGAGGAACATCGTATAATCATATTAATAAGCTAGGCAGTCATGATAAAGACCTGCCTTGTCGTTCGTCGAATAGTGTATCATTACACGATATACGTCTTAACGGAATAACCGAAACTGACAAATAGTTCATTCAGAATCAAGAGTACAATCGATTTTACACCTTTTTTAAAGAGATCTAATTTTTTTTTCCGCTTTTAAATATTTCTGTAGCCTACGCGCACGGCTCATGACAATATCAATACTTACGTCACAGTTATTTCGTCACAACAAGTGAATAATAAGTGAGTAATCCACTTATTAAGTGAGTAGGTGGGGCGCAGTGGCGAAGGACGGAGGGAAGTAAATAGGAGTATCTTAAAGAATATTAGTCGTTTTAAATAAGTTTCAAGGGAATTCGATTTACTTCAATAAAAAATTGCTATGGTGTGTGATGGTTTCGGTTATTTCGTTACACAATATACATAATATGTATATGTGTGTACGAACCGCTCCACGTCCTCGAACATTATATATACGAGCGTTAACCCGCGACTTCGTCCGCACAAATTATATACCAGATTTTAAGTCAGATCATAAGCTATCAAACAAAAAAAGTTTCATCAAAATCGGTTCAGTAGTTTTTGCGTGATACTCGTTCAAACAAACAAACAAACAGCCAGACAAAAAATCCAAAAATTGGTGAAATGGAATCAGGAACACCTAAAAACCATATCGTAACTTTTTTTTTTTGTTAATATCTTCAATGTACAGACAAACTTCCTGTTACAGTTTTATAATAGTATAGATATGTGTGTACCTCGTAGAGGGTCATGTTGCTGTGGCAGCGCAGCAGCACGTAGGTCATGTTGAAGGCAGGGTCGCGTCGCTCGTTGAACAGAGCTCGCTCCAGCTCTACGAACCGCTCCACGTCGTCGAACAGACGGTTGTCGCGGGGCTCCCTGTATCATACATTATTATTTATATTTATATTGTACGAGCGAGGAATTTTTTGTAGATACACAACATTATTAATCAGCAAGTTAATATAATCGGGTATCGGGTATCGGGTACTCACGTGAGGGGGTCGCACAGGAAGCGCTGCGCCGCCACGCCGACCAGGAAGTGTACCGCGAGCACGAGCGCCACCGCGCCGCCCAGCACGAACATCACGCACATGCCGCTGTGGGCGACACACGACACATACATTAGTAACGTTACGTGCTCGCCTCGCTTACAGTAACAACATGCTAATGTAACAACTCGTATAGTGCACAGACCACAGCAGGCAGCGCGAGCCGGCGCCCTTGTTGCAGCAGTCGCTGGCGCCGTACACGTCGGGCCGCTTGCCGCACACCCCGCACACCAGCCCCCACACCACCAGCACCGTCATCTGCACACACACACACACACACACACATTATATCTATATCACTATCGCGTTACATTCCGGACCACTACGTCACCCATGACCTGTCCTGAGCCACACATTGAGTCATATCTTCAGCCTAACCACAAGTCCGGCACTTCAAACCACGTTTAAGATTTGACATGGTGACATTCGCACATGCGCAAATTGTGCATGACATAATATGTGTAGAGTTGACTTACCACGCATCGTATGAACAACATTATACAATTCGTTACTTTTTATAGTTCATTCTGTTATTAGAAATAGAATTTATGCTAAAGTATCACTAAAAATGTGAGTTTAGCGTTATTTTCTAACGATTATTTTTACTGAGAGGATAAAAATAAAATATATTTTATGTAGTCAAATCCAACGGGTGTGCGCGCCTGATTGCATTCCCTTGTTCGGCTTCCCTCAAGTTTCTCCAGAAAGTGTAAAGTGAGGTCAGAGGGGGAGTGGCCATTCTGTATGTAGAACTATATACTATTAGCTATTCTGTGGCCTAACGCAACCAGTAACCGCCAGCCTTTCGACTTCTCCTGGCTCAGATATTCTGTGAATATATCAGTGCCGTGATGAGTCTATATCTAATAGCTTGTTACGCTGACTCAGCCGTAGAACGAATGGGGGAAGATCCTACTGTGAAGAGAACATATTTGGGACTACCCTCTGGGCGTCGCCCGGTGTGCAGACTCAAGTATCGCTGAATAGACCAGATAACGAAGGAACTCGAGGAGTTGCCTTAGATCTGGTCTGAGATGACCCGAAAAAGGGATTTATAGCGAACTTTGTTGTTGGAGGCTAAGACCCGCTCTTAGTTCTTGAGCCAGCATAGTAACTCAATAATCTAAATCGCTTCAGAACCCACTTCAAGTCCAGCTACTTCTGGCGTATATTTTCAATCAGTCATAGAGTGCAGCACATACTAGTAGCAGCGCGGAGGCGGCGCCGATGCCCACGTAGCGCCTGTAGGGGCCGTACTGCTGGTAGAGCTGGTCCAGCGTGTCCGCGGCGGCAGAGTGCTGCTGCAGCTTGGCGCTCGTGTTCCCCGCCAGGTACGTGATCGAGTCCGCCACGCCCTCCAGCCTGCGACCTGCATCGGAACATTACCAACGTTATAGTCGATGTTACACTCACAAAAGGGCAAAACTGACATTAGACAGAATGAAGATTATGAGTAATTGGGGGCGGTGACACTCTGCAAGAACGTCAAAATCACGCAAAACCTGGATATATGACTATACTAAAATAATTAGTTCCACCTGTCACCACGACAAAAACTTTATGCAAACAATAAGATGTTCAAAGAGCCTGGAGGAAGTCATGCGTAAGTACCGGAAAAAAATATTCACACTTGACTCTCGCGAGAACTTCTCGTGGATAACTTTCAAGGAAAGTTACTATGGCTTATAATGCCTCGAGAACAATGAAGGGCATCCACCCTCTCGTTCTCGGCTGTTCTCGACGAAAATGTAGTGCCCGCATAAGAAAGAGATCGTTTAACGAACGAAGCACACACTCGTGCAAACGCACGTTTCGCGGATTTTATGACACAGGACGCATTATGCGTCCATCCATTTATAGGTAGTGTAAATTTTTCATTACGTGAATAGCCTAGGCTCACATTCAGTCAAACGGTCACGAGTCATGATATTAACAAGTGTGCCAAGCGACCCGCTCACCGGTCTCCGCTATGGCGACGCTGACGCTGGGAATGTGCTCGTCGACGGAGCGCTGTATCTCGAGCTGTATCTCGCGGAACACGCGCTGTCCGTCCTCCACCTCCGCCTTTATGTCGCTGTCGAGCAGCGCCGTCACGTTGTTCAGCAACTCCGTCACGTCCGGCATCTGACGGTCACCACACCGGACACTCAGCTTTCAACTCACTTATGGCACTTCGACACAATCGCGCTAGTGGACAATCTGTACTGGAGACAACGGATGAACTCGTTACGTGATCATTTTGTGCGCTCCTAAGGCTGCTTTTCCACCAGAGCTGTGCGAGGTAGCGAGGAATCAATCCGACAATAGCACGCCCGCTCGATCACGTCACTGGGAAATTGAAGCCCTCTCATTGGACGATTTTTCCTCGCTCACCGCCTCGCTACCTCGCACATCTCTCGTGGAAACGCTGCCTTAAAGCTTTCTCTGTGAGTTCAGGAGCACAATGATTAAAGATCCCCACTGTCGGTGCACTCACACAAGCGCGCGTTGTACGTACAAACAGATGCACACATACCTCAGCTGAATGTGTGCACATGATCATACGTCCCGCAACGCGAGCTCGTGTGAGTGCACCGACAGCGGCCGCTTGTGTGCAGTTTCCGATCTATAGTAGGGATATGTAATCATGTGCCAGGAACGCACAAAATGATCGCGTGACGCGCTCGCCCAATGTCTCCCATAGGTTGTCCACTAGCGCGGCCGTTTGAAGCTTTCTCTCTATGCGGTATTTACTCATGTGTTTATAACGTAGCGCAGAGAGCAAAACGAATCAACAATCGAAAATTACGTTAAATAAAAGAATGCGCGTATTTTAAAGTAGATAAAGAACATTATTTCTTATTACTGAAACCCCTACTATGGTCTCAGGGTGATGACTGTCCAGGAGTGCTAGCATGCCACTCACGACAAAGCGACAAAACCGTCATGCGCATTCGCTTTCGCATACGCAAAGTAGGTAACAAAGACAAACAAGTCTCGATTTTTCTCGTTTTGTCGGGGATGACATGCTAAGCCCACTCGGACGTGATCTAATAAGACCTACAAATGATGACAAAATGCATGTTACTTACCGTCGGAAAGTATTTGTCGAGCATCTAATGATAGCGTGAAAATAATGAACAAGAATCGTGATATTATGAATATAATATGTATACACCATACGTTAAGTACAGCGAGACACACAGAGAAAATGTTTCAATTCATAGAAAAGAAGCCAAATATAAGAAACGACATACAAAAGCAAGCTTGTTGAAATTATTTTATGATTATTTCGCAAGTTGATAACAAAATCTGTCTGTTGTTCACTTTATTATGTTTCACATTGAATGATCGGGCATTGTTCGATCGGACAAGAAAGGTAATAGTTTAATAATTGTAAACTATACTATAGTAAGTATCACCCTATCAATTGTAAGGTGAAGGTGTTTGGAGCAGTTTGTCGCCATCTCGCATACCGAGCGAGATAAGTGGCGCTACCGAGACTTTTCGCGCGATTCATGTTAGGTCCTGGAGGCTCTTTTCTCCCTCCTTGTAAACAGTGAACTATTATGTACTACGTACAGGAAATAGCACTGCACGCCACAATGGTGTCCCATTCTCTGTGGCGATATTGCCACACTTAGTAAATCGCTATCGGTATCTCTTCAACCCGCCTGCGCTCGGCTCGTTGTACCCTCATGTGGCGCACGACGTTCGTGTTTGTTCTACTATGTAGTATTTAAATAGTTCAATGCTTGTTAATGATAATGTTCTTTTCAATTAATCAATCAAATATTTTTTCTTATCTTATCTTATTATGGGGGCAAGCCAGCAACACTTCTTTCTACCCAATGGTATCTTTTGTGTTGAGTTGACCCCTAAATACCGGTGATTTTTTTTACTGTCTCGAATCTTTCAGGGGTGGTTCAGACCATCAAACTAAACAACTTTTAATATGGAAGCAAACCGTCTTTCTCATACATTTGAGTCGAGTAGGCATTTACTAATATAGGGTGTAAGATGAAATTATGTACTTACTATTCAAACATTTTTATGGAACTTGTTTTCCGAAATAAATTTATTTGAATTGAATCGAATTACATTTTAGTATGGAACAGATTTTTTTTCATTTGCGTTTTGCTACTTTGTTCGGTTTGATTTTGATGGTCCTGAACCACCCCTGAGATTCGGAACGGTAAAAAAAAACACTATTTCTTGACCCTTCAAAAACAAAAAATGAAATAGTATGTATTTTATGTACAGACCTGGCTGTAGTGTATCTCTGTGTCGAGCTGGCCGATCTTGTGCTTCTCCTGCAGCCGCACGCACTGCGGCTGGTCGCAGCGCGCCAGCGTCTGCAGCAGCTGCCCCTTCACGCTCCGCAGCACTGCCGGCCGGTACAGTGCCGAGTTATTGTTAGTATTCACCACAGAACAGAGAAACCGGCCTCGCATTAATTGAAGTAGTATACAGGTACAACCCGCATGCCACTGATATGGTTTATTTTATATGAAGATAAGGTTACGAAATTAATGGCTTCTTTACTTATGAACTGGCGATTATCGAAACAGAGACTTATGGAAAGAACAGAGGAAGGCTATTGCCTTAGCATGATATTATATAATTGTCTATGGAAACTTCAACAGTACAATCAATCCTAATGAAATATTTCATGTAACTAATTAATTGTGTATAAAACTGATAAAGGACACAACAAATGTAGTGGAATATAAGTAAATAAGTATAACAGCGTCTCACCGGCGTTGAGCCGCTCGGCGCTGGCGCGCAGGTCGGCGGTGAGGTCCCTGACGGCGCTCAGGTCGTCGCGCACGCCGTCCAGCCGGCGCACCATGCCGGTGAGCGTGGTGACGGAGACGGCGCGCGAGAACTCCCCGAGCTGCACAGAGATGGTGAGCCCGCTGCTCGTCAGCATGGCGCTCAGCCGCCGCTCCAGCTCGCGGTAGTTGTTCACGAGCAGCCAGCGCGCGTGCGCCTGCGTCGCGTTCAGGAACGTCCGAGCGTCCTGCAGCCCCGCGCGCACGCTCCCCGCCGACTCCCGCGTCCCGCTCTCCACCTGAGAGTCTGTCGCGAACGCGCACACCACACCGAACCTGCAACACCCACATGTACATATTCAATAATTATGTACAGAACAGACGACAAGAACAAAATCTGTGCACCACGATCAGCAGTGCGGGGCGCGCACTGGGGGCATCGCGGCCCAGCACTCGCTCAGCACATGCTAAGTAAATTTGAGACCATCGGCGCAAATGGATGTACAACGCTTTATTTTATGCACTCTATCGTTGATACACTAAAGAACATTGTTACTAAAATGATAGTTGAAGAGTTGTTGACTTCCCTTATTGTCTCCTATATAAAATACTTCTAGTTATACGGTGATCAGTAAACCAAAGTCCACTGTCCATTAACAATAACTACCTGTCAATCGGGAGTAATCGGTACAGACAATGGACTCGTAAATTGTATGTCTCCTGTCTATTAACATGGCAACAAGTTGAATACATATCAATCGAAAGTAATCGGAAAGGAGTATGAGCACTTCTTATCATCATCATCAACATATATACCTCCGTCCCACTACAGGGCACAGGCACAGGCCTACCCCCCAAGGAGGGTGTGTGGGACTATTAAATAATCTGTGTTATACGATGTATTCCTTCACCGTTTGAGATTTCTCAATCTCAACCGACTGCTCTCGCAGTCGGTTTTGCGTACATAAGTTAGAAAACTCATTGGCATATTCATCGAGGCCGGACCCTCCTGATTGAATGTCCCACTCCCAAATGCGCCACTGACACTTCTAGTGAAATGAGTGAAACATGATTATTCGAATATTCTTTAGAATATCTGTCTGACCCCCACCGAGAACAAAGTCGTGAGCGTATGCTATGCCATACTATGCGATATTTATCTTTATCATAGGTAGGTAGCTACAGGAACCTTACCACTACACTATCAGTCTATCACATGTAACAGAAACCACACGCTGTCTTGGGTGACCGTAAACAGCAGCAATAATAAAACTTGCATAATATTCACGGCACGTGTGAACGATTCGACTCGGCTCCGGCTGTTGTAGAAATAATCGATCAAATCAACTACATTTACAATGCAGGTTCCAACTTAATATGCTAAAAGTTTTTTAAGGGGATGATCAGACCATCAAACTGAACAACTTTCTCTGTGTCCAAAATCCAAATCGCGAAAGAAATCCGCTATCCCATAACATTCAAGTTCAAATCGAGTGGGATTGCAGTTTTGTATAGAACAGCTGATTTATTTTACGTGATTTCGATGTTGGTCTTTGGTTGGTGCAAGTTTTTCAGTTTGATGGTCTGATAATCTAATACCCATAAAAAACTATGTGCATGTTAATAAGAACTCTTTAGTATGAATAATTTACCGATTTATCAGGGATTAGGGACAAAGGACTAGCCCAAGGCTTTGTAACCAACGTTATGTACAGGTAGGTATTCTCACGCCGCCCCGCGCGGCACCAGTAGCAGTGGCATCAGAACAACTCGACGTGATGTAGGTACAGATAGTATACTCACAGGAAGAGAGTGAGGAGCGCGATGAGCAGGATGGCGAGCAGGCCCTTGAGGCACGAGTCGTACTTGCGGTCGAAGGGACGCCGCCGCCGCCCCGCGCGGCACCAGTAGCAGCAGCACCAGAACAACCTGCACATCATGGAGATTAGAGTCTGCAGGGCAGGGCTTCTCTCATTCTTTTATCTAAACTATTATAACACTGTAACAGGAAGTTTGTCTGTACATTGAAGATATTAACAAAAAAAAAAGTTACGATATGGTTTTTAGGTATCCCTGATTCCATATCACCAATTTTTTGATTTTTTGTCTGTCTGTCTGTTTGTTTGTTTGTGTGTTTGTTTGTTTGAACGAGCATCACGCAAAAACTACTGAACCGATTTTGATGAAACTTTTTTTGTTTGATAGCTTATTATCTGACTTAAAATATGGTAAAATATTTATTCATTTTGTATCCGTACGTGAGCGTCTAGGTGTGCGCCTGTTTCGCTCGTTGCGTGAATCTGCCCTTCTGTACCTATCTCTTTTGTGGCTAAACCATCGCATCTGAGATAGGAACATGTCATCACCAGTATTGACACATGACAAAAGACGATTATCACAAGTGAAGCCCATGACTCGGTTGTCTATGTGGATGATTCTATGTTATTATGAGCGTTAACCCGCGACTTTGTCCGCACATTTGAACGAGATAAAAGGCGCAGCAGTTTATATGCCTCGCCTATAGGTACAGTAGGCGGTAGGTAAGGTAGGTAGGTACGTACCCGGCGAGCGGCAGCGCGGCGGCGAGCAGCACGGCGACCAGCGCGACGCTGGCCGGGCCCGCGTAGTGCGCGCCCAGCACGCGCCACTCATCCTTCAGCGGGTGCGCCAGCTCCACGTGCCCGTCCGACACCGACACTATGCCTGCGGGAAACATTACACACACATTATGTACCGCTACTGACGTGCCAACCGTCGAATCCAACTCGGCTGGGCAACCTTCGGGAACCCAAATACCGCAAAAGTCTTTGACCAGTGTGTATTGCCAGTGTAACATATGGAACAGACACGCGGTCGCTCCCTCAAGGCCTCATAAAAAGGCTGAAAATAACCCAAAAACCAATGGAGAGGGCTATGCTCGGAGTTTCCCTGCGAGATCGAATCAGAAATGAAGAGATCCGCAGAAGAACTAGAGTAGCTGACTTAGCCATTGAATTATTATTATTATATCAGCCGTCGCTGTCCCATTGTTGGGCAAAGGCCTCCCTCCGATCTCTCCATGCGTCCCGGTTTGAATTGCTAAACTAAAATGGCAATGGGCGAGACACATTGCACGCAGAACCGATGAACGATGGGGCCGA
Organism: Agonopterix arenella; assembly: GCA_927399405.1. Lineage (NCBI taxonomy): Eukaryota > Metazoa > Arthropoda > Insecta > Lepidoptera > Depressariidae > Agonopterix > Agonopterix arenella. The sequence continues at coordinate 17,696,121 of OV656707.1, read as the reverse complement.
AGAGTTCTCGAGTGGCGACTGCGTACCGCAAAGCGTAGCGTGGATAGGCCCCCACAAGGTGGACCTACGAGCTGGTGAAGGCGGCGGCTACCAGTTGGATGAGGGCAGCACAGGACAGGTCGTTATGCTTATCCTTGGTGAGGCATATGTCCAGCAGTGGACGTCCATCGGCTGAGATGATGATGATGACTGACGTGCCGTGTGGTTGCGGCTAATAATGGACCATTGCATTTCTCCGTGTGCTTATTGAAAGGCAAGCTTATTAGCGACCGTCACCACTTATATTGATGTAGGCAGGCAGGTCACATATTATTGCCTCCTCTCACGAATAACCGTGAGATTAAGCGTGCCATACGCCACCACTCGGGCCCATTGTGGATTGGAGGCAAGTTATTATTACTGGCCAACTTTTTGTCGCTGACAATGACAACGCTACATGAATATAAATTGACCATTATTTTAATATACCGTTAACACGTGTAAGTTACAATCATCTGCTAATTTGCTAAAGCCAATGAACTTGTAGAAACATTGAAAATGAAAGTATTACACAAGCCTGTCAATACAAGGACACACTGTTATAATTTCAGGCTATTTTGGGATCGGAGCTTAAAAGTCATACATAACATAACATTAATGATCGATTCATCATTCAACTTATCATTTACTTTTAATGTGGGACGTACGCATATAGGGATCTAAAATGGTTTGGAAACAATTTTTTAGAGGGAGATTTAGATCTAGCTATCACAGGAAACTGGCAATCATATGCTAGCTAGAGGAAAGTGTAGTCCTCTTCAAAATATTAACTAAGACTGGTGAACACGAATTATTTAGCAATACGACGGAAACAATTGGAGTTCTGTATCTGGGGCTCCAACTCCAATGAGAAGACCGATTCTTGAATAACATACTGATGTTGAATACGACTCAAACGAGAACGCAACTCCGCAATCTTCATAAGTAAGATGGTGAACGGTGTTTGTAAAGTACCGTTGGACAAGACGATAATATAAACATGCCACCGCGCCCGCGCCCGCGCCGCGCCGGCTGACAGCCGTCCGTCGTAAACATAAGCGATAAGATTACGTCACGATACAAAGTGGGCCATCGCTCAACGCGCCGCGACAGCTATTCGATATTTTCGTCGCTTCCTTCACCGGCTCGTTGGTCTAGGGGTATGATTTTCGCTTAGGGTGCGAGAGGTCCCGGGTTCAAATCCCGGACGAGCCCAAAATTCTTTTTTATTTTTCTTACACATTTAACATGTTAATACGATAGGCAGAATGTTTTATTTATTAGTTTAACCACTTCATATTTTTGCCGTTGCTAATAATACAATTCGTGCGTCTTCATGCTTATGAACACGCACTTCACGCATGACAATAACGCAGGAAGATAAAACTAGCGTTCTACGAAAATTATAGCAATTATATAAAAGCGTCACGGTTCCACTACACGCATAGTCACGACCTCGTCCCCGCCTGGTGGCTGCACTCACGAGGAGTCACCATGTGGCTAATGACAGTAACATACATCATACGCACTTTGTTAGAGATCGCTTACTTATTGATGTCCAGTCTCCATAAAATTACAATTCTGACAACGATTGCTATTAAATTAGTGAATATTTCATTATTAGCATTAAGAATGTCGTGGTGATCCTTGGCCTGTCATGCAGTGGCCGTCTATCGGCCGATATGATTAAGATAGAAAACGAGAACACATTGAGTTTTATAATAAGAAGTCAATGCGAAAACACTTTAATTTTTGTAGAGCCTATTTTAATTTGTTTCACTGTTGTTATTAGCGTCAAACACAACTCTTTTGCACGTATAAAAGATTTCTTCATGTATAAAAGATTTAGATTCATTTGTTTTCCAATCATCCAAGAGTAGACTGGGAAATGATAACGCCAAAGATTTTTTTTATCTTTGGGTAACACCCTAAAGACTTTAAAACTATTGCTATATAAGTTCCTCATGATTTCACCGCATCTATCTCTCGCGACTAAGCAACTAAGCATCAATCTATCTATTGACATATAACACGGGCAGGGCACGCAGACGCACGCGTACGAGGCATTACGTTACAATATGTAACAAGAGTAACAACCATAACACGAGCACACGGGCCGTGGGCACGCGCAAGCGCATTTGTTCGCGGGACCTTGGCCGTGCGGCAGCGACCGTCGAGCGTCGACGTCGCGTCGCGCTCTGCTGGGTGCTGGTGCTGGTGTTACCAATTATGTATTCTGTCTGTAGAGTAGGACTACCGAACTCGCCCTTGCTCTAGCTTCCTAAACGTGGTTTGAATTACCCGCCTTTTGTACCCTTCTTGTTCGTGTATATTGTTTTTTTTTTTGTGTATTTTTGTGTGCAAATAAAGAATATTGATCATATCTTATCTTAATTACCTATGTTGCCGACGATGTAACTACTTCATACTTTAGCACGATGAAGAAAAGGTGGACGTAGACGTAGGTCAAGTCAAGTATTGAATGCAAGAGAGTTCGTTCAGTAAAAATATTAGGACAACGAAAATCCAATCAGGGTTGTAGATATTATTTATATCGGGTGACATTGTACGGACCGGATACCTGCTTCACTAGGACGCTAAGTAAGGAGATATTTGGTTGGATTAGGGTTAGATACAGGGCACTACCAATCATTATGACGTAGCACGACTAGTTCTGCAAAGCATGTTAGTACAAAGACGAGTAGCAGAAGATTATTAACACGCCAAAGTCGCCCAAAAGAGGAGGAATGTAAAGATAACAACAAGACAAGCGTAGTATCTTGCGACCTGGCAGCGCAGCGCTGACCCAGCGCAATCGCTTGCAATTATTGTTCGCTTCATTATTAGTCACCTTGATCTCAATTCGAGCGAATTACAAACAAAGCAATTGCGTACGCCACACGTGGATGTGAACCAAATACCGTAAACTTGCAACTATCTGATTCCCTTTGTCTTCTAACGTATAAGCCAGCCAATTAATCCTTCAAACATGAATGCAAAAGAAGCGATTAATTACTCGAAGATTAAATAATATGAACATAACACGCACTCACGCGCACTACACAAACATCGTGTGCTGACCGAAAAATTGGTATTCCACAAGTCACAAAATACTGCCTAATGTTTATGGACTGAGAAAAATAAAAAAAATTTTTTAATGCACAATATCCCTCATTTTTACAGAAATGGAAAACAATGTGCCAACACCATAAAAATCATTAGCTGTCCCATATATTTGAGTCTTAAGCATTCGATTGATGGTCTTAAGCAGGGACCGAAACCGGTATTGATAATACCGGTACTTTTTGGTTACAACCTTTATTTTTTCTACAGGTATTTTTAGAGGTAACCTTAATATCATTCTACTAACGGTTTGGGTACACAGATACCCAACATAAAAAACATGTATATTTAAATAAAAAATTGTTTCAAATATTATGATTTTTAAACATGTTACAGCCATGTTGTGCTATTTTGAATCAAATTAAAGATTGAAAAATTAAATTTCGTTCTCTGAGTATAACGCAGTTCCCCGGTTTAGAAAAGTGCGGGTTAAAGTCCCGCCCGAGACAAATTTTTCAATCTTTAAATAACCGAAAATTTTCGGTCCCTGGTCTTAACCACCCCCTTAAGTATTACTAGGGTGTTTTTTTACACCCTGTATATGTATAAGAGTACAACCTTAGCACAAATTGTGATGGCAAGAGAAAAGAACCCTTGACAAGACACGATTCCTCAGTCAAGACTCAAGAGGGACTTTGAAATAAAACCACCTGAGTTCTAATAAAGAATTTACAATGGAAGTGGTCAACATGAAGCAGTGAAGTGTTCTCCAGCCAGCTGTAGGTACTGTCGCAAAGCGGGCAAGTCATTACGATTCGGTCGCGGAGGACCCTCGGGGCTCTCCGCAGTGATCCGAGGGGTGAAGGGGCACTCGACAGGCGCTGGAGTCGCCACTCAAGTAGCTCGGGACCTGACTTTTTGACCTAGTTACGACAGGTTTGCTTTTTGATCGGAAAGGCATTTAAGGCGAAGATAAAAACGTATCGTGGTATTAATATAATGTACGTTGATTTGTGATTTCCAATGCATAATGGATATAGATTGGATGTGTTAGGTTTCTGGAGTCAACACCAATACTTTGCAGAGATCTTTATAATAAGTTGAATATTTTTATTTATGTTGGGTATGAATGTGGATGGCTGTAGTAGGAGAGGGAGGCCGAAAAAAAGATGGATGGATTGTGTGAAGGATGATATGTGTAAAAAGGTGTGAGTGTTGAAACGACGGCTAAGAGAGATGAATGGAAGAGGATGACATATTGCGCCGCCAAATAATGGGAAATGAGCAAGACAATGATGATGATTTTTATTTATGTTATGTTAAAGAGGCAAGAGTACTTATCAGCTTTTATTACCATCCATCCATGTTTAATTCTAACATTTATAATAAATTTTCGTGTAATGTAGTACTTATCTAAACTATTATAAAACTGTAACAGGAAGTTTGTCTGTACATTGAAGATATTAACAAAAGAAAGTTACGATATGGTTTTTAGGTATCCCTGATTGAATATCACCAATTATTGGATTTTTTGTCTGTCTGTTTGTTTGTTTGTTTGTTTGTTTGAACGAGCATCACGCAAAAACTACTGAACCGATTTTGATGAAACATTTTTTGTTTGATAGCTTACCGCTCGTTATTTTATATATCCGCTACCACCTCGACAATAAGTATCGAGAGAGAAGCGTACAATAATTAATACACTTCATTTAAAACATTAATCTTGTGTACAAAACCGGAGGGAACAATTTGTTTCTTGTTAATGAAATATGATGTTCGTTATTGATTGTAAGAACGAACGCGAACAGAGCAGTCCAGGTACCTGTTAGCTCGTAAACATGGCGGCTGGAGGGAGGAAATCCATTGTGATTTTGTCAATTATGGATAGCTGTCTATTCCACTAACCCAGATAAGACTGGTCAGCTTTATTCATGTCAGTGGGTGCTAGGGGCTAGGCCTAGATTACCCTAGATTCTGCTTGTAAAATATTGGAAGGAGGGGTACTAAATTACTAATAAAATTTACAGATTGTAATTTAGATTCAATCTACAGGGTTACATTGAAATGAGTCGACAAGAGGCGGTTCAAACCATCAACATACAAAAAACATAAAAAGAAAAATACATACGAAGATGATATTTTTTTTATCAAAAAAGTTTCATTCCCGTACCGGGAATCGAACCCGAGCCTCCTGGGTGAAAGCCAGGTATCCTAGCCACTAGACCATACGGGAGATATTAGATACCACCGAATATCTTTATCGCATGCTTGATTAAAAACAAATTGTCACATCTTGAATTACGACTGTGTGCGCAGGTGCTTCGATAACTCGATAACGTACCTATCATTACATTGCCGTTATTGTTTGAATTGCATGAAAATCCAAACATTGAATACGAGCCGTTGATGCTAAATTGGAAAAGCAAAACAATCAAAAGGTTTATTGCACTTAGATTCGGACAGCCTGTTGCTGGAAGCAGGCAGGTCCAGGGGTGGTGCGGGGTAGCGCCGGGCGCGGTGCGCGGGGGGGAAGGGGAGGGCTGCTCGTGGGTGCATGCAGCGGATCGATAGCTGCTCCCGTATAGACAGGAATACACCACTGTTGCCGGGGAACCGCGTCGTAGTTCCATGTTTACCATCTATGTTGCGTGTTGATATTTAACTATCACCGGCTAGCTGTAGAATTACGTCCAGGTGCTGTAAACACGTCACAGTGAATGATATGAAAAGCCTTACAATATTGACGGTTCTTTACAAACAGATCTCATTTGAACTGAGCAGAGCACCTTTACAATATGATATGAAAAGCCTACGATATTGTCCGTGCTTTATAAACTGATCTCATTAAAAAAACCAAGAAAAACGTCATTAAAGACAATAAATATCAAGTATATCAAGTATAAGTAGAAAAACTTATGAAACTTTGATATAACAACACAACTGGTGTTTTAAGACATGTGCCGTACCAAAGGACATTGGTTGCTTTCATCAATGGCCTTCAGAGTCCTACTACCCCGGACCCAGCGCCCGGCGCAACAGAGATGCTGCTTTTTTGCTAACGATGTTCTGCGAGCAGTCCACCTGTGCTGCAGCACAAATCTCTGGAACACCACAGAAACAGAGCAGTCCCAGCAACATCCTGGGTTCAATAAAAGGGACAATTGACAATGACAATTCAGAGTACATTGCTCAAAATGCTAGGACACATGAAGCACTGTAGTTTAGCGTCATTAATAGAGATATGACAAGGTAATGAATGGCAGAAATAAATAATCAAACACATGAATATAGGAAGTGTTTGTTTCGAGAGAGCAAGGTGAGCCAGTGAAAGGCGACTAACCAGTAGGTACTTACACGCAGGTACTTATCGAACTACGCTTGATGGTGCATGTAAATGTTAGCCAAGTTACTATAGTGCCAGTCCAGTACATAGCAGAGCAGGTATACCACTAACTGCATTCGGAGTAATAACCACAAATCAACATGTAAATTACGCGCGGATTATGAACACGCTACATTTACTGCATTTTGAATAGCTCTCAGGCTTTAACGCATCGAATATGACAGTTAGATTAATTTTATGAATCGAAGAAATTTAACTTTTTATAGGCTAGTTTGTGACTTTAAGAACATGCCTCCTATAATATTAAAGGAGCAATTCTTGTTTTTATCATTTGTAATTGGCTCTGTAGATTTCCATGGAAGCGGATTAGAGGCTCTGTAAATTAAAAAATCAATTTAGCTGGGTCGAATCTCTGGTTAAAATCAATTTTCGATAATAGATAACGCTGACTGAGCAAAGCTCGGTCGCCTAGATACTTAAATGACAAAGCGCCCTTATCCATATTGTAAATTGTAATCTATCCTAGAATTAAAGATATAAAGATCAAAATATGTATGTGTAAGTAGAAAGATGTAATTAGGGGCGCCAGACAACAACGCTGGACTCTAATTGTAATGAATCTTGTGCAAGCGACACAATGTGGCTCGTTAAACGAAAGGCAATAAGGAAAGGACACCACCAGCTTTGGGCGACCTCCCCCGTCGCCCTCGCCTCTATCAATCACATGCGACAATGTGGAGGGTGTCTCAAAGCCTGGGAGCTCTCGCTACAGTGGGGCAGTGGCTCGATGCTCAGTGCTTCTCGGAACGACTATCAAGTGTCTAGCTATCGAGTTACAGCTTCCATCGCGATGCATATTTTATTGGGTCTCTCCTATTGAGTTCATATTAATTACGACCCGGATCATATGACTATAATGTCTAGTAAGCTGTGTGCTTTTGACTTGAAGGATGAAATCTTACTTTTACCGGGCTACATCCAGTAGGATTCTAAGAAAATTATTTATTTTCGATAGTAGGTGGGATCTTGCTTTTTATGATTGAAGTAACTTAAACTTGATTTGTAAAAAAATATCTTTGATTTTGTTATTTAGCTGACTACATTATATCCATTTAGAACAAAATATGCTCGCCCTCGCCCTTTGTAGTACATGTTTTCTCAACTTTCTGTATATTTATGTCAGTGTGTACAATAAAGTGTTATAACAATATGTTTGCCTCACATACCACCTTTCCATTCCATCTATACCGTAACGTAATGAGGTCCATTATCCTTACCTGTAAATAAAAGAAACATCTCATTACTATTTATATATAACTATAACGGTTACGTTTGTCTATCACAAATTAATGTCCGACACCAATCAGCACTTGAACGGCCGGACATAAGAAATAATTTCACTATCAATGACAGAGTAGTTATTGCACTCGAGTGATAACAAGTAAGTAGACTGTGGTATGCTGACAATAACACTGTGAAAAGTTATAATTCTATATGTACTTGATTATGTATTGAGATTAGCTATAGTCATTCATTATATACGTCCCACTGCTGGGCTACCCTCAGGGAGGAGGGCTGTTTTGCCTAGGGTACCTGGGGCTGGGTACTTACCTATACAGGGTGAAATCGATATGATTAGCATCCTTTAAAACTAAGAGTCTACCCATCAAACTGAACAACTTTTACTATGGGAGCAAACCAATCGGAGCACAAAAAAAATTTGCTGTTGCATACATTTGACGTGGCGAGACAATGCCGCCACTAAATAAGCATTTCTCTGATAATGGGCAGCAGCATTATCAGTACGTCAAGAAGCCAAAGAAATGGATTCCGACAGGGTTCATGACGAAGAAACAGTGGGCGACCCTCGGCCATTGTACTGCGGTGTGGAAGGCAAATGGGAAAACCACCGCACTAGTTTTTCCTAGAATAGGAGTATGAAATATACATTTGAGTCGAGTCGGCACGGCACGTATGGAACATCAGATTTTTTTTTCAGTCCGATCGGTTTGCTCCCATAGTAAAAGTTGTTCAGTTTGATGGGAAGACTCTTAGTTTAAAAGGATGCTAATGATATCAATTTCACCCTGTATATAAAATATGTATACTCTGATCTAGCACTTTCACAATCAGTACCCTCTAAATCAAGTGGGTGTACAAATGTCAATACAGCCCGTGATTCATTCGAACAGTGTGCAATAACATGAAACTTTTCGATACATTCTCATTCAGCTGTCGATAACGACAGCTCCGCCGAGGCAGGCCGAATAAGGTATGCGACATAAATAAGCAATGGTTTAGAAAAACTCGCCGATGTGTGGTGAGGTGTGTACGAAAAAGGGTAAGGTCGCCCAAATGTGGTCATCGTCACCGGCTCATTGGTCAGCGGCGAGGAACGCAGGTCCAGACAGTTGTGAAGTTACACCGTCTTGTGCTTAGGGGACGTTACAGAGGGAGGGATGAGGGTCATAAGAGGGCTGTTTATGGGTCGAGGTCTCAATGGTACGTCAGTTAAAAGTTATTTTCTAAAGAAGTATGTATTCGATGAAGTTACTTTGTACTCTTTATAAGAATACTTTTTTCTCTTTATAAGAATATTCCCTTAATATTATTTTCTTATAGTAAGTATGTAAAAGACACAGTAATTATTTAGAGGAATAATAGCAACTCAATGCAAGAGCGTGAAATTAGAATATCGAGAAATCCTTTCTCTATATTCTAATTTCACACACCCCTACATCCTCCGTGGAATATACATTCCAAATTTCATGTTTCTATCTTCAGCGGTTTAGGTTGTGCGTCTGTCAGTCAGTCAGTCACAGAACTGTTCTCAAAGTATAGATAGCAGTAACTTTCCAAAGTTTAACGTCTTTTCTGAACAACTAGAGATTCAAGCAATCACAATTTGACACAGCAACGTGTGTATGTGGCTGGTAGAAGTAGAAACCATCACCGAAGCTAATCGAGCAATATAACAGAGACGCGTGTAAATGTTACGGCTCGAGTGGAAGCTCGCAGCGGCTCGCATGCGATGGGAAAGTTCCCTAACCGTTCTGTTATTAACCGTTAATTTTTATCTCAATTAATCTATCCGGTTCTTTAGATATTTGGTTTTAAATAACCTTAATAAAGGCCTTATAATACAAGATTTATGATTCTTGCTCCTTGCTTCTGATGAAATTACTTTACTTTACTTCATGACTTCATCACGTATGGGCTTAAAGTAAAGTATACTTAATTTCTTTTTACCATATTTTAGGGTTCTATAGTCAAAAAAGGAACCCTTATACTTTCGTCCATTCTGTATGTCTGTCTGTCTGCATGGCCGGACTCAATAACTCGCTCATTTTTGCACATATTGAATCGAAATTTGGCATGAAAACAGATAACAGTAACCCAAAAACAGAAAATGCTGTAGTTGTGAAGAACCAATTTTTTTTACCATACAATTTAATAAATTAAGTAAGGTGTCGTTGCATAGTTCTTGTCCAATGGAACAAAACTGCCATAGAAACTAAAACGTTATAATGCTTCTGTATCGAGACATCTGCGCTCAAAGTCAAAAATAGGGCGTGATAAAAGACAGTTTCTTTTTGTAATATGGATACTTACTATCATTATGGGTTTTGTTTGAAATTGGCTAAGAATTCCTTTGAAGTAAGAAGTAAAAATTAACATCTAACAAGTGTACATAGTAACACACAAGAGACAATAAGATGAGAGTTCGTAAAGTTGCTTATCTGAAAGAAAAGTGTAGACAATGGACAACTTTCCAGCCGAAACTAACATAATGAACAGTATGGAGTTATGTGATGTGTCCGATCCCAGGCGGCACGGAAGAGCACCGAACACACAATGATGTGAAAACTACCAAACTGACACTTTCTACTACTGTGCAATCATGCACGCCTGGTACTTATTGCACAGTTTCCGACTACCCAAACTCAGAGACTTCTAAAGTGATAGTCTAATTTTGATATCAAAATTCCCCTTATCCATAATGTAAGGTACTCAAAATAACGGTATGACGTCATACACTGTGCTATATTTTTGGGTAAAACCATCCAAGTGACTATTTCCTTGTTTAATTTACAATATGCTCTACTAGCTCTTGAATGAATTTTTATCTTTTTAATGTCAAGGTTGTGATAAGAAAGAAACCTAAGTGGTTTATCAGATTCCGATATGAAATCAAAAGTAAACAGTTGCTGAAGTAAAATTAATCTAAATTGATACTTTTACCCGCTTTTACTATGGAAAAAATTTGTCTAGGACCGCTATTTTTAATTTAAATCCATATTAGTCGGTACCTATACGAAAATGTCTACTGCTTCATTTCATTGCCATCACACGGCTCACTAACATGGGTGATCTGATCTGATTACAGGTTTCTAGACACATACCTATCTACACACAACATTTTTAAGGGATTTAGCGGGGTATAGGAATCTCGCAAACGATACGTCTAATAAAAATGTTTTTACGGAAACTGACGTCATACCGTTATACTGAGTTTGCATTTAATTTAAATAATTATCTACCTATTGATGAGTTGTTAGAATTAAAATTTATTCTGAGTAGAATTCAATAGCCAGATTTTTTATGACTGTTCTGCAAAATAACTTATAATAGATATGTAATTTTATTAAAAACGAGCTTTAACCCGCGACTTCGTCCGCACAAATTATATACCAGATTTTAAGTCAGACCATAAGCTATCAAAATCGGTTCAGTAGTTTTTGCGTGATACTCCTTCAAACAAACAAACAAACAGACAGACTAAAAATCCAAAAATTGGTGATATGGAATCAGGGACACCTAAAAACCATATCATAACTTTTTTTTGTTAATATCTTAAATGTACAGACACATTTCTGTTACAGTTTTATAATAGTTTAGATCCTCATAGAAGATTGAAATCTCATCAAGATGGTAGGTAAAGAGGTGGATAAATTAATGTCGTATGTGTTTACCGTATTACAATATGAGTGGTTTGGGATCAAAAACGGACATAAAATCCACTCAACTCGTATAGTGTAATAATTTGAGAAGAGCACACGGTCCGTTAACCCTGCCGAGCCCAGCTATTGAATTCACTGTCTCATATTAATTTAAAAAAATCCATTTTCAACGATACCACACATTGAAATTGGATGCTGTATCGAAAGGTTTATTCCACTTACTTGTTTTATTCAAACTACTTACTTGTATTTATTTTGTTTACTTCCTTTTTGTAGAACTTAAAGCTAAAATAACAGTTTGATTTCTACAATGATAAATTGATGGTCAGATGCTGACAACAAGTTCCCACATATACAAAGTCATATAAAAATAGAGAAAAAAAAGACTTAATAATAAAGCTAACATCTAGGGAAAAACAAAATTATTGTGAAAGAAATATTATTGAAATACTAGCATAGTCTTTACTAATGCTATTATGGATGTCTGGTCTAATGTGGATAAGTGAATAATTTTTTTTTATAAATGCCCAGTAGCTTAATTTGGATGATTACAATGTAGTGTGCCTGTGAGTGTGAGCGTTATTTATTGAATCACCTGGGTTATAGAATTATAATATCAGAGGTTTGTAACATAGAATATGAAATGTAATAATATAGCGGGATGGAAATAATCAAGACAGGTAGGGGAGCGTGAAATGTCGCCGGTCGTCTCGCGGGCCGTGTGATGCGGATTATTCGTTGACGATGTCATGCCGGGCTGGGCTCGGCAGGGTTAACGGACCGTGTGCTCTTCTCAAATTATTACACTATATGAGTTGAGTGGATTTTATGTCCGTTTTTGATCCCAAACCACTCATATTGTAATACGGTAAACACATACGACATTAATTTATCCACCTCTTTACCTAACATGATGAGTTTTCAGACTTCAATGAGGATTTTTTATAAAATTACATCTATAATAAGTTATTTTGCAGACATAAAAAATCTGGGTATTGAATTCTACTCAGAATGAATTTTAAATCTAACAACTCATTAATAGGTAGATAATTAATTAAATTAAATGCAAACTCAGTATCTATGAGTTTACCGTGTACCGAACTAAAAAGAAAACAATATTATGAAAACCATTCTTGATGAAAAAATAAAAAAGTTATTCCCGTACCGGGAATCGAACCCGAGCCTCCTGGGTGAAAGCCAGGTATCCTAGCCACTAGACCATACGGGAGATATTGAGCGACTCGAAATAACGATACCAAAGCAAGTTCAAGGCTAACCATCTCTAAAAAGTGACATTAGCGCAGCTGTTAGTGGAAATGTTGTTATAGTAAAATAGTAACCTCACGTAGGTCAAGGTGAATTTAGTGAATTTATTGTTTTACTATATTAAGAATAAGTAATACACGCACGTAGTACACGCGCTTATTACGATAATCCAACCTACTATCATATTAATAATTATCATAAAAAAGCTTGTTGTGATTTTGACGATCGATGTTTCTATGTGACTAAAACACATAAACGGCAGAACAAATTATTTATGTCCCGTTGAGTTCTAGTGAATACTAAATTACAAGACCAAGACACGAATAAATTCCACTGAAGGTTACCGCCAACGTTAATCCCAAGGGAGAAGGGGTAGGGAGGGAGACAAGACAAGTATCTAAAACTTGGAATTCAATTAGCGTTCACTCAACGAATGCCGAGATAACGTCCAGCGCCGAAACGAAACAAGCAAATATTTACAAGGACCTCCAAAACATAGCTAATGAATGACTGTACAGCAGTCACTTTTACCTGCTAGCCTCGACTACACCGTAAATAAAGCTTTATTGACGCGCAAGAAGGCAAGCAATCGATTGGAGTTGCGAAACGAGAAACGAGCGCGTGAGTCACCATCTAACGTTATCAGAGGTAACTGTTGTATGTTAGTGCCGCTGCCGATGCCGTGGAGCAAAGAATTCGAATACATACAGCACCTTCCTTTTCCTAAAATGATTCTATTTTTCTCGGGTTAGGAGCACTACAGACCCTTGTAACTCCTGTAAACCAGGATCAACAGCAGCGACCACTTACAATACTAGACAATTCAATCCAGCCAACGAGCGGGGGATTGGAAATGGAAACCGCAACGAATTCAATCAAAGAAGATAGGAGGAGTAGGACGAATAAATACCCGAGTTATCTTTCATGTTTGAAGACAAAACACACCAGTTATCCTAGATAAACAAACATGCCACAGAGCGCAAATCCTGTATAAACAATTTACATGACAAGTTGAGCTGAGAGCAAGAGAGGAAACAAAACTTCAGCCATCTTCAGCGCTCTGCGTCTGCTGGTCTACCATGAGTAGAAGTTAAAACTGTAGTTATAGTACAGAAGTTTTACACAATTTTTTTAATTGAATTTCTTACGTAGCTCGTAGTGGTTACAGGTAGGTAGTAAAGTGTAAAATCATGGTAGGCCGGCCTATTGGGCTCAGGTCTTAGAGTCTCGTAAACTCAGTTGCAGAAACGCTCATTGAGGATAATCCTCCATTAAATCTCATGCTGTCACTTTTTTTGTTGACATAATAAAAGCTAGCATGAGATTTAATAGATGATTATCTTTAATGAACGTACGTGCACTGGCGGTAAGTCTCTAAATCTCAGGTCTCAGATTGACGAACAACGGTGACTAACGACTACTCCGCCACCAGGCACCACCGTCCGACTCGTACGTAACCCAATGATCTACTTGCAGTTAACGAGAAGCCAATGATCCACATCGTTCTGCAGTTTCCAAGTACACTTTGATCCTGACTACTTTGTTAGTGCTGAAGTGTTGCAATGCTCTCGCGCATTTATTGCCGCGCTCCATTAACCTAGCACTATTCGTAAACAGAAACATGCAGTCAATCTCTGAACCTAAGGGGTTTGTGCTTAGTTCTAATTAGCAACTTTTACTTATGTTAGGTCTACTCGTAGGTACCTAGCAAACTGCTTAATGACGACCCCATCGACTGCTTATTTAGAAACAAAACAGTCAAAAGATGAGTTTTTGCACTCTCTTCCTCTCCTACTTACCCTGAATCAGATAAAACGGGAAGTCGGTACGATCAGAGATTGGGTCGGATGCAATGTAGCCACTAGCCACACGATGTGGACATGAGAGGTGTTGTTACCGGTCTTGTATATCTAGTCCGCATAAATCAATGGGGACTATCAAATGACGGATCACTTATGAAATGATCATGATTAATGTAAAGAAAACAGAAAAAGGTTCAGTTTCCTATCAAAACACATGTATACATAAAAGATAACCAATAAACAATAACAAGCGATGTGATAGTCTTTAAATAACCCATCGGCGGAGTTGTGCAAGTGAGTGCGACCTAGTTGCGCGGGGCGCGGGCGCAGGGCAGCTGCACGACGCGGGTCAAGCGGGGGACGGGCAGGGACAATGGACATCTTTATATTACATCTGTCTGACACGTTCTACAGTACTTTATAATGCGGTCATATCGAGCTAGCTGTGTGACACTTATGGATGTAAACTTAAATGCGTTACATACTTAAGGGGGTGCTTCAGACCATCAAACTGAACAACTTTCACTATAGCGAAAGTTAGTCCTATGGGAAATAGGACTAATTTTGAAATCTCGAAAATCCGCCATAGAAAACGTCAATCGTTGCTCGACCGAAATGTACGGGATGGTTGATATTTTATTTGAGATTTCAGTATTTGTCCCATAGTGAAAGTTATTCAGTTTGATGGTCTAAGCACCCTGTTTAATATGTAATGCATTTAATTTTACACCCTGTATAGCTTTATTTATACATAATCTAGGAGTCGGTATAATAATATTATTATACTCCTCAATATCAGATAAAAGATTATGTTTTATTAATGTTCCGTCTATATAAACTTAATCTAACGTTCAGTTATCTCTAATAATGTTTTGTATCATTTATGTTCTCATAATTTCCCACAAAGCGTTTACAACATTGCAATTACATAGCGGGCATAGATCAGATGTAGAGTATTCTAGTATTGTTACAATTTACATTCAGTAACAGATCTGTACATGTAGTTAGTTAGCAAACCGTACACAAATAGAGTGGGAGCGAGCGGTATTACTGCCATGCCGGCGGGTGTGCCACTCTATAATGGAAGGCAATTGATTCGACCTCCGCGCACCCCTCCCGCTGCGAGCCCTCCTAACACAATCACTGATAGTTTGCATTCAATACAACTTGATCTAAGCCTTTTTTCAAAAGCAAATATTTAACTTCAACATCAGCAAATCCAAGTGCAGCTGCCTAGCTGAAGTACAACGCTTCATTTTGATAAATTTTTGAAGACCCGACCGCCTCTCAAAAGACAATAGAGTTATGAATTATGCACACATGCGGGCCGCCGCCGGCGAGTAATGAAGATGCGAGAGGTGAACGATACAAAGGCTGTCGGTCGACGCTCAAGTCGAGCGCTCTCGTATCGGGGAGCGAGCGAGGACTCGGCGAGTGCCACAATCGCCACTTCATTACAAAGTAAGATGACACAAACATCGTATGAATAACAAGTCTGATCGGGACGGTGAGGAAAAGCGCATAAAACGCAATGCACCGATTACGAAACAGGTCAAGTAGGAGCTGGCGGCGCCGCAATGCAGGTGCGACCCAGATCCGACGGATTCGGCACAATGAGTACACCCCGAGCCCAACCTTCTGACGAGCCCACTCGCCTGTTGCCAACCCTCGCTACATCTATTGTATCTTTAACAAAAGAGCTGCAAAAACAAGTGCCATTTCTCTGAAGTTTGCGATCAAGTTTAGCGCGAGAGCAAAAGAAAAAGTTATCGTAGTATATTTATTTGTATGGTATAGGATGGAGAACTCTGTGGGAGGTAATGCACGAGTGTCATCGGCTAATTAAACGCAACTGCTAGTTGTTAACGACTCGCGGGATCAATTTAATGAATACGACGAAGTGCTGCGACGCGAGTGTTGTTCCTTTTTAACGATACTCCGTCTTTAAGAATAAGATCAGAGTAAAGGAAATGGACTGAAAAAGCATTTGGCAACCATCCAAATCACAAATATCGCAAGCATATCCCACACGCAATGCATATCAGCTTTGGAAATAATAATATTGATAACATTTAGGTCATCTAATCAAAACAATAGCTAAAAGAGCAGACGTAACATTTTCTTTAACAGCGCAGCGATTGCGCGGTGACGTGGAAATGAAAAACGCTTTCCACGTCTAGTCTCCTGAAAAAGTACTAGGCGAGCATGAGCCGATAGCAGTCATTGTTATCAGTGCAGGCGAGAGAGGGGCTAGGAGAGCGGGGCGGGGCGGAGGCGGCCTTCGTGACGTCGCCGCGCCGTCGCATCTGTGTTAACTAACCACAGTTACACACCGATATCTTATCATTATCAGCGACGTCCGTCGAACAATCGTTGCACAGACAAGCCGCTACCCTGTTATGACTGCCTGGTACAATAAGCGAAATTTTATCAAAATTCACCTAATTTCACAATTTTCTTACATTTTCATAATATTATTTAATAAAACCAAACCAAAAAATTTAATTAAAAAAGGAGACAGAAGGTAATAACTAATAACATTAATTAGCAACATCATTGCTATGATGTAATAGATGCAAAGATTGATTAAGAAAGATATTTAAGTGTAAGGCAGAAGTGATCTACAATCAAGAAGCTATCAAACACAATACATTACTACGTACGTAAATATAGAATAACCGCTACATTTTTATCATCATAATTCATCATTCATGTCTCCGCGTAGTTTAGTTAGCTACAGGCTACAATATAAACAAGTTTTTGTTGAAACCCATATTTTTTTAAGCGAAGGGAAGGGAACGGTACAAAAACTAAATCAAACTAAAATTAGACACAGCTCTACCGACATTTGACACGACACACTCTTTGAGAGATAAACTACTTCTGCTTTGAAACGATAACAACCCAGCTTTTTTAGGAAACTGTAAAAAAATTATAGAAGTTTTTGATTTACGAAGCAAACAGTTTTTAAACAAGCATTCAGCCATGGTTGCAGTGTGAAATAAGAACCTTGATAGTTGTAATGTGACAGTACATATTATGTATTTCCCATGACAATACTCTGGCAGTGAAATAAAACAATAGTAAGTCAGAGTGCGGAACTGAGCGCAGCACTGAGCTATTGGACAATGTCGTCAACATTGGACCAACTGACGACCGGTTGCGACTTATGCTTAGATGAAAGTAAAATTAAGGGATCGGATTTACGCGAACATTTCAAACTAGAAAACGAGTCAAAACAAATGACAGGTAGGTATACTTTAAATATGTACAGAGATGACAAACCAAGTGTGCTAGTGTACAACTTGTGTGCTTCAAATAATAACCAAAGCTGTTATGGAGGTTAGCTAAGTGTAGATGTCCAATTATCTACCATTAAAATGGCGAGAGCTTAGGAAAAGTTGCCCACTAGCTTCCCTCCACACATGACGCCCGGGAGGAGGTCCACGACTAACCTTCACAATGCTCTGTCACAATGTGGCCCACTCCCTTTCATCCTTATTGGTGAAAGGAGACCTGTAGGGCTATCATGTAAGTAATAGGATCGGTCACGTATTATGGGTCACCTACTAGGCAATTTTTAAGTAATATTTTGATTCTGTGATTATCGTAATCCATTTAATTAACATTTAGTCTGAAATTAATTAACTAAATATTAAGAAGCAGAATCGCTAACTGCCAAAAAGTTCATGTTGATTTGGTACGGATTGAATCGGATAGTAGTTACACAATAAGACCTGTACTCTGCAATGAGACGGTGAATGTCCAAGATAACTTCAATGAGAATTCAGAGTGCGTAGTTTCGAAAAGTTTGTAAAAGCTGTAGTTATGGTGTGTAGTATGAGGTGGAACTGGCAGCGATAGGATCGGAAGCGTGATAAGCCTCGGGCCAGCGACCTAGGCACGGGCTCGAGCTCCACTCGACTCACTGCACCCGCGCCCGCGGCACCACGCACACGCACACATAGAGCTAACTGCTTCTATCGATCTATGCCATCTTCAACTTGTTAAACACAATCTGCCGGTCTGTTCTGTACCAAGTGCCAACCAGCACACCGGTAAAAATAATACTTACTGCCCAGAGTTAATTGTAAGACTCCGTCTGAGTAAAGCCGTGACACAAATAGATCTCTTCCATGCTAAGAACAAAGTTACCTAAATTCTACTCCAATCCAGCGTAATTTCAGCTGCCCGGCTGACTGTTTATTAAACTGCAGCTTTTAATTAAAACGCCTAAAGAAATGATTCTTTGGGGTTTATAGACAAGTAAGTATCATTCATGAAGGCGTAAAAGCGAAGTCCAAAGTCTAAGTAACGCAACTATCACTGACCCCACATGTTCGTTCGTACAGTGTGTGTTGAACTGGTATGTTGGTACTACGGTATTGTTTATATTTGTACAGTGTATAATAAAGCTAACGCAGTCAATTAGCGCCTGCTCCAGTGCTCCACCTCGACGCCAGGTGGCCAAACAAACACAAAACTCTGCTTCTGGTTTACGCATACGCGTAGATAGAGGAAACGATACTGTACGCGTCTACGAATAGTGTTATTAAATTCAAATAGTTTCTTTACTAACGTTATTTTAGTATTGCATTATTATTTTGAGAATTTCAAGGTAAACTGTACATTGCTGCACGTAACCGCTTTACGAAATTTAATTAATAAAACATGAAGGTGACGCTACGCAACGTAAGTCATAGAACGGTAAAACTTTTAAACTAAAGCCATTGTATTATAAAAGCCAAAGTCAAAATTCTGATGGTCATAAACTTTGCTGTAAGGTACTATAATGTAAAACTTTCATTTGTAGCATCAGGGTTACTTTTATTATCATATTAGAATGTAATAAATAACGTTGAAATGGGGTCAGGAGGCCTGTAATTCTTTTAACCACAAAAACCGTGTTTTCCTTATTCGCCTCTTACGACACCCATGGGAAAGATGGGTACATTTCAACAAGGCAAAACCCTTTGGGCAACCAACGAACCTCTAATGTTGGGAGATGTCTTGGTCAAACTATACGCACGTCATCGACACGACAGAAGAACGAACAAAAGTATCTCCTCCCCACCTCTCTACCCTCTAACCTATCCAGTTGATCGGACACTTGCTAGAATGCCTGCACGAAAAAGGACCTAAATAAAGCCCAATATCAGGCTAATAAAATATAGAAACATCATTGTAGAACAATTGACACAAAAAGAGAGAAGAGAACCTAAAACAGATAGGCGTTGATACAAGTAGTGACTCTAAGCTACTGTCTACATCCTCGTTAGATAGTGATCTCTCCATCAACAACAACGGGACGGATGCGCATTATTCACTCGCAAGACTCGACGCGGGCGCGGGCGTTCTATTTGTTAGGCTTCTATACAAGACTACTGTCTTACTACACAAATTCCTAAAACTATTTGTCTAGGTTCTAATTCTAGTAAAAGCAACTAGATTTTTCTCGCCGTGTACTTTATGAATTAGATTACTTTGCCTAAAGCTCAAAGGTTGGTCGTGCCATCAGTCAGTAGTACAGAACCAGATTTCTCGCCGGAGTCGGAACACTTATCTCATTCGGGTCAACCACCTACACTACCACACTGTTCATTTGTAACCTACCTACTTGTATGTACATACTGCAGGCAAAGGGCTTTCATTACGATACTGTAACGTAATCGGAATGTTGATGAGACTTTAATATGTTTGATAGATATACGAATAAGAAATAAAAATAAATAGTAAGCCTTGACTTGAGTCAGTCGTAGACTTTGCTACAATGCAATATTGTATTTTATTGTGAGTATTTTAGATAACATACTATAAAACTGCTAATGAGTCAAATGTGGGAACAAAATGATAAAACCAACGGGACCAGCGAAACTCAAATTAATGAACATTAGCTGTAAGTATATGTTCTATTCTACCGCCAAGCCGCCAACTGCACTCTTACCAACTTGTTTTTTTATTAACATCCATTTATAGCAGCCAACGGTTTTACTAAACCAGTCGTCTGAAGGTCAAACTGTACATAACATATTACCTACTTTAAATCCAAAATACCCAATTATTTCAGAAGGGGCGGTGACTTCATTCTATGAGCTTCATTGTAGTTGACTCATTTGTCGAATGTAGACTTTTTAATTTCACGTGAAGACTCATCGACTCATCAATATTGACTCATCACTAACGGCATTTGTGATTCCGCTAATTTATTCAAAATGGGAAAATTAACCTTGCTGTTTGACACGATTACATTAAACTGCATATGAAGCTTCCTGTTCTAATGCAATTTTAAATTGCACCAAATAAACATGAAATAGCAAACAGCAATCATTATAGCAATAGTGTGCGGCGCGTAACCTTGGCACCGAGTCGCGAACACCTAGTGGTCCGAATTAGAAAGTAGCACGCAGCGAAACTCGCACTACTGGGTACAATCCGCACACGTGCGATCATTCACGGAGACCGGCTAATTGGAGAACTGACGCAGTCCTGCCCGAGGTGATTGACTCAACTATGTCGCCATGCAAACAGACATAACCGCCCAGACAATGATGATTTCACAAAAGATTTGATAACTGCAAACGAGCACAAGTTTGAAAGAGATAAAGATATAATCATGATGATATCAAGAAGTGCGAGACATACAAAGGGAAGGCTGCACGAATGATCGCGTCCCGTCCTTATGGAGCACATGTGGGCAGATGAGATCAGTGCGGTGAAAGTGCTCGCTGACGAAACGTAGCAAGGACAATCCGTTATCAACACACAAATCAAGCAATGACGGAAATGTTACCATATCGATACATGGATACAGACACTACGTGATGTGATGACTCCGTACAGAGGTTAAATGAGAGTAGACTTACGAGGGATATTTATTGATCCAATGTGATCGGAACAGACAGATCAGAGGGCGTCTGAGGAGGACATACGAATAAACGGTCTTCTCCGAAAAGGACAAGTGCGTAGAATCCTCAACCGACGAAAGTGCATAAAAGGGTGTATGAAAGTGGATGAGAGGTCAGTCAGAATTATAGTGCGTGGCGAGCCATAGTCGCTGCTTACCCCTATCAATGTCGAGAAGATAAAGAGTACGCCCTTCATGCAGCGTCTGTGATCGCTTGCAAAAATATGCGTCGCGTAGCCTTACGAGTTGGTACTGCTTGAATGTGAATTGTGATTGTGATTTGTATTGAGAGGGTATGTTGCTGACGTATATTATAAAGTGTAGAGCTTTTGCAAATATTGTATTAAAGTATATCAATATTTAAAGCAAGTTCAGTGTCTTGTGTCCGATTGAAAAACCGCAAAAACATTCGAAACACTGGCTTCAGAAGAGTAGACTTGCTATTACAAGCCAAATATTTCCTTCAACATGCCACTCAAAAAGGAGCAATGCAATTTATTTTAATCTAGCTAATTGTAGAGTGGAGAATGACTGTTGCAGTTGCAGAAACAGCTCATTTGTTTAGCCGTGACAGCGGCCGGGGCCAGGGCCGGGTGGCAGCGCGGCGCCGCCAGCGGGTGGCAGCTGAGAGCCGACCCAGCCTGGCAACCAGAGCCCGCGCCGCTTGCGACACCACCGCCCCGCGCCGGCGCCGCGCCGATACCATCTCACTCAATACCGTCTGGTTGGTCGCTGTCTATACTAACAATACGCCTGTCTGTTCAGAGCATTACTGGAGCTTGTTGCCGAGATAACTTGCGAAATATATTGACTATTGGACAACAAGCTAATAATATAGAAAGCTAGGCACTTTAGTTGCAACAATTAGGGATTACTTATATTTATGGTGAGCAAGCTGAAAAACCCATCATAAATACTTTGTGATAAAAGAAATATTCGATTATATCTCTCTTAGTATTATCTCATGTTATTGTACTGCTAATAATTTTTTATTTAATACGTATATTTAAAAGACATCGAAGAATGGCACTAAACCATAAATGGATAGTAAACCTACACAGGAATCATAAAACATAAGATAGGTTGTTTTGTGTAGATGCTTATTAGCCATGCGTGTGGTTCGAACTTCGAATGGACCACACCTTTCTGTTCTTTGTTATATCAAAGCTTCGTTATGCCCGAAAAGGACTATAGTCATCAGTTTATATATAAATGCTTATCAGACTGTACCTTATCAAATACAGACTAGAGAACGTGATCCAACATGCAACAAGAAACATGAGTCATGTGAAAGGAAGGATACCGGCGCGGCGCAGACGCCGGCGACGTGGGAACACGAACAATAACTGTTATGGAATATGTGACACGCGTGAACACTGTTGAGGAATCGAGGCCTTTGTGACGCTCTGAACGTCGAGCCGTGTTACATTCTAACTGCATAACAACAAAATTGCATAGATCGAACGCAATCACAATCAAGATGTTGCAGTATCACTCGTGGTTTCATGATGGAATGGCGTGCCTGGTGGCTAGGCTAGCCTGTCGATCACAAAAATATTGCAAAAGAAACCTTATCACTAGATCGCCTAAGACTTCTACTGCTGCTACACACCTCAATCACAACTACCTGGATTATTTTAGCAACAATATTACTGGCAAGGTCTACAAAATGAATACGACAAATTCTAGTAAAAGCGAAAAGATATAATATTTTATTTCCAGCTTCAAATACAGGTTTGTACAATTTGGTGATGGCAACCCCCTAATGTAAGCCTAATAAAATTCCATCGATGCTTTATGTTTATAGTCGGTAGTAAATTGTAAAACGTTTAACATACCTATCTAACGAATGTTACAAGACAGTGGTGTAATGTTGACAAGTCGTACTGCGTCGATGCTACTGTTAATTTTAACGATCCGATGAACTGTTTATTGCTTACTTGATGACCACCTCATGGAATGACCACCGGGATGGTATGGAGCTACATAATGTTTGTTTCTACTCGTTATTTCATGCCATTTACCAATGAGTTTTTCTAACTTATGTACGTAATAGAAACACGGAACTGCGCTCCAGAACTAGCATAGCGGACGTGGGGCGCAAGACAGCTCAGCTGAAGTGGGACTGGACATGTCTGTCGCATGCATTCGGAATGATGGGCCAAAATCACCACAGTCTGGGTTCCCCAGGATGGTGGCCGGCGTCGAGGCAGACCCATAAAAAGGAGCTAGAGACAACATGGATGCCTTCTTGGAGAGTTGGCCAGAAGTTGCACACAATAGAGAGGATTGGAGAGTAAAAGGGGAGGCCTTTGCCCAGCAGTGGGACATCGAGGCTACGTAAAAAAAAAAGTACGTAATACTCTTGCTCTCAAACGGTGAAGAAATGTGTAGTCCAGGAACTCCCAGTGCGTGTGGTGGACTGACGTACGTATGTACGTCATGCAGCGTGTATACCCTCCTTGAGAATACCTGATGATGATTTCTATCTATCTGAAAACGTCATGATTCGTTCTTGGTGGGTTAGGCAGAGGCTAGGCAGGCGCATATTCTATGATACTCACATATCTCTTCGGCCTCATTCACATCCATACATCGTTTCAAACATGCCCGCCGCTTGCAAATACGCAAAGTATACCTCATATTTCTGTAGAACGTAACGGATTTAATCAGCGAACCTCTCTCTACCGACACTTCCATTCGAATTAGCACAATAGGGGTCCGTCACTCACTTGGAGTCAATACAAAAGAGAAAAAAAAAGTAGTTCGAACGAAGTTCAAAAAGCATACGAGGGTATGTGTGCTGGAGTGAGATAGATATACAGGGTGAAATTGATATCATTAGCATCCTTTTAAACTAAGAATCTACCCATGAAACTGAACTACTTTTACTATGGGAGCAAACCGATCAGAGCAAAAAAAAAACAGCTGTTGCATGCATTTGAGTGGAGTAGGAGGCATTGCAGATTGCAGTTTAGTATGGAACAGCAGATTTTTTTTGCACCGATCGGTTTGCTCCCTTAGTAAAAGTTGTTCAGTTTGATGGGTAGACTCTTAGTTTAAAAGGATGCTAATGATATCAATTACACCGTGTATAGACTCCCCAATTGATTTTTACACGTTTTGAAACGGACCGTAGATCTCAACTATACGTCGAGAATATTGTTTTGGGATGTTTGTTATTTAGTTTCAAGCGCAAAGTAGGACAACATTTATATGTTGTCTGTATTGTCATTATGACAATCTTTGTTAAAATGACTAATGAAACGAAGTAATGGAATGAGGAAGGAAAACAATTCGAATACTTAAAGTGCACTTTATACGAATAACTATTTTATGGAGAACTAAAACCGCAGTGACTCTGTCAGGTCAAGACTTTTCATTTTCAGTAGCTTGTGTCAAGGCAGAACAAACACACAAACGTAAGCACCATTCAAGAAAGAGTCTTTTCACGGCTTAGCGCTCTTACAGATGAGCGACACTTCGCGATCGCCGAGGGTCGCAGAGAGTCGCGCTCATAGAGTTTACGGTCGCGCGACCCTCCGCGACACACGGCGACCGCAAAGTGTCCCTCGTCTGTAAAACCGCCGGACAGATTCGCAAAACGGCCACAGTAATTCCTAATAAGGCCCGTTCGCCAAAAGACTCCTTAAAAAATATTCTAAATAAAGCATAGCATAAGCATATGCTCACGACTATATTCCCCGAGGGGGTAGTCAGAGATATTCTGAAACCTCAGAACATCCACGTTTCACTAGTAGTACCGAAACTCCAAATAAAGCCTTATCCTTAAATCTTCATTCTTGAAAGGCCTCATTTATCAAAGGGAAGAAAAATAATGCAGGTTCCGGAGAACAGTAATTTTTTTTTAAAAGGCAACTCAGAGTCGCTATTATCAATAAGAGGCGAGTGTGAAACGAGAACGAGTGCAGCGAGTTGACCGGCTGCCGCCTGTGACCGTTATCAGAGGCGGATATAAATACTTCATAGCTGTTCCACCGCTTACTGCTTGATATTAACCACTTACCCACCAGGCCAACTAGCACACAACTACTATGAACTTTGCTTACCTGTAACAAAGAGAGGTTTTTTTAAATATTTACAAAGTTGAGAGATTGAATGTTTAGCGAGATAATGACTGCTTGCAGAGGTCACGAAATGGCATGTGTGGAAGACCTTGGCACTAAAGTTAGAGGCTAATCAAACCGGGCGCAAGTCTAGCTTAATCTACCCACACGTAAAATTCTAGATATTATATTCTATTCTAATTTCAAAATCTAGCTCCATGGTAGTGTTGAAAGAGCGATGATAGTCGATACGGAAGAGAGCTAGCGACTCAATCATGAGGCGGCGGTTCGATTCCTGGCCTGTACCACTAAGATCTACGGAATTTATTTACGGTTTATTTATAATTATCACTAGCTCGCCGGTGAAGGAAGATATCGTGAGGAAACCTGCATAGGGAATGAAAAAAAAGTCTGGATCTATGGGTAAAATAGACCAAAAAAAATCTTTGGTGTAAAATATGGAACACAATGGACCAGCAATGGTCGCTATGTTACATAAAGAACCTTGCTTGCAAAAGCCAGCCAACAATAAAAACAATAGTTTTGATGATTTTGTTTGTCAATATATACTTAGTGACTTCAAGTATTGTTTTATGCACAAAACTCACACTTGAGCCACCATTAGTGGAGCTTCGTTTCAAACGGGGATGCAGACAACTGACACGCGCTTGCCCAATTATAGTGCACTGCCTTAATGGAAAGAAAGTTCGTTTCTGGATACCAGCACCAAATTTTGTATGTTGTTAGGTATGTTCTCTAGATCCCAAAACTGCCGGGTAATACTGTCTGTATCTGAGGTGTCCGGGTCTCCAGTTATGACGTCATTAATTTTGTGTATAGGATTTAAATAAATTTTGTTCTGAAACCTATCGTGTGGGGTATCAAATGAAAGGGCTTCATGAGCCGGTTTTAAAAATATACTACACTATTACCTTTCATACACTTGTTTAAAAAAAATCCATAATGTATTTTCAAAACATACCATGTTTGGGCTCCTTCAGGTAGGAAACGGCTGGGTAAATTTTTGTGAAGAGACCCTGACACCTCAGAGACTGTCATCCGGCATTTTTGGGGTCTACAGAACATACCTAACAACGTAGTAAAATTTGGTGCTGGTATTCAGAAGTGAACTTTCCCAGCCTTTTTTTATTTGGCAGTGCACTATTAGACTTGCAACGCGACTCCAATCTTAGGTACTATCATCATCATCATCATCAGCCTATACCAAAGCCCACGTCTCACTACAGTACAGGGCACAGGCCTAACCTCAAAGGTGTATGGGCGTTACTCCACCACGTATGATTAATGCGGATTTATGGACTTCACACACGCATTATAATTTCTTCTTCATGATATGCAGGCTCGATACTACCTACCTAGGTATTACAATTATTAAAATCAAAAAGTGACATGACGATATTTAGCTGCTGAACCGATTTGGATCAAATTAACACATATAGGCTATTTTCTTGGACAGTCCATAGACTAAGTAGCGAGCAAAAGCCAATTTATATAATATCTTCATCTGGAGTTTATAAATAGAGAAACAAGAAACTTATGAATTTATACATGTCCGACGTTATAAGGAGTCAGCATGTGAACAGAAGTCAGGACAGCTATTTGCATTACAATAAATCGGGACAGTAAAAATGTTGTCTGAGAGACGGGCGCGCGCGAGACCGCGACGAAACGCATCCAATAAGGAAAAAGCTTCCATTGTGTATGTCAGAGCGTACGCCGCCCTGGGCGCGTGTAGGTCGCTGAGTTCGCTATCATTCCTGGAATGAACTGACGTGTATGCACATGTATCACTCTATTGTGATCGTTCGTACGAGAGAATGATAGGATGTATGCAACGTACCTACAAGCTACAAGTGATATATAACAGTAAACAGCTATGCATTTCCAAGTTGACCTACATTGTGAATATCCTACTGACACAAGAGACATGTACAGAAGGGCGGCTCCACGCAACAAGCGAAACAGGGTGGTGGTGGGTGTCTTACACGGTACATAAATGATTAAGATTCCTACGCATCGTTTTAATAGCTGAAATACTAGGCACCGATATCACATCTTGACACGTCTTTCCATGAAACAACTAGAAGACAGTTGGCAATGTTTGAATTGAATGGTGTAGCAGCCCTGGCAGCCTCCTGCAAGACTGCCGCCGCGATACGCAAGGTCGACGGCCGGCGCGTGCGACCCGCCTCCCTGCGCCCGCACCCGCGCCCGCACCCTGCCACCGATACACAATCCTCACTCATCAGCAACACACTAAAGCAGCCATTTTCTAATCGAATATCTCTATTTTAAAAAGCAATGGATGCCAAATCAGGCTATGAATTCAGACTATAAAGTGGTATCGACACAATTGGAACGCACAATTAAAAGTGACGATGCGGAGCAATTGAACCGTTCGCATTATAGGTCAACATCCAGCGTCGCGTCGCGCTACATGGCTTCTGTACTCACAGTCACAGGGCACTTTACAAGTACGATGATGTGCTAAGCTTGTAACTGGATAGATTACAGAACAAACTCCGTTTGAAGATGATCGGCCTATCATATCAACAGGAATTGGCACTTGGTTGTTAAAACCACCGACCACCAGACCGCTTGGTTCCGAAAGAAGTAAGGTACGCAGAATAGACGTCCTTGGGTCCTTTTTAAAATGCTGACGGTTTTCAATGGGGTTGATCAGACCATCAAACTGAACTTTCAACATCGACATTACTTTCTCTATGAGAAGAACTTCGAAATCGCGAAAACTCGACTCTAATGTATGGGATAGGCGATTTTTTTTTGCGAATTCGATGTCCACTCGTCCATTCATTTCACTCCTGAACCAGACAGAATGGTCCGTTATGATCAAAGAAGTGGTCAGATGTAGTGACTCTAACCGGTTGTCATACGGTATGAGCGACAGCGATGTTGACCTTTGAAGATATTTTAGTAGTCTCTTGCGATATGCGTCTGGGCTGGTGGTATCAACTACAGTTAGGAACAACTTCAACAGCTTGTAAATTGACCCCAGTCTCTCAGATTGCCTACAACTTGTGAATAGCTGGAATTTGTTGTTGTATTTACTATAATACCTACCTCATTTACACTCTCGCGCGAGGCAAAGCGAGGCCGATGTACATTGACTTGACGTATTTGTAAACAGAACTTGTAACAATTAATTTATAGATCGATGTACAGTGGCCTCGTGTAAGCTCGCGCGAATGTATACAATCAGGATACTCCCGAGTTATGTTTTCGGTATTTTACTCATTAGGTTTTGATAATGAAAAGGACGCGAAGAATGACGGTCGAAGCACTTTGCCAAAACAATTCTCGCTTGATACTTTCATCGCCGAAAATCCCTACGCGTCGAAAAGTTAACTTTATGTACGGTTTCCCTTTTATGACGAGAGCGTGCACTGAGAAGAGATATCTCCGAGCCACACTCTTGAAACGAACGTTAACTTTTTACGAGTTTTGCGGAGGGAAAGGTAAGGTAAGGTCGCTGGCTTTAAATAAGAAACCACCGACTTATCAACCTGGAGTTTCATTACCCTACAATATAAAAACCTCTCGTTTTGAAGGCAAGACCCACATTGGGTCACTGAGCCAAAAGAGGTTGGTTTTTAGGGTTCCGGTCCCAAAGGATGCCGAAGGGACCTTATTAATAAGCCTACGCCGTCCGTTCGTCCGCCCTAACTCTAAAGAGCTGTATCTTTTGAAACGTAAAAGGTGACGAGTTGACATTTTCACAGAATGTGTCACAAAAAGGTCATAACTCAGAATGAAAATTTTAAGATTCAGTCACTGTAATTACGAAGATTTTAATTTTAATTTAATTCGAATCGTTTTTTTGTTATTTTCTTCACGCTAGTTTTCGAAACAAATAGTCCTCAAGCTATTTCTATTGGTTCTGTTTTCTGTGTTTGCTCCATTCTGAAGCTGAACCTCACAACTAAGAGACTACCGAGAAAATAAAGTGGTTCACAATTTGAGGTAGTTGATTAGCCAGCGGAGATGTAGGCGGAACGTCAAGTGTATGAGGAGATTAAACGACCGTTATCCTGCCCCCGTTCCCGTCCCGATCAAGTCCTGCGTAGCTTGTTCTGTTATATTTGTGTACATCCGCGCCCGAGGACGCTGAAAAATGTGTTCGCGTCTCGAAGATGAACCGACTTCGACTAGCGAAGTGAACACATGTCGCACGCCTCCCTCTCGATGCAACGTGAGCTTAATAACAACTCATGTATCGGTTGTACGACTTTATTGAGCTTTGCTGAGCATTGGGCAAGGTGCATTGCTCGCGGAACCAATGGACCGAAGAGTTATCGAGTGGCGACCGCGTACCGGAAAGCGCAGCGCGGGTAGGCGACAAGGTGGACCGACGACCTGGTAAAGGCGGCGGGAACCGTTGGATGAGGGCAGCGCCCGCCGGCCCGGTCGCTGTGGCGATGCTTGGGGAAGGCCTTTGTCCAGAAGTGGACGTCTGCCAGCTGAGATAATGATGATGATTGAGCTATGCGCGTCTGAATGAATTCCTGATTGAGATGTCGGTATTTCACAAAATATTACAAATCATATTACTTTGTCCTTGCTGCACCAACGGTAAAGGAAAACATCGTGGGGAAACCTGCATGCGCTGAAGAAGAAATACGTACGCTTCTTGAGGGTAGGCTTTCCGACCCGATTAGTGGGGAAAAGAAAACGGAGGCTGATGATGATTACTTCGGGTTTACGAAACAAACCTTTGTCAGTATGAGGCATGCACTTTTATACCGAAAAAAAAACTCTACACAAGCGATGAGACGGCAAAGATACAAATTACACCCGTATCACCTACTTTAAAAGTTTTTTTTATTTTTACATTAGAATTGTAAGCAAGTGACTCCGCTGGCAAAAGTTATTATAAAAAAGAATCTCAGCATCTTATTTTTAATTACCTATATTTTATACCAACTCTTTTACCCACATAATTATAATAACCAGCAAAGGTAACCACACATTAATGACAAGGAAAACAACAAAATTATAGCTTTTAGTGCCTACTACTAAATAATCAACTACTTAATAAATTTAATTGTCATCATTAGTCGTAACAGTAGGTTAGGTATCTATTTGTTTAGATGTTTAGGTAGGTACTTAGTAATCAATTAGCATCCATTCACTAGAACATAACAGACAGGAGGAAGTTTGATTGTTATTATCAGTTGGAACAATAAGAGTTGTGTTATCATCTTATCAGTGTAGGCCAAGCTTTAAAACATTCATAATGATACTAATTTTATTACATTTTATGTTGAGATATAAATTAGTAATGGCATGTACTTTCCCTGACAAGATTGTAGTACTTGTATAATACTAGATTCTGCCCGCGACTTCGTCCGCAACGGTTCCCGTCATTGTAACGAGACAAAAATGTATATCAGTTTTTAAGTCTATACATTACCTTTAAACAAAAAAAGTTTCATCAAAATCGGTCCAGCTGTTTTTGCGTGATGATTGAACAAACACAGACTTTTATATCTTACCAGTTCAACATCCATAAATTACTTGTTGCATACTGCATACTTTCGGATACATTTTATTCGGGTAATGCACTTACAATATCCTTATAAATCACAGCATTTTGCAAATAATTACTTTAAACTTTAGAATTAATTTTAATTATATTTGTTTTCCTGTAAAAAAATCAGCAATTGACATTATTATTACAAGAGGGCTGAATAATAGGAAAAGATTTTTCCTGCTGACCTTATTAAATTTTAGAATAACAGGATAACTTGGCTTAACTGACTTGTCAATCAGTCTAAATTGGAACCAGAAACATTACAGTAACTGCGGTTTTTTTTGTGATACACCATACAAAGTAAGGATTTTACAAAATAGAAAGGGGTACGCCCAGCATGGCTAGCATGCCACTCACGACAAAGCATTTAAACGAGAAAAACGACATGCGCGCTCTTTCTGGCATACGTAAAATAATAAAGATGGAGGCACATCTCGATTTTTAACGTTTTCTCGGGGGTGGCATGCGAGGCCTACTGGTAACTGCCTACTGGTAACTGCCTACTTCACTGGGAAAGAGGTGTGACATTATAGATAGAAATATAAGTTTAGCAAGTAAACGTAAAGATGTTACAAGTCAGTTCAGTTCATTCAGGTCAGCTAGTTCAAGACATAAGTGAACTTATAATGATATTGCAGGACAATACAATAAAGTGTGATAGTCGATATAGATAGTGTTCATAACGTGGAGCATTGTTGTGGGGCTGGCTGGTGATGGTCCCGTGCAGCAGTCTATTGTTACATGACCATTGTATGGTAATGTGCCACTCTGGGTGGTGCGGTGTGGTACGTGCGGCCCACTGCTATGTGCTATTGATTTTGCTAGTACTATTTACTAGTTCATTACTGTTTAATCTAAATATCTAAAAACTGTAACAGAATTGCATCTATACATTGAAGTTTTTTACAAGAAAAAGATCACAATATGGTTTTTAGGTGTCCCTGACTGCAAATCAAGCTTTTTTTTATTAGAATTTTTGTGTGTCTGTTTATTTGTTTGTTTGTGCGAGCATCACGCATAAACTACTGAAACGATTTTGATAAAACTTTTTTTGAATCAAATTAAAGATTGAAAAATTTGTCTCGGGCAGGACTTGAACCCGCACTCTTCCAAACCTGGGGTATTGCGTTATCCAATTTCGCCACCGAGCCCACTAACCAGAGAACGAAATTTTCAATCTGTTGCGTCTTAAGGGGACGTGGATAACGCAGTTCCCCGGTTTGGAAGAGTGCGTGTTCAAGTCCTGCCCGAGACAAATTTTTCAATCTTTAATTTGATTCGAAATAGCACAACATGGCTGTAACATGTTTAAAATCAATAATATTAGAAACTTTTTTGTTTAGCTAGCTTTTTGTCGGACTTAAAATCTGGTTTATGTATAATTTGTGTGGACGAAGTCGTGGTTTAACTCTAGTTTCAGATAATAAATGTAAAGATTAACATTGTTGGACTTGGCAGAAACAGTACCTATTTATTACAGTTCATACTGGGTGTAAACTTTTAATGTGTTACAATACTTTAGGAAAGTTGTTCAGTATGATGGTCTGATTCACGCATGCAGCAGATTTAATTTCGTCATTTCAATGTCGGTCCCACTGTAAAAGTTGTTCAGTTTGATGGTCTGAAGTATCCCTTAAAGTATTTATCACATTCAGGTTTACACCCTGTATTTGTATTATTATTTCCTTTAGAAAATCTTGTTTGTTGTAATATCTTACTGCCAGGTGTAGAAAGACTATAATTAGGTTCATAATGATTTGATCCTCCTCCAGCTCGGGAGCATATGACTCCATTTTAGTCTTTTAATGTAGGTGGCTGTCAAAAGTGAGCTGGCAAGCATTTTTCTTCTTGAAACTGTCTTTGCACATTTTTGTACTATAAGCCTTTATATTTTAAAATTGTTTTTTTAATAATTCATAATAAGTTTCAAATAGGTAAACGGTTTATCAGCACATGTGATTCATAATCTAACATCAATGTAATCAACAACATCATAATCAAATTATCAATGGAATTGTTCATTTTTCATGATATCATCATTGCTGCAACCAACATTTGTGTATGAAGTTTTAAATATTTATAACAATCTACCTACAAATACTAATTGGTTAGATGATAAAATTTATAATAGACTGTAGGATCCCACAGTGGGACAAAGTAACGCCTATCACAAATCCTTATTTGTGATAGGCCTGTCCCCCCCTCACCGTATTGAGGGGGGGAGACGCCCCTAGGAATATAATCCTCAAGTTATTTAGTGGTAGTGGGCAGGTTGGCCTCAGAGAATTTTCAAGCCGCAAAGGAACTATCCGGGACCAACTGCTCAGCGTGCCTTCTGAAGCATGGAGACCCCCGAGATGAAAAAAAACCTGCTTTGGGGGTGCCACAATCGTTTATGAGTAAAAAAAAAATAGTTCTAATGATTTTCCACAACATGGAGAGGTTAAACCCTCACCCATCCAAAGCTTGACCGGACTTGACGATGCTTAACTTTGGAGATGGTTGCCACTACACCAACAAGGTCAGAAGATTCAAGTAAAAGCAAGGTTCATGAATTAAAACTAAAAAGTGCAAGTGTAGGTTACCTTCAGGGTACGCCTGCTTGTTGACGATAGCGTCGATGACCATGTGAGTGGAGTTGTAGACGAAGCCCATGGCCCTCATGTCGAACTCGACGCTAGCGACGTACGTCGCGTTGATGACGGGCGTCGAGTAGTTCACCGTGGCCATCTCCAGCACGCCGGACATCTCAGAGCGCAGGTTGCGCCCGATCGTCGTCAGGAAGGATTCGGCCCCATCGGCGCGGCCTAATGCCGCCGCCACCGTCACCCATAACACCGCCGCCTTCCACATCTTCTCGCCCTCCAGTCTTCGCTCTCCCATCAGCCCACACAGCACATTACTCCGGCACCGAGCTCGAGCCGCACACCCGACACTAAACACTATTTATTTATCGAGGGTAACTATCTGTTTGCAAAACAAACACAAAAAGATATCCCGATTACCGAACATAAACACGAAGGTCGATATTCACTCGTTGTATGATCGATGCACGCCGAATATCATACGCGAACGATTTTACTAAATATTTTAATTCATTTATGAATTATTCCACTAGTTTTATTCACGATTTATGTTAGGATTTTCATGTTTTCGGAAACCCTTTGTTACGAAAATCAAAACAACCGACGAGCCGAGTCGGTCGATGAATACAAGTGAATGAAATAAATAATGAATGAACGAAACTCGCGAGATTGATTGAATTGAACGAATGGATGTCAACGACCCCCACCGACAATAAAAGTGTTGCCAAAATAACAACCTCGATATGGTACACATTTTCAGGTAATGTTTGTTAGTTATAATAGTTTGTACTTTTAGCATACTAGGAGAAACAAATCAAAGTGTATTTAAGTTAGTTTTCAGCGGGTGAAGTTAGTTTTTAATGAGAGTTTTTTTTATTCAAATGGGTACGCCAACGTACTTTATCTTCTTACTTGCATACTTTAGTAGTTTTTTTAAGTCATCCGTCTGTTACTTACGACAAAAAGAATTATAATGAGTTGTTTTGCAAGACTAATTATACGAAACAACTGTAGATGGCAATATTAAATTCGAATAAAACCTATTTCTTACATTTAAAAAAAAGGAAATTAAAATTATTGTATTTCAGACACAGTCCATAATATATTCTTAGAAGGTAGTAGGTATTCTTAGTAGGCTTATTATACTTACATAAAACGATGAATAACTTCATCGTTCAAAAAGGTTTTTGGGTGTGGTTAGTACTCTTGTTTGTCCTATCATTATCATCTGACTGACATTGACATATCTCTCCTATTGCCAATGGAATGGGTAAACTTTTCATTATCAATAAATACACTGTAACACTAGTAAAATTTAGTTTCTAGTACATATACGAACACTGACTGCACAAAAAGTATCAAAACATCTTTCACATTGCATTGTTACCAACATAATCCTTTTCAAGAAATAACAAATTGCTCCCTAAAATTAGAGAATCGTGAACACACGGAACGGTATTGATCTGACAATTTTTTTCTTAAGAATAATGTAATGCCATCCACCCATCCAGTGTCACTCAATCATATTTTCTTTTTCATGAAAACGTCTCATTTTGGGCGCATCTTCGAAAGTGGCAACATTGTAGTCCTCCAAAGAATGAGTGGGTAACTAATCATTCATTCACTGAAATCCTATTTTTATGGCTTTGGATACTTGCATAAATGTTCTTTGATTGATTGTTGGGAAAGTTTAGAGGTGATGTTTCTTTTTGTATAATGTATATTTTGTTCCAGCTTAGTTTTAAGCACAGAATAAATACTACTAGTACTACCGTTATCAGTACATGTACACTGGTACAGGTACTTGCAAGGAACATATACTCACCTTAGGTACTTGGGTACTATACATATGCTCACGCCATTATCCCATATAGGGGTAGGCAGAAACGAGACGGCTTGCCACACTATAGCATAGGTACCTACTTCTCTCGCAAAATCCACTTTCATACATCTCTTCATACACTTCCGTCGGTTGAGGGTGCCTTGTTCTTGTATTTTTCGGAGAAGAAGTAAGTTGTCCTGGCGTCGGACTCTCTCGACTGTTCCGCTCGGCTCTCATAAGTCTTGGTACTGCGCACTTTGTAGGGTTCCGTACCCAAAGGGTGAAAACGGGACCCCATTCATAACCATCCATACCCTGTCCGTCTGTCTGTCTGTCTGTCCCGCCTACTGAGGGCTGTAGCTTTTGAACCGTACGGCGGGGGCGGGACGGACATTTGTTCCACTATGTGTTTAGAATTAAGGGAGGTCCTCATACAAGAAACTAGTTTAATTTATCAACATTTTTTTTCTCGACTATCGTAAAAAGGTTTATACTACATAAATACACGTTAAACTTGGTGTGATCAAGAAATATACAATCTCTATAGAGCAAACTCTGTCCTCCTGCGTATATACCTGTGATCTGTACTAAGTAGGTACTTCACGTAGGACATAAGAAATAATAAAATTCTATTGTTGGTGTTTTGGTTGGCAAATAAAACACGCAGGAGCCTATATATAGCATCACAACAAATAATAAAAACCAGCCAAACTTTTTTGTAAGTTTATATTTCATTATGTACGCGGATGACAAGAAAATTTATTATAAAATTAGTAATATTAACGACTGTTATAAATTACAAAACGATTTAGATAGATTATCTGTTTATTATAATAACAACAATATAACTATAAATGTAAACAAATGTCAGTTCATAAGTTTTACACGTAAAACGAAACCAATACAATTTGCGTACATGATGAATGGTACATTTATTGACAAAGCGGATGTGGTAAGAGACCTTGGCATTCTTTTGGATAGTAAGATGACTTTTGGCGAACACTTTCAAACCATCGTAAATAAAGCTTATAAAAACCTGGGTTTTGTTATTCGCTCTAGCAAACCATTTACAAACATTCATAGCATTAAACTACTCTATTACTCATTTGTACGTAGTGTACTAGAATACGGTTGTTGTATTTGGAACACGCAGTATCAAATTTATATAAATAGCATTGAAAATATTCAAAAAAGATTTGTTAAATACTTAGGCTACAAAAAACACACATTAAACTTAATACTTATGAGGAAAGGTGTGTTCAGCATGGGCTATTGTCCCTCGCTGACCGTAGATTGTTATTGGACCAAATGTTGCTTCACGATGTGCTTCACGGGCGCATAGATAACCACAATCTGTTGTCTGACTTAAGATTCTCGGCACCTGATCGTAGGACGAGACACACAAAATTATTTGCTCCTCCACTGTATCGCACTAATTATGCACGAAACTGCCCTTTAACTCGTATTTGTAACAGCTATAATCAATATTTTTATAACATCGATATAATTGATCACTCAAAAAATTCATACAAATCCGTAGTTTTCCGTGAATTAGTAAAAAAATACCCAATGAAAAAAGCACCCCTCAATAAATAAAGGTACCTAAAAATAAATACTTATATGTAAATCACTTATTTGTGCTTCTTCTTCTTCTTTACGTGTTAATGGTTCTTCAGTGATGTTTTTATAAGTATTGTATTGTACTAATAATAATACCAAATAACATATGCATAATATTAAGATAATATATCTTTATGATTTATAATATATATAATTATTACATTCTAAAGTAAATATATAAAATATAGTTATAATAATTTCCTACTATTTAAACATTATTATTACACCCCTGCACACACACAAACTCACACTGCATAGTTTACACACACATTACCTGTTTAGTTTACCTCACTATACCTTTAAAGTACTTGTTTGCTCTTATCCAACCGCTGTACTCCTTTAATATTGTTAAACTGTTATGTTAATCTAGGGAAACCTGTAATTGGCCTATGTTTTGATAGTATGAATGGTTCAACTCTGTTTTATTTTAAGGCTGTTGGTTTTCTTAATAAATATAAATAAATAAATAAATAAATAAATAAATAAATAAATAAATAAATAAATAAATAAATAAATATGTTGTGTATATACTAAACACTATACACAGAGTAGGTTATAGGTAGTATACCTACCTATAGGTGGCGTACCTATATCACAAATAGGAAACTAGTTACCATTGGAGCTAAAAATACCTACATAATTCCCCGTCTCCGTAATGACCTTAATCCGTCTGTTAAAAGCGGTGTCACTAGCTCAAATCTCAAATTTAAATTATAATCACACTGTATATTAAAACTCTAACAACAATAAAATGTACCGAGTAACTGTGGGTGGATGTGAATAACTTTGTTCAAACTAACCCTACATAATAGCTTCTGATTATTGAGAAGACTTGTTTGGTAATTATTTGTTATGTATATCAGTGTGTAGTAATGAACAGTCGGCATCAATGGATTGAGTACGCTTTTGTTATACGCAGTAGTGCTAAGGTGTATGCAGCTTGTTGCTGCTGACTGTACCTTTTAATATTTATATAAGGTCTAACAAAATTAGGTGAAACTATTTTAAGGGTATGCTCAGACCATCAAACTGAACAACTTTCTCTATGAGACCAAGATCGAAATCGCGAATAAAAATCAGCTGTTCCATACAAACCTGCTCGACCTAAATGTATGGGACAGCAGATTTTTTTTCGCGATTTCGATATTGGTCCCATAGAGAAAGTTGTTCAGTTAGACCTTATATATCAGATTAAATTCTGTTTGTATTTTGACAAATTACTTTTATAAGTAGCGAACGAAGCAAATCTGTGTATTGCATTTATAAGTAGTACCTACAAAATTGTCCTCTGATTGATGTAACTGTACCTACTGTTTATATTGCACTTCCGGATAAACCTCCGATGGTTTTTGGAAGTTCAATTGTCCAAATCCTTGTCATTTTTCTTACAATAAATAAATAAAAAGAAAATATATATATATATAGAACACCAGGCGCAGGACAGGGAGAGGTGGCGGCGTCTCACGAGGGCCCTCTGTACCATCGGGGTACCTTAGGACAACAACAACAGCAACAACATAGGTGATCTGGTACGGAACCCTCGGTGCGCTACCTTGACCGACTTTATTATTACAGTTGTACAATAATCTCGAAAAACCGTGACAACATGCCAGTAACCACGGCCAGAGAATAGGTAATAGTCTTCTGGTAATATTATATTATAGATCTGTATATTACAGCTGGCTGGAGAGAATAAAAGCGTTCAAATTGTAGTCAACATTTAATTCATTATAAATATTTAGATAATACAAGATGTCACCGCACTTTAGCGATTTATTTCTATTTACAATTTTACAATGCTTAGACGCATAGCTACTCTTAACTATTATTTACAAAGTAACATATAAGGTTTGACCAAAAAATAAAGCACGCCGCCATATTGCGGAAATTCATTGGAACTAATTTCACTAACTCATAATAACAACATTTGGAGGCGCATAGCTGTTTTTTTTTTATCAGGCTCATTTTATTTAAATTTTCTCATTTGGATTCATCAGAAATCTATTAAAAGTTACATTTTAAATAGGTAGTGCAGTCGTCCACTTTTAGCATAATATAGATCTTGGTGGAATGATGTTTCGAATGAAGGGAGATAATTAGGTGGTCTACTGGAAGAAAAAGCCGAATAGGGTGGTGGTGTACTCATAGCAAAGAACCATGCGATTTTTCTTATAAGTCTGAAATGAAACCATTTGTTCACTCAACGTTATGAATTATTTCGGAATGAATTCAGCATTATTTTAATTCTGTAACTTACTCTAAATTAAACTTATATAATGTTACTTTAATATTTTTTCTCCTTAGTTCATCTGACTAGTTATCTGAAGCTGTGTCTTTGACACGTTTATCAACTTAAACTTAACATTATTGTCTAGCTATAGGAAACCTGTCTACCCATAGTTGAACTCTATGTCCATGAACAGAGTTCATCTATGGTTGGGTTGTTCTGTCGCCGTGTGTACTTTCAAAGTATTTTAACAAATGAAAGCGATATCTCAAACCCGTCTGTTTATACAGAGGTAGAGTGACACCAAGATCAACGATTAGTGATACCGGCTCATCAGCGCCTTGTTATACAGGGTCCTTCTTAACATGCTGACGGTTTTTTAGTAGATGATTAGATTAGATCACCACATTGAACAACTTTCTCTATGGAACCTTGTTATACATTCCGTCATTACGGTATAGATTACTAGTAACGTAGTAACAGATACATTGACTTCCTAAGAAAACTATAAATATAACGCTTTAATTAATTACCTACTGCCAGATGAAATGCGCACAAATGTACACACGGCGACACATCAAGCTATACAAAACCAACATAAGCTGGCCGCGCGACGGTATACGATACGCAACATACGCGCGGCCAGCTTATTTTGGTTTTGTATAGCTAGATGTGTCGTCGTGTGTATCTAGTGAAGCTTGCTACAGCGTTATTTTTACTTTGTGCAGCGCGCGACGTATTGAGACGTTGTCATTTAAAGCGGGCAGAAATCAAGCAAGCGCATCACTTACGATGCTAAAATGTACGGACTTATTTCGGTACTTACGGCCGAATGACGGAGGCCCGCTTACGTAGCTGTACAGCCCTCGTGATCAGAATATAGCCGCGGTCGTCAGTCGGTTCGTGTGCGCCGCTCAGTATGAGCATATGAATAGATATCCACTAGAAGCCTAGCTTTATAAAGCGTGTACAACGGAACTAGACTCGCCAAAAAATCGTAATCCATCGCTATAAGGATCAAAATGGCGTATATATGGGTCTAGCGGCGGTGCGAGAGGTACACCAGCATGGCGTCCCGTTTGTATGAAGCTTGTCTTCTAGTCCGGCCTCGCCGATATACCTATCCACGTGGTATAGGTTCCACTATGCACGTTCACACGTTGTCGTCGCCGGGGGCGGGGGCGGGGGCGGGCGCGAGTAGAGGCGTGGTGGCGTCGCTAGAGGGCGCGGGGGCGGGGGCGGGGGTGGCCAGGCGCAGGGCGTCGCGCAGGCGGGGGGCGCGCAGGGGGGCGCGCGGCACGCCGGGCACGCGCTCCAGCACGCGCGCCGTGCGCGCCGGCGCCGCGTAGAAGATCACCTTCTGATCCTCACTCTGTAGCTTCTTTATGAGACGCTCTAGTACCTGCGGGCGGACCGACCAACATATTAAGTCACATCATCATAGTGCATGCAATACAATTAATTCAAGAGCAAATGAATTACAAATTACTGGGTTAAATAACGTAGTTCGATTTTAGATAATGTACTCGGATGATGAAACTAATCGACTTTCCGTGAGGAACGTGGCTCAAAAAACGAGAAACAGTTTCAGATCGAATCAGGCGATTAATTTTTTATAGGAAGTAAAAAAAAATCGTTTTTCAACCCAAATGCCTTAGGGAAAGTCGTTTAGTTTCATCATCTTAACTAAACACACTCTTAAATTTTTTTTATGTCATTGAAAATTAGGTCCAATACTATGATCCACCGCCGTGCGGACTAGACAAGACAAAGTGATCACCCGACCGACATCACTACGATACGATACTCAGACAGAGGGCCCGAACCTTATTCAATCGGGCAAAA
Organism: Agonopterix arenella; assembly: GCA_927399405.1. Classification (NCBI taxonomy): domain Eukaryota; kingdom Metazoa; phylum Arthropoda; class Insecta; order Lepidoptera; family Depressariidae; genus Agonopterix; species Agonopterix arenella. Next base: position 17,655,026 of record OV656707.1, on the reverse strand, counting down.
AAACACTGTAGCTGGGATGCGTATCGCAAGGCCTTAACGGATTTTAATAAAGAACTGAGGAAGGCGAAAAGGAAGTCGTGGCATAGGTTCTGCGAGGAAATAAATGGAGCCGCACACCTTGCAAAAATTTATAAGATTATGTCCAAATCGCCAACCTCTCATCTGGGGCTACTGAGGAAACCAGATGGAAATTTTACCAGAACTGTTGAGGAAACCCTAACACTTATGACCAGTGTCCACTTCCCAGGTTCAACAGTTCTGGAACCAGGATCCGAGCCACCTTCACAAAGCGGGACTAAATCCAAACCAAGGATTGAAGACTGGCGTATGTCGGCACTGGTCTTTAAACCCGACCGAGTCAAATGGGCTATAAATAGCTTCAAACCATTCAAGACTGGCGGAGAAGATGAAATCTTCCCTGCTCTCCTACAACAGGGAAGAGAGATCATCCAACCACTGGTAGTTAAAATCTTTAGAACGAGCTTTGCTTGGGGATACCTACCAGAGAAATGGACTAAGGTTAGGGTTACCTTTATTCCCAAAGCTGGAGATAAAGATAAATCACAACCCAAATCTTATAGACCAATTAGTCTTACCTCTTTCCTTCTAAAAACCATGGAAAAGGTAATAAACCTGCATATTAGGGAGACCTACCTTAAGGGTAGGCCATTGCACTTCAGGCAACATGCGTACCAGAAAGGCAAATCCACAGAAAGTGCTCTGCTAGAACTGGTCGACAGAGTGGAAAAAGCTCTCGATGATCAGGAGATTGCACTCTGTGCCTTTCTGGACATAGAGGGTGCATTTGACAATACCTCTACTGAAATCATACTAAAATGTATGGATGATCGAAATGTCGACTCCACTACCAAAAAGTGGATTGAGGCAATGTTAACGACAAGAACAGTCAGGACCTCACTTCTAGGTAAAACCCTAGAGGTAAAGGTATCCAAAGGCTGTCCGCAGGGGGGAGTGCTCTCACCTCTGGCCTGGTCGGTGGTGGTGGACTGCCTCCTGTGGGACCTTAACAACGCCTACCTAGATACTCAAGGGTATGCTGATGACCTGGTAGTGATGATTGTGGGCCCATGTCCCAGCACTATATCCAGTCTCATGCAGACAGCACTACACAAGATAGAAAGGTGGTGCAAAAACTTCGGTCTTTCAGTAAATGCCGATAAAACGGTTATAGTACCCTTCACAAGAAGGCGAAAATTGGAGCGCCTTAGACCTCCAACACTCTTCAACAAATCTATACCGTTTTCCAAGGAGGTTAAATATCTAGGAGTAATTCTAGACCAAAAACTCACTTGGAACCAACACCTTGACCACATTGTGCGAAAGGCAAAAATAGGACTAGGGACATGCTGTCGCTTAGCGGGCTCCAGGTGGGGCCTGAAACCGAGTTCGGTTATGTGGATCTACACTGCGATAGTGAGGCCTATGGTATCCTACTGCAGTGTAGCCTGGCATAAGAAAACCGAACAAGCGAAGTGTGTAAACACCCTAAATAGCCTACAAGGATTAGTATGCAGAATAGCAACGGGGGCAATGAAATCTACACCCACGGCTGCTATGGAGGCAATATTAGGTTTGCCTCCACTACACATCCATGTGCAGAAAGAGGCAAAAATTGCAATGCTCCGAGCCTTGGAACGAGGAGATTCCAAATGGAAGTCCTCTGTTATGAGAAGGTTACATGAAACTCTCTTAACAATTCCGATCATGTGTATGCCGAAAGACACCATGAACAAAGAATATAACTTCAACAGGTTATACAAGGTAATCCTACCCCAAAGAGAGGACTGGAACGGGAATACCCCACAATCCTTCAGCGCTGGAGATGTCGTCTGGTTTACAGATGGCTCCAGGAAGGACAACCGTGCTGGAGCTGGAATATGTGGCGGCAATCCAAGAATTAAAAAGGCGATTCACCTTGGACAGCATGCCACAGTATTCCAGACTGAAATGTACGCTATCATAGATTGCGTACATGAGAATCTGAAAAGATGCCCAAAGGGGAAACATATTGTAATTTTATCAGATAGCCAGGCTGCTCTAAAAGCGCTAGGATCTGATGAAATAGAGTCAAAACTAACATTAGAATGTGCCCGAGCACTCAACCAGCTAGGACGGACAAACTCTGTCACCCTAGGCTGGGTGCCCGGACACTGCGGTATTGATGGAAATGAGGCTGCTGACGAGCTGGCACGAAGAGGGGCGGAAGAGGACGCCATAGGCTCCGAGCCTTATTGCGGCATCTCCCGCAACACCTCTAGACGTGTGCTAAAGGAATGGGCCGTGGACCAAAGCCGCAAGCTCTGGTCGGATACACCAGGACTGAGGCATGCGAAAGAACTTGTGACCGGCTTTTCAAACAGACATACCTCAGATGCCATCAATTCAAACCGCAACGACTTAAGGCTCTTAGTACGAGCCTTAACAGGACACTGCAAGTTAAACAAACACCTACACAGAATGGGGCTTGTAGACTCACCCACTTGCAGATTTTGCTGTGAAGCAGAGGAAACGCCCATACATCTCCTCTGCGAATGCGAAGTGCTCATTCACAGCAGGAGTCGCCATCTAGGTGGATACATAATAACACCTACTGACATCAGGGACCTCCCCTCCAAAAGCATAACACGGTTCATGAAGTCCGTGGGCCTAGGAAATGACCTTTAGGTCTAGGGTGACAGCTACAATAGATCTATCTAGGTCGCAGTAGCTATTGGGTCATTGACCAAGCCCTTATAACCAAATAATAATAATAATGACATCACTACACAGACTAAGAATTGAACCACACGGCGCGGCACGACACCGATACGACGCGGCGCCTGAGCGTTCCCGCTCAGTTGTTTGCGCGCCAGATTTTTATTAACGACTGTACGTCACACTCCTTTCGTCGCAGCTGCAGTGCCACGACGGTGACCGGTAGCACCGCCCGTGTAAACGCCTGTGCGGCGAAATCTTTGCGGTGCGGCACCGCTCAGGGGCCGTGTGGTTCAGCTCTAAGGCGGCGGAGAGAGGTATAGGTACCTGTGTGGCGGTGTAGTCGAGCAGCGTCATCTGTCCGCAGTCGACGAGCAGCGGGCGCGGGCGCACGAGCCCCGCCGCGTACTGCGCCCGCTCGCTGAACAGCTCCGCGCTCAGGTACAGCAGCCCCGGCGCCGGCACCAGCCGCGCCACCGTGCCAACGCTCGTCTGTGGGTGGGAGGCATCTAACCGTCAGCGAACTGTGCTCAACAGTGAGCGGTGTGTGGTGTGGTGTGGTGTGGTGTGGTGTGGTGAGGTACCTTGTGCGCGGTCAGCTCGACGCGGGGCCGCAGCAGGGCGCGCAGGGGCCGCACGAGCGAGGCGAGCGCGCCGCACAGCAGCGCCAGCTCCACCGACACGAGCACGCTCACCGTGAACGTGAGCACCACCACGAACAGCTCCGACCGGCTCTCGCGCCACAGCCGCACCACCGTACCGACGTCCACCTGCGGCGACCGCACAATGTTCTCATTTATATTATAACAGAACCAAGACTAACTCAATTTATGATTGTAAATTGTATGTCATCCCTCACCATGAATATGACGGCGCATATCAGCACGGATGAGAGACAAGCCTTCGGGATGAAGTAGAAGTACGGCGTCATGAAGAGCAGCGCCAACAGCGTTATTATTCCTGAAACAGTATGGAACAAAAAACAGATATGGTAATAAAGTTTAATTTTTTTATACTTAAAAGTGTTGTTTGTTTCATATCTTTTAGAATCCACCCCCGCCACGGGCACAGCTCGCTCGGTACGTACCGGAGTAGAGCCCCGCGAGCGGGGACCGCACGCCGCTGGAGTGTGAGACCGCGGAGCGCGTGAAGGCGCCGCACGTGGGCATGGCGCCCACCAGTGAGCCTGCCACGTTGCACAGTCCCAGCGTCACCATCTCCTGCGTCGCGTCCACTCGACCGCCCGTCGCTGCGATCACGTTAACTTATTATTATCACTATTGTACAACGTACAACACGACGAGCAAAAGTCACGCGCCCCAATCGGGTAAGGGGAGCGAGCGGGTGAAATAGTATCTAGCGACTGACTGAGTAAGATGCGGCGACGAAGTGTAATGTTTCCTCTAGTACATATTTATATAAGCTCTCACACAGATCCGCTGTTTCTACTTAGTATTTTATAAGCTAATTCTAAATAGTAGGTGTGTATACCATCAATAGCTTATTGAAACTAAATACAAACACCTACAAAAGGTGAGGTGCGGCGTATTCGAAATCACTAGGCATGTATGACAAATCAAATTAAAGATTGATAAATTTGTCTCGGACGGGACTTGATCCCGCACTTTTCCAAACCGGGGAACTGCGTTATCCAATTTCGCCACCGACCCCACTACGCAGAGAACGAAATTTTTCAATCTGTGGCGTCTTAAGGGGACGTGAGCGCCATCAACTGGTAGTTACTGGTTTATTCGAAATAGCACAATATGGCTGTAACATGTTTAAAAATCAATAATATTTGAAAATGTATGACAAAAATGTATGTGAGGGTCGAAGTATGAAGCGCGCTTTAATCTCTACCCCACTGAAAAAGCGTGACACCCCTAATTTGTAATTACTAACAAAATTTTGGTGTATTCAGACGAAGAAACTAAACAACTTTACTTATTGGAACATGGGTCGAAAAATTAAAAAAAAAATGTTATAAGTACCTCCCATAGAAAATCGATCGGCCGATCTGCACTTTTGTATGGAAGTCCAAAAAACATGTTCGTTTTTCGACCTAGAGTGCGATTTTTGAATCTCATTCGTTGAACTCAGCCGTTGAAAATGTATGGAGATACGCATCTTTCTACTACTAATTTGACTTTCAAAATTCGCACTCCTGGAGTATGATTTTTGAAAGTCAAATCAGCAGTAGAAAGATGCATATCTCCAGAATAAATTTGATATTTTCAACTGCTGAGCTCAGCGAATGAGATTCAAAAATCGCACTCCTGATGTTCTTTATGGAAAGATGTTTAGTTTCATTGTCCGAATACATCTTAAATGTTGTCAGTAATTAAACACTAGTATTGTAGGTAGATAATGTGACTACAATAAAAATTTCAGTAAGGACATTGATAATCAAGTACCCAGTGACAATACACAATGTGTAGATGTGAAGGTGGTAGATAGGTAAGGTACGTACAGAAAGCCTTGGCGATGGCGATGTTGGCGAGCACCATGACGACGGGCATCATGAACAGGCCGGGGCCGAGCCGCGTCACCATCCCCACGAAGCCCACCGTCCCGTTGTGTAGCGGCGCGCTGAACGGCGGCAGCGCCACCGCCGGCAGGCCCGGCTCCACACGACCTGCACCGACCCCCGGCCCCGGGGGGCTGTTAGTGTTACTATAGTACTAGTACCTAACCTACTGCCAGAGATCTGCACGATACACTGGCTACAGAAAGGCCCTGACCATGGAGGACAGAAAGAAGTGGAGGTGTAGCAAAGATAAATTTTTATTCGTAATTGTCGCCAAAATGCAGGGACGGGAGACAAGACGCAAAGACAAGACGGGTGGGCAGGGAATAACTCTTGAACTGTCTTGCAAGTCTCAATTAATTTAATCATCGACAGATACAGACGATCTCTATCAATTAGCGTGTCACCCGCCGTCCATGCCTCTCTTATTTGGATTCAGCACAATAATAAACGAGCCCTTCCCATTAAAAGGATACGATTCGTACGGCGCTCCATACAAAACGAAGTTCCGTTCTAGTTTGAACGTTTAGTATTTAAAGTAAAAACAAATGGTTTTAACACAATCTAGATAACAATATCTGTGCTTTGCATTTTCCAGATTTCCTTCCTTTAGTTCAAAAGTTATCGTGGCACAAAGTTTTCCATATAAATCTTAAATTAATCCTAACGTTGAAATATGTATGGGAGTGCTTTCCATCCCATTGGTTTCTAGATAGTGTTTAAAAAAATTCATTTACTTTAATTCGTTAATATATAAAATAGGACGGAGCTTCGTTTGTATGCAGCGCGCTAGGGAGCTTTCGGAATAAACGTCTCAATGTCCACTAGCGGTATAATTACCGGAGAGCTTGAACCAGGAGTGCGTGTTGGAGCGCGGGTCCTGCGAGCAGTAGGCGAGGACGGCGGCGGTGCAGACCACGAGCGCGTTGCGGCTGATGGAGAGCAGCCACAGCGCCTGCCCGAGCCGGCGGCGCTTCGGCGGCACGCGCACGTCCTTCACCTTCTGCAACACGCGTCGCCGGCCGAGTTAGTGAGGACCATGGAGGACAGAAAGGAGCGGAGGTGTCGCAAAGCAATATTTCTATCGAAGTGTCGCCAAAATGCAGGGACGGTGACAAGACGGGTGCGCAGGTTCCCCGCCCCGCATGAAGATTGACTACCTATGTTAGCCTTCGATAAAAAATGTTAGCCACATGAGAGCACAACAACGCCAACCCAACAACGGAGTTGAAGCAGTCGCTGTGACCGAAATCAGCCAGGAGCTATACATACACACTTCACAATCCACAGCCATAAAGGATGGCATTAAAGATGACAAATATAAGCACATACTCTAAGCAGCAGCAGCGTGGTGCAGCAGACGGCGCTGAGCAGACAGTCGCCGAGGCGCGCCGTGTGGATGCCCTGCGAGATGAGCGCCACGTTCTCGAGCGGCGACTCGGCGGTGAACGAGAGCCCGAGCAAGCCCTTCACCTGCGCCATCACTATGATCACCGCCGTGCCCGACGTGAAGCCGCTCGTCACTGCTGGAGATATCAGGTCCACCAGGAAACCTGTCCGGGGCAGATCAGTCACCATTTAGAATACAGTGATTGCTTTTTTAGGAAAACTGTCAGGTATCAATGAGTGCGTTAAACACAGAAGCGCTCCTTCTTCGTTACCGTCCGGAATCGGATAGAAAGAGGAACCGCTGCGATCTGAGGTGGCTACGAATACGGCGCGCTAGTGGCATGTATGGTAGCCACACGCTAGATATCGTAACCATAAACAGATCCCTTGTAGAAAACAGCCACCAATAAATTAACAAGAAGATATTAAGATCATACATACAAAAATACTTACATTTAACATTATTTTATGTAATTTCTGTATTTGGAGAAGTATTCCTTGTACAATTTTCTCAAAGCTTATTCCTCTCCGTAGAGAAGAATAATATGTAACTAGAAAACGTTCAAAGTAGGTAATGATAGAATATCATATCAATATAAAGAACCTGTTTTGAAGTCTAGGTATTAAAAAGGTAATATTATAATTGTACAACCTACATCAGTATTTTGTTTGATTAAATTATTTTAAGTGTAAATTTGCAACATTTTATCATCAGAACGTATTAGCATCAAACCTGAATATAAATTAATACGCGTGGCGACGTTTGATGTGTACTACTAACATTCCATAACGGATTCTCTACGACAAATATATTTTATCATTATATAATTAAGTTATTAATTTTTATAGGTAGGTATAATAAAGATTTTATTTGGAGGCTTTTCTATATGATTATTTTATGACTATGGCGCAGTTTGATATAATATCAGGGTAAACGGTAAACATTGTCAAAACTTCCACTTACGCGACGTTATAAACTAATTAGCTTCTAATTTGTTTTCTTTATTCTTCTTGTAGACACTCGGTAAATTAATACTATGCAAACTTGTCTTGTCACCCGTATGATATAGGTATAAACTCATAATTTATGTGTATTTTTTATTTCGATGAACTTAAACATAACATTACAGTTGTCATGACGGGTTCTACAACCCCGAGATTTAGGTACTTACCAACCTAAATGCGTTTTGGGTGAATATTTAATTTGGGTCTTCAAAAGGGACACTTTATTTTTGTTTTATGGAATACTAACGACCCGCCCCGGCTTCACCCGCTTGGGATCTATTAATATCAAACAATCAAATCAGCCCAAATCATCACCCACTGCTGGGCATAGGCCTCCCTTTTATTGCACCATTCCTCACAGTCCTGTGCTAATCTGATCCAATGCGAACCCGTCACTCTCACAATGTCATCAGACAATCGTGCTGGTTGTCTGCCTACTGACCTCCATCTTGGCCACCACTCTGATACTGCATTGGTCCATCGGCCGTCTTCCCGTCTAGCAAAGTGCCCTGTTCATCTCCACTTTAACTTTGTGATCCGCTTAGCTTACACACGTCTTCGACTTTGGTTCTTCGTCGAATTTCGATGGTACGCTCGATCTTAGCGCCCATGTTTCGGTACCGAGCGCGGTGGCGCGTTGCGGAGACGTATGGAACCTCAATCTTGAGGTCCGGGTTGGAAACCGCACGGACGACATACCATGTACCAATGAGTTTTTTAACTTATGTACGTAATACGTGTACCGACTGCAGTGAAGGAAAACATCGCAAGGAAGCCTGCATACGCTGAAGAACAAATTCCGATGCGTAGGTATGTAAAGTCTACCAATGCGCAAAATCCGATGAGTTAGGTAAAAGGTGTTTTTTTAACACCCGTTTCATTGTAATGGACAGACAGGCAGACCAGACAGAATGGATGAAAGAATAAGGGTTTCTTGTTTGACCATCGAACCCTAAAAAGAATATGGCTTTTAGTATACATTAAATAAAAGCAAATTTACCTACCTACTTAAATAAAAATGCTAATTTGATAGTTGTTTAAATAAAGAAGTAATTAATTGTCCAATCTGGCAACATAAAACAAATAACATACATTTTTCGTTTGTCTTTTTTTTTAACTCGACACTGACAAAAGACATCGTCGCCCACGAGATGAAATGTATTTGTTACAAATCATTTCACAACTAACGAATGAGTATGATCAGAGAACACTAGCTAAAATTATACACAAAATAAGAGAAATATCATACTGCCCAAGGAAATGGAAATTATCCTTTTCTATTGTAGTATCGAAACTATTATAAAACTGTAACAGAAGTGTTTTGTGAATTGAAGATATTAACAAAAAAAGATACGATATGGTTTTTATTTTTAGGTGTCCCTGATTCCATATCACCAACTTTTTGATTTTTTGTCTGTCTGTTTGTATGTTTGTTTGAACGAGCAACACGCAAAAACTACTGAACCGATTTTGATGAAACTTTTTTTGTTTGATAGGTTATGATCTAACTTAAAATCTGATATATAATTTGTGCGGACGAAGTCGCGGGTTAACGCTAGTCTATACTATTATAAAACTGTAACAGGAAGTTTGTCTGTACATTAAAGATATTAACAAAAAAAAAGTTACGATATGGTTTTTAGGTGTCCCTGATTCCATTTCACCAATTTTTGGATTTTTTGTTTGTCTGTTTGTTTGTGTGTTTGTTTGTTTGTTTGAACGAGTATCACGCAAATACTACTGAACCGATTTTGATGAAACTTTTTTTGTTTGAAAGCTTATGATCTGACTTAAAATCTGGTATATAATTTGTGCGGACGAAGACGCGGGTTAACGCTAGTTTCTTATAAAATTCAAACTTACCAGTTTTGAGGCGAAACAGGATCGGGCGTTTTCCTTTGTAAGTATTAGTTTAGCAACGAGCCTACCTAGCCTTCCTGTCGAGTTACATACTTACTCTTTATTATTTTTAAGACATTTTTAAATTTTGACCTTTATTCGCGCAGACCGCAGCGCTTATTGTAAACAGTTGGATAGGTAAGTGAATAGTTACCAAGTTTGAGTAGACCCATGGCGAGGACGAGGCAGCCGGAGAGGAAGGTCAGCAGCACGACGAACTGTATGGGCAGGCCGTGGCAGATCTGCAGCGTCATCAGCGCCATGAGGCTCGTCGGCCCGATCGACACCTCCTTCACCGTGCCCAGCACCACGTACAGCATCGTGCCTGTGCAGGACAGTCAACAACATCCCCAACATACATACATAGCCTATACTGATCACAGAATATACAGGGTATTTCTTAATATGCTGACACTTTCTTAAGAGTATGATGACACCATCGAACTGAACAACTTTCTCTATGGGACCAACATCGAAATCGCGAAAAAAAAAAATTCTGTTTTTTTTTCGCGATTTCGATGTCGGTCCCATAGAGAAAGTTGTTCAGTTAGACGTGTGTCAACATATTAAGAAATACCCTGTATAACTATACAATGCCCAAAAGGGAAACACATCGTTATTTTATCAGACACCCAGGCTGCTCTGAAAGCGCTAGGATCCCACAAAATAGGATCAAAACTAACACTAGAATGTGTCAAAGCTCTCAACCGGCTAGGATCAGCAAACGCTGTCACCCTAAGCTTGGTGTCTGGACACTGCGGAATTGATGGAAACGAGGCTGCTGACGAGCTGTCACGAAGAGGGGCGGAAGAGGACGCCATAGGCCCCGAGCCTTATTGCGGCATCTCTCGCAACACCTCTAGACGTGTGCTAAAGGAATGGGCCGTGAACCAAAGCATTAAGCTCTGGTCGGACTGAAGCATGCGAAAGAACTTGTGACCGGCTTCTCAAACAGACATACCTCGGATGCCATCAATCCAAACCGCAGCGACTAAGGCTCTTGGTGCGAGCCTTAACAGGACACTGCAAGTTAAACAAACATCTACACAGAATGGGGCTCGTAGATTTACCCACTTGCAGATTCTGCTGTGATGCAGAGGAAACGCCCATACACCTCCTCTGCGAATGCGAAGTGCTCATTCACAGCAGGAGTCTCCATCTAGGTGGATACATAGTAACACCTACTGACATTAGGGACCTCCCCTCCAAAAGCATAACACGGTTCATGAAGTCCGTGGGCCTAGGAAATGACCTTTAGGTCTAGGACTGACAGCTACAATAGATCTATTCAGGTCGCAGTAGCTATTGGTTCATTGAGCAAGCCCTTACAACCAAATAATAATAATAATAACTATACAATATATAACTTGTTATCAGCATCTGACTATTAATTTGTCTTTGTAGAAACCGTACTGTTATTTAGCTGTAAGTTCTCCAAAAAGGAAATAAATAAATAAAATAAATAATAAATAAATATTCTGTGATCGGTATGTACGGTTTTCATTGGGGATGATCAGAACATAAAACTGAACCACTTTCTTTATGGGATCAAAGTCGAAATCGTGAAGAAAATAATTACTTGTTTCATACAATACTGCACAGCTACTCGACCCAAATGATTGGAACAGCAGATTTTTGTTTCGCGATTTCGATGCTGGTCCCACTATTGTTTAGTTTGGTGGTCTGACCTTCCCTTTGAAAAACCGTCAGCATATTTTAAAGAAGGACTCTGTATGCATTTCCACTTAGGTACGCTCATTAAATCTACCTTATGGATATTGGACAGTATGAGTCAAGAATAACTCGTCAATAGCAGTGGGTAACTATTGGAATTGATGATTGACTTGATCAATGTTTGAAGGTATCTTATGAAGCGTCTATTTTTTTACCCGATTGCGCCAGAACGAGGGGTTATTGCAGGTTATAATTTGGTGGCTCAAAGTTTCTAACTTTTTTGTAAGTTTGTAGGAATAATTGTCTGAAATAGTGAAATTGTCAAGAAAAGTTGTTGAAGAGTGAAAGAAAGTTAAGTATCAAGTAGGGACCTACCTCAATAGGAGGGTTGAATATTGTATTAATGTAGGTTAGACTTACCGACGAAAGATGAGTATAGTCCGTACTGCACGGGTAGGTTGGCGAGGGCGGCGTAGGCGATGCTCTGCGGCACGAGCGTGAGGCCGAGCGTGAGGCCCGCCACCAGGTCCGCCAGCGCGTCGCCGCGCGCGTAGGTCTTGGCCCAGCCCAGCACCGGCAGCCGCCGCCGCGCCAGCCGCACCGCCCAGCCCTCCGTCTTCACGCTCTTGGGGAACGGCACCCCCTCGTCCGCGTCCACGTCACTCATCACGACTGCTCGGCGAGCGCTCGGCTCGTGCCGCTAATTTGTTTAAACTACAGGTTCTTCGCGATCGAGTGGTTGTCTAGATAGGACGGTGCGGGTCGGGTCGGGCGTGCGGTCTCGGTGCCCCTTGGCTCGGGACTGCGCGCCGCATTATCTCGCGCCGGAGCGCCGCGCTCGACAATCATAAATCCGGTATAATGTAAACACAGCGGCAATGCTAAGGTTACCGATATTGTCTCTCTGATGATGATAACACCACCACATATACATGGTCCAACTTAATATGCCTACGGTTTTTTAAGGAGATGATGAGACCGTCAAACTGAACAACATTCTTTATGGCAACAACATCGAAATCGCCAAAAAAAATCTGCTGTTCCATACAAAACTGCAAACCTACTCGAGCGAAATGTATGGGCAGCTGATATTTTTTTCGCGATTTCGATGTTGGTCCCATAGATAAAGTTGTTCAGTTTGATGGTCTGGTCGGTTTAAAGATATGATCAGACCATGAACCTGAACAACTTTCTCAATACGACCAGTATAAATCGCGAAAAACAAATCTGCTGTTCCATACAAAACTGCAAACCTACTCGAGCCAAATGTATGGGCAGCTGATATTTTTTTCGCGATTTCGATGTTGGTCCCATAGATAAAGTTGTTCAGTTTGATGGTCTGGTCAGTTTAAACATATGATCAGACCATGAACCTGAACAACTTTCTCAATAGGACCAGTAGAAATCGCGAAAAACAAATCTGCTGTTCCATACAAAACTGCAATCCTACACATTCCTATTTCTACGTAGACACTTTTTAATCACTATTTGAATAAAACTTGAATTTTCTGTATGTTATAGCGTCTAGGCAAAGACTTCACCATCACATAATCAGAGATTTCCATGTTTATGTTCTAAACACGATCGTTCTAAAAATAAATGAACACCATTTTTAACACCGGTCGTAAAGTTTGAGGTGAGAACAAACCAGTAAATTACTCATAAACTTAATATACTATCGAAATTACTTTAATTTAAACAAACGATTAGAAAGATATTATTTTCTAGACTTATTAGTTCGTTACATAATTAAGGTAGGTACCTACCTATAATAGGAGAATGATCTCACACGCACAACACAACTGGTTTCATAATGTAACATCCATGTTCAATCCCTCGCTATTGACGAGATATTTGCAAGTGGTCCTCGTAACATTCGAATTACCTGTTTTTAATAAAAACAAAGTGCCAAAGGCAAGTGGACTTGTAATTAATTCAAAGAAGACGCCTGCAACTGCGGCCGGCGCCGGCGCCGGCGAGGTGTTCGTGTTCATCTCTGCTCTGGGGTCTATACTCTACTTTGATCAAGGGTAGAGACACATTGACCGACGACGGAAACGACGGCGGATCCATACAAAAAACCACCATTAGTATGGGGACACGTTCGGGGCCGTTCGCCGCGTCGTCGACGGCGTTGGATGCGGACGGACGGTGTCCCATACTAAACGTGCTTTTTGTATGGGCGCGTCGGTGTCAACCCTGTTCACTGTATGTCTTATATTATATCACACACATATTTGAATGAGCCATGGATATTGGAAAATACCATAGTGATTATGATTACTTACTATCCTTACAAAATATTTGCTTATTATTTTAAAGAATGTAATAGATAGGCATAGGTAGGTAGGTAATTTCTATTAATTCAATATAAAAGTAAACATTTTAACGAGTCCTTACAGCATCGCGTGCCACGGGATACAAATCAGGAACAACTCAAATAATTATAAAGGTCGTAAGAACTTAATTTTACTTTCACCTAAGGTAAGAACCTGTTAAAATGTTTTATTTTTGTTTAAAATAATCACGAAATAACCTAAAATACCTAAATATCGTTTGACAGAAGCGCGCCATAGTTTTATTAATTGAGGTTTTATTTGTATTTTTTTTCCAAGGGGAAGTGTAGGGTAGGTCATTCATCTCCCGCCTAGGGAATATTATATTCCTTGTCATTCATGCATGGCTGATGCGCGATGTGTACCTTAAGGTAAAATTGGAACATGTGGGATTATAAAATATATTGTGTTATAAAATAAATTTCTTCATCTCTGCAACATACATTTTATTTTAATTATTATCAAAACAAACTGAATAATTCCAGAAAAATTCAAAAATATAAACTGAATCTCATAACATGATGGCTATTGGTTCGATTGAAAGAATATCACAACGATTTCATGAATGATATGACGACACAGCGCGATATGCGCGCTCGCTCCTACATTCATACTAAGTAAGTAAATATGTGTTTTATTTAATAACATATTAAGAAAATTATAATTATGACGACGCTGGGAAATTCAGATTGTTGTTTGTGCTCAATCTTATATAAGGAAATACTTACATTTTGATCTCAAGTATTTATTGTATGTTACCAAATTATCTGCTAATTTGACTATAAAACTAAACAAATTTGATTATGGTACCATCGCCGAAATCGCGAAAACAAATCAGTGAGAGGGTGAATATTTTTTTTTTTTTTTTATTTATTGTAGAAACAAACAGTCACTTAACATTTACATTACATTTTTTTTAAGATTCACTTACAGACCTTGAGTTCTCAGAGAGATCTTCAGGGCGTTTGTACGCCATAATTTATACGGCAGAGCATTTCCATCTTGTTTATAAGAAAAAACACATTTTATAGCACTGTTATAAACGTTCGGGAGCAGCAAGAGGGGTAGATTAATAATAGTGCATAAAATTTTTACTGCCTTTTCTTATACATACAAGCAGAATGAAAATGTTCGGCCAGAACAATTATGGCGATCAAATGCCCTGACTGAAGATTCGCCCCTAACTATCATATCCACCCCCGAAATACAGATCACGCTGCAAACCACCAGCCTACAAATACTGAAAAGGTGAACTCAGACCATCAAACTGAACAACTTTCACTCCGACGATGGAGCCTACCTCAGGAGACGCGAAAAAGAAAAAGCTGCCCCATACAAAACTGCTGTACCTACCAGACTTAAATGTATGGGAGAGCTGATTTTTTGAGGTAGGCTCCATAGTGAAAGTTGTTCAGTTTGATGGTCTGAGTTCACCGTTTCAGTATTTGCTCGGCTGTCACTAACACCCTGTATAGGAAATAGAAGCAGCCACTCTAGTATGATTTCTCTACCTGAGCGCAAGCGCGACGCGACATTCGCTCTCTGTAAAGGTCATTTTAAATGCACCAAAGCCGCGTCGCGGGCAAGTACTGCAATCCAATAACTAGTAGCGGTCGTAGTATGGCAGCTTTATATTGTTCTATCGCGCCTTAGCTTTCCTTCTATTTGTGAGCGAACGAACGAGATAAACGGCGTGATATAGCCGTATCACACGCATCATACTACGGCAGTCGCATATCTCTTCGACGTGTTTCATATTAAAAGCTATAATACCAATAATACACAGTTCCCAATATACAATAGATTTATTAATAAACAAATCCCCCCTCTCACCACCCTCACATCCCCACCACCCGACGGCGTAACATAACTCTATACAATACAATACAGATATATTTAAATGCACCACCAGCACCTAGTGTTAGTGCGAACGATCTCGTTAAATATATATAATTAATATAAGTATATATAACGTGTCAACACACAATTATAATATAAGATAAGGCTGCTCGCTAGCTCAGGTACTTACACTAAATTTGTCGACTTACCGATACATTAGGTTCTATATCACTAACATTTTATATACAAACTCGGTTCTGATCCGGTGCAGCAGTCCACGTGCCGACCAGACTACTAACACTCATTCATTACTCACAGCTGTTAGCTGTAAGCTCCCCCAAAAAAAAAAAATATTTACCATAATATAGCGGATAGATTGGCAATGCCGAAGAAAAAGAGCTGAACATCACATCACATTTTTGAGCTTCGCTCACTCTGTACCTTACACCAAAACACTCGTTTAGTGTTTCTTTTATAAAGATAGGTGTTATAGTATGGGTATAATTAAAGTCAGACATATAGACGAAAACATTCACTAAAATGCTGTCAAAAAAATAAAAGAAATTCATTATGTTTCCGCACATTTGATTTTGCTCGCGTTGGAAATATTCACCAACCTATATATACAAGAACATATTCAATCTATGGGTGACACCGAATTTGATAAGTAAGACATATGATAACCTTATAACAAGGTATCGTTAGTAGGCTATAGGCTGTAGGTAGGTACAGGTACGGTCGGCAACGAAAGTTCATTAACACTTCTATACCTTATTCTCAAGTGAGAAATTATGACTGGTTCGTCACGTGGACTCCTGTGGGCGCTCAAGTAACAAATAAAAATAAAAAACACTAATGACTGCGATCAACCGTTAGAATTAGATACAAACAAAATAAAACTTTGATAGACTATATAATACCGGTAACTAAATGTAACAGAAATGCCCCCAGATGTAAATAAATAAATAATAACAACTATTGTAGTAGGTAGTTACTTGATTTTCTTCATGATGAGGTCTATCTGCTCGTCTACCCGCGGGCTGGTACCTCTGCGTCAAAAAATACAAGAGGTTAAAATTAAGTAGGTACCTACTTCAATTATAAACTCTATTACAATTACAATTGACAAAAGAACAATTTCATATCAAATTTTGTACACGAATCCTGAAATTCGCGTCTCCAGAGTCAAAAACTGAACCAGATTTGCCAAGTAATTTTTTGAAATGCTAAGAAATAAACGAACAGCAAAAAAAGAAAATTAAAAATAGAAAAAATTTGTTCATTCCAAAATTTAAAAATTTGTTTTGGGACTTGAACCCTTGTATTGGTTACAAGGAAGTTTTATTGATTTTTCATACAAATTGGCCGCGTCAGATTTAGAACTTTAAGTGCCAGTTGCAGAAACGCTCATTAAAGTTAATCCTACATTAAATCTCTTGCTAGCTTTTACTACGTTAACAAGACAAAAAGTGACAGCAAGAGATTTAATGAAGGATTAACTTTAATGAACGTTTCTGCAACTGAGTGTAAGTCCCGTCTGACACAAAAATTTTCAATAAAAATTTTCTAATTTCAAATGTTTTTTTTGCCTTTCGCTTACAAATGGCATGATTTGCGTTTGTTTTCTAACACTATTGTTTATATGAGTGATAGTCTTCACTATGTGCTAAGACTGTAATAAGCTTCGTATATGATCTACAGGTATGTGTAAAACGCACGTTTTGGAGTAGGTACATACGTAACAAAGTATTATTGTTGCATTATGAATCGATTCATTCACATGCCTTTTATATATCGTGCGTGACGAGGGTAAAGTTCGAGTCCTCGGCTCGACAGTCCTTTGTTCTGAGACTCGTATTATTGTATTAATAGCTTCGGCTTCGGAGGGAAAATTACCGTGTTATCAAATTTATTGAATAATTGTGACATGTGGCCGGTGGAGAGACGGCCGGCCGGGGGCTGCGTATCGCTTGTAGGGCAGCAGTTTAGGTTATAAGGACAAATCTAGTTAACGATATATTATATACTATATGTATAGTTGTGGATGGACATTGTTGTTTTGTTACTTTTGAATGGAAGCGTCTTAAGACTTTTTCTCCCCGTGCATAGCTCTTTTTCAATCTGTATTCTAGGCTAGACGTCAGTGGTCGATACATAATGTAAACTTAAATACATCACATATTTTAGGCGGTTCTTCAGACCGTCTAACTGAAATAATGAATCCAAAGAAAAGTTTTTTTCCACAGGGAACTTTTTTGTGTAATTTCGATGTTGATTGCATAGTCAGTGTCCACGTCGAACAAAAATCCCAGGCTTTTCCCTGACTTTTCCTAATTATTCTATCAAGTTCCCCTGACACATCCCCATCTTTTTAAAGGTTTATCAGTTTATGAGTGCAATCCAGTGATTTGTTGAGATTGCGAGAAAGAGCGAGCGAGGTGAGCTCGAAATTTCTACAGCTTTTGGATCTTACATTAAATAGGTATTTTTTTCTTGACTACCTAACCTAGAACTACAGTAAACCTAGAAGGTTATTCGCAAGATACCCCTGACTTTTCAGGGAACCTCCTCAATATCCCTGACCACCTGGAGCTTCACTGACTTTCCAGAATCCTCAGTGATAGTGAATGTTATTCAGTTTGATGGTCTACTCTGCACAATGCATTGTGTCTGTGGTGGTGGTAGGCTAGGCAGAAGGCACGCACACGCACACGCACACGCACCTGAAGGCGGCGGGGTCGGGGCCGACGAGCGCGACGAGCTGGGGCACGTCCTGGGAGTGTGCGGCGAGGCGCGCGAGGGCGGCGCACGCGCGGTACAGGTGCTCCTCGGCCGGCGCCCACTGCAGCAGCTGCAGCACCGCCATGGCGAGCTCCACGCACACCTCGTCGAACACCTGCGACGGTGCGGCCCCAGGGGGAGGTCAGTACGGTACACAGTTCTGCTAGTCTAAGGCCCATATTGATCTACTATTGAAAAGCGCTCACGAGCTCTAAAGCTCAGTTAGCGGAGGAATTTTATACAGTTTTTTAGGATTTTTTTACGAATTGTACGATCAGGACCTTGCGATTCTAACTAAATGGAGATGTTACTATTGTTACGTCACCTACGTCTGAACTATGCAGCCGGTGGTTTTGTTTTTGATTCACAAAGCACGCAATCATAGATTCATATCTCATGCAAGTATCCAGACTTTTAATTCCTTAGAGTATTTATCGATACACAGCAAAAAGTGGTATAACAAATCGTAATGTATCAGATAAATGAGCTTTCGTCGATGACTTAAATAATAAGGGATTTCACATCAGACAGAACTCAACGCATTTTTGCGGGACATCGGTTGAAGGAGTCATGGAACCTCATTCTAAAAGTAAACTTTGCAACTGTAGGTACGTTTAAAATAAAATAGCTGTTTATAAGAAAGTCTCTGACTATACCAAACATTCCCTACACAGTTGTTAATTTATGAATGCAATTTTATATCGTATCGTCATAGTACAATGTTGATCAATCTGATTAGACCTTGCATTGTTTAAGTCAGTGGAACGACAGAAATAGACTTAAACAATTAGATAATACTTCCATAATCAAGCTAATATCCCTAATCTAATATTTGCGCATCACCGACAAGAAGACAAGAACATGTACATCTCAAGCGTGAGTCTCTTACAAATAATTATGTTATCGTTAAATAAATATGTAGCTACTACAATACGATCTTATACAACATATCAAATTATGTCCCTGTAGTATATAAACTAAGCAGTGTTGACACTTAAACTCATGTTATTAAGTACGAGCTTTTGACCCGCGACCCCGTCCGCGTGGATTACCCCTTTAGGGATCGATTTTCGAAAAATCCTTTCTTCCTCTGTAGAATATATACATTCCAAATTTCATATTTCTATCTTCAGCGGTTAAGGCTGTGCGTTGTCCGTCAGTCAGTCAGTCAGTCACGGAAGTCTTTTATAAGTTGGTATAGATTTTGTGCATAAAACAATTTTTGAAGTCACTAAATATTTATTACCGTACAGTACGACCAGGAAAACAATTCCGCTCGTCAAGCAGACCCGAGTCCCCGACAAAACCCGAACCCATTTAGTAATCATAGGGTGCAAAGTCGAATAGCAGCAAAAGAGGCCCGAAAACAATTAGCCAATAGCGGCAAGGAATTGAAGGCACATCATGATCGGTTAATATATTATCGCGCGGTAAATATTTAAAATTTGTCAGGTGGTAAGACTTATAAACTACTGTATAGCAGCAAGCACTTTTGCTATTTAAATTAGATGTTGGCAAAATCATCAATGCTAAAGAGCCACAATTTTAACATTAGAATTAGAATGTATTGTCACTACTGCACAAATGGTTTCGTTAACATGCAGTGAGGAGATCCGTCTCCATTCAGTTCAGTTCAGCGGTGCGGTGTTTGTACAGTGATAAGCTTCCCGGTAGTTAGTTACGTACGTTCTACTGCGCACGGGGATCCCAGCTTTACGTCACTAGTGCTCGATTGAATGACCGAGTCTAGTCCCACTAACCAAGCAATTCTCATTCTTATAATCAAAGGCGTAAAGCAAGTATTAGAAGACTTCTCGTGTTTGCGGCAATAAAAATGTGTTAGTAAAGTCATAAAAATTAAAGCCATGTAAATTATGTTTAATTCTCATTTTCCCTCATAAAAATTATGAACGAAATAAATGAATTGTTTTTAACTAACAAACAATGTACTAAAAGCAAATTTGTGATCTATCTGTCTTGTTTTATGGTTATATTATTTTATCAACCACAATGTATTCTTGCAGATAAAGACTGGATTGATTGAATAATACAGTTAGTTTCTAATATTATAAGTGAATAAATAGAATGGAATCAATACATATGTGGAGTGGTGATAGTGATTTGAAATTAGCACCTGCGGGAGGGGAAGGAGTTTACGTTCGTATAACAATTTAACAGTATATTGAATCATCATCATCATCTCAGCCGCTGGACGTCCACTGCTGGACACCACCAAGGATAACCGCAAGGACCGGTCCTGCGCTGCCCTAATCCAATGGGTTTTCATCGCCTTAACCAGGTCGTCGGTCCACCATTAGGGGGGTAAATGATGACGATGGTCGCGCCATATAACAATAAACCTAACAATGTACACTGCGACACTCCAGCCTGTCTTGTGTGTGTGTATGTTTGCGTGTAGCACACACCGCGGACAAATGAAAGATTATCTTACTTTTTTAAATAAAAAAACCATGCATAAACATAAAAAAAGCTTTCCTTGAATCGCACCGACAGAAGTGCAAGAAGAAATGAAAAAAAGCTTGCAGCAAAGTATTTGTAAGTCTCAGAACCCAAGGCAAAAAAATTATTGAACCGATTTCGATGCGTTTTTCCCAGTTCGAAGGTATAGTTCCTACATAAATTGATACGAGTTTACGATGATACCTAATGAATACATTCCGACAACAAGTTTTTGTTAGTGGATGTAAAACGATTGTGATTATCGAGGTTGTGTTTGTACCTCATACGAGTATCACACTATGAATTACGGTTACAGGCAGCTTGGACTAGATTCTTGGTCCAAGCAGGCAGCGCGGGTAGTAACGGGCTTAGCAACATGAATACACACTTATATTATAAATATGTATAAATGGTATTACACAGTACATAAATAGTTACGAAGTTGTGTGTCATTACTGTGTTAATACTAAGTGTTATAATTATACAACTTATTAGAATATTAACGCAAATCTTATGAATAGTGTGTAGTGTACAATATACGATAAATTGGTAATATAATCCGCTAGTTATGAACTAGTCAAATCAGGAACTAAATACTTTCTTTCTTTTTAAAGTTGATGCTGTTATTAAAAACAGTATTCACGCTGAATAATTACTGGAAATGTGAAATACCCAATTGTCATGTAATTTTATAAAATTAAGTGGATTAACATTAAAATAAATCGACATTCCATACAAGAGGTCTCGGTGGTGGAGTCAAAAAATGACGTCAAAACTCTATCTATGTGATATTATTTTAAATAAAAATTTTTACTACACTTTGGCGCATCGTAAGCGATACGCTTGTATGAATTCTGCCACTCGCTCCAGACGGCAAGATTGCAAACATTGCGCTCTGTACGAAGAAGTCTTCTACAAGGCAGCGCTGTATCAGTGGCTGTAATGTAACTAGTAATCTGTGGCAGCAGGCAGTACCTTGCTCTTGGCGTGCTTCGGCAGCAGGTCGCGCAGCGCCCTCCCCGCGGAGAACCGCTGCAACACACACACACACCTCTGCAGCACTCACGCACACACACAACACGACACCCGCTCGTACCTCACAACATTATGTACTGCAACCTATATAACACTAGGTAGGTCAGACCCTGTGTCAGATAGTTACACCGCTAGGCAACACATCAATCACTCTTATTATAAAAAAGTCTTAAAGTGACCTGCGGGACTCAAAAACACAATCTCTGTATACGGTGCTTTAAAGTTTAGACCAATTAAGGTACCGCTCACTTCCATAAAGCACCGAATCTCTTTTGACTTTAAAGGACCTTAGTCAATGTTTCGCGCAATTATTGTCTACTATCTGACACCCGCGGCGCGTCGCTATCATTCATG
This sequence comes from Agonopterix arenella, assembly GCA_927399405.1. Classification (NCBI taxonomy): domain Eukaryota; kingdom Metazoa; phylum Arthropoda; class Insecta; order Lepidoptera; family Depressariidae; genus Agonopterix; species Agonopterix arenella. The sequence continues at coordinate 17,633,012 of OV656707.1, read as the reverse complement.
TATACATGCGGCAGTCGACCGAACGCCGTACAATCGATACTGTGACTGTGTCGAATCTATCAAAATTAAAATGTTAACTCAAAACGTGTACATATTTAATGTATTGATATTTTGTTTACTAGTGTCATTGTTGATATTTACATAATTAATTATATTATAAAATTATAATAAATGTTGTGAAATACAAAACTAAGGTGTTTAATAAAATAAAATGTAAAAAATACATATTAAAATAAAACTATGATAAAATTATAATATAGGTGTAGGTGTACATGCAGGAGTTGTGCAAATAGAAAAATAGAAAATAAATAAAGTATTATAATAAATAAATAAAAACTTTTTATTAATGACAACAAAGATCCAATGTGCAACAAAACTTATGAAAAACTATGGTTAGTAAACAATTACAAAAACGGAACTATAACATGATTATAATGAATGATACAATGCATTGGCCTGCAAGCAAGCCTGTTAGAGCTTACGTGGGATCATTACAATGTATGTGCCTTTGAGCGTTATTTATTTAATGGCAATTTAGAACATTACTGAGCGTGCGAAGCGAATTTTTTAGAACAACTACCTACCCGGTTGTGGTCAGAAAGCTCTTAGTTTATCCATGCAATGTCAAAATTAAAACAAACTTAGCGCGAGAAGAGAGCGCACGTTTTCTCCGTTACACGAATCGATTATACCTTTCGGTACATATTTCATGTGTACCCAAGTAAAAACTATGGAGCGAGCGAAGTGAGCTCGAAATATTTAACACTACGACTGTCCACGACTGGGATTAAAACCTCACAACTCACAACTCGTGGATGATGTATGCAGTAATTAAAACAGAAACTTAGAGATTAGTTAATCAAGTGGAATTAATATAATATGTTTATTCCTCAGCTGAAAATTATTTATTTATTTCAAAGTGTTTTGTGTGAAATTAAAGTGTCGACCCTAGAATTTTGGGTTTATTAACCCAACATCCTGGGGTGGGCACGGGTGTATAATCGAAGAGTAAATGTTTATTGACATCAACTACGAGTCATGTAAGTATCCGAAATAAATCTAACATCAAATCAAAGGGTAGAGAACTAGTGTCTGTAAAACATTGATATACAATATATGTAAAGCCTGATCAGAAAAATAAAAAAGGTACGGAAAATCTAAGGAACTAATTTTTGTACTCGAAACACTGAGAATAACGGTTATATTCGATTGCAGCGCCCCCAAACCACGATTTTTAATATTTCTAGCGCTGTTTATTTGCATGTGTGCGCTGCGCTCAGAGCACTGTCACACTGTTATTTTTTTATGTTTGTTCGGTATGAAGCGTGTGACAACACTGACAACATGTGTTTCCGACATCACCGACATCTGACACTTTTATGTTTATGTTATGTTATTATAAGAATTTTTAGACAAAAATAACGTTCCAATGAGTGACATTGAGTTTGCTGCTTATTTAGTTCTATCAGTTGTGTATAGATATTTTGAATGTAAATGAAAGTGTTTAGTCTCACGCATCCTTAAGTAAAATAGAAGTACACAAGCCATTCATAAAGTATTTGCATACCTACATAAGTGATTACGTAGATAGAGCATTGGCAGTGACATTGTGATAGTATCGTTACTATCAGAGTGTACATACCTACACACGCAACATAACTCACGCAATACGATGTAGGTAATTATAATTAACTACATAATTATTGTACAATAAAGTAATAACGTTGTGTAAATGTAAACAGCCGTCGAGGACGATTCGTTATCGTACCCATAGTGTCACTCACTAATTGTCATTTATAGAACGGTATTTTATCTTATACATTATAATAAATATCTGTAACATTGTCACAGATTATCTAATCCCATTTAATGTACCAGAATCTAGCCTGGACTTGTGTAATGACGACTAGACAACGGCATTATGCTATAGCTTTTGGTAAACAAAGTGCAAGATTCTGCCGCAGTGTGCTCGCAGCGATCGACTTGACGTCTTCAGTATACAGAGTCCTACCTAATATGCTGACGGTTTTTTAAGGGGATAATCGGACCATCATACTGTACAACCTACTCAATGGGACCAAGGTCGAAATCGCGAAAAAAAAAATCAGTTTATCTATACAAAACTGTAATCCTATTTGACCAAAATCTATGGGACAGCAGTTTTTTTTTCACGATTTCGATGTTGGTCCCTTGAAGAAAGTTGTTCAGTTTGACGGTCTGATCATCCTTTTAAAAAACGTCAGCGTATTAAAGTTATATTCACATTACGACGGGTGGGCGCGGACGGGGGCGGAGGGTGCAATATGAAATAATACCTATTTCAATACCGATAGAGTCCACAGGGAAAGCTTCGTCCTCCGCCCGTGAGGCCCGTATAGGCGTTACCTCTGTTAACTCTATTGGTATTGAAATAGTTATTATTTTGCATTGCACCCACCGCGTCCGCCCGTCGTAATGTGAATAGAGCTTCAGTTGGACCCTGTATAGGTATAGGTCGACCAGAATCTAATGGCTTAAAAAAAAGTTCACATGGTAGTGTTAAAATGTCATCTGTCTAGTCAAAGTGGCCCGTACAGACTGAGCCTTTTTGCAGCGATAAAAACGCGCGTTTGTCCATCGCGTGACTGAATCGCTGCACTAGCAATTAACAGGCGTTTGTATCGATTGTAACGCATGATTGTAGCGATGCACACACATGTTTGTATTGATGCACACGCGCGTGTGCATTGTGGCAAAGGCGGTCAACGAATAAATGATCAAATATTACGAAAGTTTTGCGTCGTGGCTGTATCGCGTTGGCATCTATGCTTTATCGCGTTTGCATCGATGCTTTTTGCAGCACTACTGCGCTGCAAAAAGTCGCAGTGTGTAAAGGGCCCTATTCTAATTACCCGAGTGCTGCGTCCTCTAAAATTGGATTTCCCTCTATACCATCAGATCTTGGTCCACCCATACATCGTGTTAATGAATTAGCGCAAAACTAGAAAGTAATTTGTTTAGAATCGAGAGCAAAATCGAATTATCATGGTTTCAACATATGCCATTTTTTTTAAATATTACATAATTTGTTTGTAAAATTTAAAATGTACTGAACCCGAGGTCAACCCACCGCACGGGCACACTCACCCTACTCACTACCATGACAAGCTTCTTAATGTATCCATGAGTATGTTAGCACTTTCATTCATTGCTGAAATGATAACAAATCATTTTTGCCTCAAATCTTAAAATGCGAATTACTTAACTTTTAATTATCAAAATATTGATTCAATCTAATTATTTTGTTGTAAATCAGTTGGGGTGTATGAGGTTTGGCGCTTATTCATTAGCACGGTGTGTATATTGCAGATGATAGCAGTAAGTAGGTGATACGATACATAGAATATAACACAGAAGGAAGTCAAGGTATACAGACCACGGTCTTTACCTCCTTGGCGGCGATGTTGTAGAGCAGCGCGGTGCCGTACTCGCGCAGCTCCGTGCTCTCGCTCAGCAGCGCGTGCACGCACACCTGCACACACACACACACATACACATACACACACACAGACAACGTTACTCAACTTATACATTACGAGCGTTAACCCGCGACTTTATCCGCACAAATTATATATCATAGATTTTAAGTCAGATAATAAGCTATCAAACAAAAAAAGTTTCATCAAAATCGGTTCAGTAGTTTTTGCGTGATGCTCGTTCAAACAAACAAACACACAAACAAAAAACAAACAGATAAACAAAAAATCCAAAAATTGGTGATATGGAATCAGGGATACCAAAAAACCATGTCGTAACTTTTTTTGTTAATATCTTTAATGTACAGACAAACTTCCTGTTACAGTTTTATAATAGTTTAGACGAGCTTATACCCGCTAATTCGTCCGCACTAATTATATGCCAGATTTTAAGTTAAATCATAAGCTTTCACACAAAAAAGTAATTAATTTAATCAGGCGTTACTTTGCGGTAATACATGACTGAAAAGCTAAGATAAAGTATGTGTCTTGATGGAGCCTCACGCTTCTACAGTATAAAACAAAAGTACCGAACTTTCTTAGGTTGGTGTGCGTGAGGCGCCATACAACTTATCTTTGTGTGCGTGTATACAGACGTGGTTAATCAACGCAGGGTTAACTGCTATTTTTTTGAGCGCATTCGTAGCTTCGACTGTCAATTTTGACATATAACTTATCAAACACTAAAAAGTAGATAACAAGATTGTATCGTGGCCTCCGCTTATAAATACCTAGTAGAGAAAGTTGTATTACGTTATGCAATACAACCTGCCCACCAAATAATTTCTACTCTACACACAATTATTTGGTGGGCAGATTGTATTGCATAACGTAATACATACAACGTTGTCTACTAGATATTTAGAAGCGGAGGTCTCGATACAATCTTGTTATCTACCTATTAACAAAAAAAGATTAATCAAAATATGTTCAGTGGGCCTCGCATGTCACCCCCGAGAAAACGACAAAAATCGAGATGTGCCTCCATCTTTACTATTTTACGTATGCCAGAAAGAGCGCGCATGACGTTTTATTCGTTTAAACGCTTTGTCGTGGGTGGCATGCTAGCAGTGCAGTAGTTCATTCGCGAAGAAACATACAAACAGAGAGACAAAAAATCCAAAAACTTGTGATTTGGAATCAGAGACCCCTAAAACAATATTTATTTATTTGTAAGACAACAAAAATGATGCATCAGTGAGTGAGTGTTTACTATTAGCACATTAGCACAGTATTACTATAACCCTCACAGTATGGCGACGCTCTTGATGCCCCCCCCCCCCCCCCCCCCCCCCCGCCGCGTCATGCGCAGATATGCAAGGCAATACCAACACCTTCATACAGAACTCGTGATGCGACCCCCGCCGCCCGTTTCCCCGCTCCGTTGCCGTACTGTAAGGACTATATAGTTATGCTGTGCTATTAGTATGATGTGTAGGAGCGAGTGTGGTACCTTTGTGGTCGCGCGTATGTTGGAGAGCGGCTGACCGTTGTGCTCCCACTCACTGATGTAGAGCAGCCACTCCGAGGACGATATGTTCTCGAATAGGTTACACATCTGCAACACAGACACACACACATTAATAGATGAACAGATCAAGGCAAGAGGTATGACAGGATCTTAGCTTTAACTTCTACTTCTACGATCTTAGTGTTAACAGATCACAAAAGAGATCGTCCTTTATCTAGGGAAATGCCCGCTACTATTGTAAATAACTGTACTGTACTGTTTTTCAGTTTGATGGTCTGGTCATCATCTGAAAAAACCGTCAGCATATTAGGAACGACCTCTATATATTGAAGTTGATATCAAGTTAAAAGCAGCGCACACTCCGAATAATGTCGGTAGGTTGCGTTACTCGATAAGTCGAGTTCAGGACTAGTTAGGCATTGATGAATGTCGGTCGGAGTAACCTTGGGAGGTTGACAGTACCCTGTAGGTGAGGGGCGCCGGTCCTGGTGCAGCAGTAGACAGTAGGGTAAGGTAGGGTAGGGTAGGGTAGGGTACTAACGAACAGAGCGAGCGCGAGCTGCTCGGGGGGCGGGTGCGCGTCGATGCAGTGCGCGTAGTTGAGCAGCGCGTGGTGGCGCCGGTCCTGGTGCAGCAGTAGACAGTAGGGTAGGGTAGGGTAGGGTAGGGTACTAACGAACAGAGCGAGCGCGAGCTGCTCGGGGGGCGGGTGCGCGTCGATGCAGTGCGCGTAGTTGAGCAGCGCGTGGTGGCGCCGGTCCTGGTGCAGCAGTAGACAGTAGGGTAGGGTAGGGTAGGGTAGGGTAGGGTACTAACGAACAGAGCGAGCGCGAGCTGCTCGGGGGGCGGGTGCGCGTCGATGCAGTGCGCGTAGTTGAGCAGCGCGTGGTGGCGCCGGTCCTGGTGCAGCAGTAGACAGTAGGGTAGGGTAGGGTAGGGTAGGGTAGGGTACTAACGAACAGAGCGAGCGCGAGCTGCTCGGGGGGCGGGTGCGCGTCGATGCAGTGCGCGTAGTTGAGCAGCGCGTGGTGGCGCCGGTCCTGGTGCAGCAGTAGACAGTAGGGTAGGGTAGGGTAGGGTAGGGTAGGGTACTAACGAACAGAGCGAGCGCGAGCTGCTCGGGGGGCGGGTGCGCGTCGATGCAGTGCGCGTAGTTGAGCAGCGCGTGGTGGCGCCGGTCCTGGTGCAGCAGTAGACAGTAGGGTAGGGTAGGGTAGGGTAGGGTAGGGTACTAACGAACAGAGCGAGCGCGAGCTGCTCGGGGGGCGGGTGCGCGTCGATGCAGTGCGCGTAGTTGAGCAGCGCGTGGTGGCGCCGGTCCTGGTGCAGCAGTAGACAGTAGGGTAGGGTAGGGTAGGGTAGGGTAGGGTACTAACGAACAGAGCGAGCGCGAGCTGCTCGGGGGGCGGGTGCGCGTCGATGCAGTGCGCGTAGTTGAGCAGCGCGTGGTGGCGCCGGTCCTGGTGCAGCAGTAGACAGTAGGGTAGGGTAGGGTAGGGTAGGGTAGGGTACTAACGAACAGAGCGAGCGCGAGCTGCTCGGGGGGCGGGTGCGCGTCGATGCAGTGCGCGTAGTTGAGCAGCGCGTGGTGGCGCCGGTCCTGGTGCAGCAGTAGACAGTAGGGTAGGGTAGGGTAGGGTAGGGTAGGGTACTAACGAACAGAGCGAGCGCGAGCTGCTCGGGGGGCGGGTGCGCGTCGATGCAGTGCGCGTAGTTGAGCAGCGCGTGGTGGCGCCGGTCCTGGTGCAGCAGTAGACAGTAGGGTAGGGTAGGGTAGGGTAGGGTAGGGTACTAACGAACAGAGCGAGCGCGAGCTGCTCGGGGGGCGGGTGCGCGTCGATGCAGTGCGCGTAGTTGAGCAGCGCGTGGTGGCGCCGGTCCTGGTGCAGCAGTAGACAGTAGGGTAGGGTAGGGTAGGGTAGGGTACTAACGAACAGAGCGAGCGCGAGCTGCTCGGGGGGCGGGTGCGCGTCGATGCAGTGCGCGTAGTTGAGCAGCGCGTGGTGGCGCCGGTCCTGGTGCAGCAGTAGACAGTAGGGTAGGGTAGGGTAGGGTAGGGTAGGGTACTAACGAACAGAGCGAGCGCGAGCTGCTCGGGGGGCGGGTGCGCGTCGATGCAGTGCGCGTAGTTGAGCAGCGCGTGGTGGCGCCGGTCCTGGTGCAGCAGTAGACAGTAGGGTAGGGTAGGGTAGGGTAGGGTAGGGTACTAACGAACAGAGCGAGCGCGAGCTGCTCGGGGGGCGGGTGCGCGTCGATGCAGTGCGCGTAGTTGAGCAGCGCGTGGTGGCGCCGGTCCTGGTGCAGCAGTAGACAGTAGGGTAGGGTAGGGTAGGGTAGGGTAGGGTACTAACGAACAGAGCGAGCGCGAGCTGCTCGGGGGGCGGGTGCGCGTCGATGCAGTGCGCGTAGTTGAGCAGCGCGTGGTGGCGCCGGTCCTGGTGCAGCAGTAGACAGTAGGGTAGGGTAGGGTAGGGTAGGGTAGGGTACTAACGAACAGAGCGAGCGCGAGCTGCTCGGGGGGCGGGTGCGCGTCGATGCAGTGCGCGTAGTTGAGCAGCGCGTGGTGGCGCCGGTCCTGGTGCAGCAGTAGACAGTAGGGTAGGGTAGGGTAGGGTAGGGTAGGGTACTAACGAACAGAGCGAGCGCGAGCTGCTCGGGGGGCGGGTGCGCGTCGATGCAGTGCGCGTAGTTGAGCAGCGCGTGGTGGCGCCGGTCCTGGTGCAGCAGTAGACAGTAGGGTAGGGTAGGGTAGGGTAGGGTAGGGTACTAACGAACAGAGCGAGCGCGAGCTGCTCGGGGGGCGGGTGCGCGTCGATGCAGTGCGCGTAGTTGAGCAGCGCGTGGTGGCGCCGGTCCTGGTGCAGCAGTAGACAGTAGGGTAGGGTAGGGTAGGGTAGGGTAGGGTACTAACGAACAGAGCGAGCGCGAGCTGCTCGGGGGGCGGGTGCGCGTCGATGCAGTGCGCGTAGTTGAGCAGCGCGTGGTGGCGCCGGTCCTGGTGCAGCAGTAGACAGTAGGGTAGGGTAGGGTAGGGTAGGGTAGGGTACTAACGAACAGAGCGAGCGCGAGCTGCTCGGGGGGCGGGTGCGCGTCGATGCAGTGCGCGTAGTTGAGCAGCGCGTGGTGGCGCCGGTCCTGGTGCAGCAGTAGACAGTAGGGTAGGGTAGGGTAGGGTAGGGTAGGGTACTAACGAACAGAGCGAGCGCGAGCTGCTCGGGGGGCGGGTGCGCGTCGATGCAGTGCGCGTAGTTGAGCAGCGCGTGGTGGCGCCGGTCCTGGTGCAGCAGTAGACAGTAGGGTAGGGTAGGGTAGGGTAGGGTAGGGTACTAACGAACAGAGCGAGCGCGAGCTGCTCGGGGGGCGGGTGCGCGTCGATGCAGTGCGCGTAGTTGAGCAGCGCGTGGTGGCGCCGGTCCTGGTGCAGCAGTAGACAGTAGGGTAGGGTAGGGTAGGGTAGGGTAGGGTACTAACGAACAGAGCGAGCGCGAGCTGCTCGGGGGGCGGGTGCGCGTCGATGCAGTGCGCGTAGTTGAGCAGCGCGTGGTGGCGCCGGTCCTGGTGCAGCAGTAGACAGTAGGGTAGGGTAGGGTAGGGTAGGGTAGGGTACTAACGAACAGAGCGAGCGCGAGCTGCTCGGGGGGCGGGTGCGCGTCGATGCAGTGCGCGTAGTTGAGCAGCGCGTGGTGGCGCCGGTCCTGGTGCAGCAGTAGACAGTAGGGTAGGGTAGGGTAGGGTAGGGTAGGGTACTAACGAACAGAGCGAGCGCGAGCTGCTCGGGGGGCGGGTGCGCGTCGATGCAGTGCGCGTAGTTGAGCAGCGCGTGGTGGCGCCGGTCCTGGTGCAGCAGTAGACAGTAGGGTAGGGTAGGGTAGGGTAGGGTAGGGTACTAACGAACAGAGCGAGCGCGAGCTGCTCGGGGGGCGGGTGCGCGTCGATGCAGTGCGCGTAGTTGAGCAGCGCGTGGTGGCGCCGGTCCTGGTGCAGCAGTAGACAGTAGGGTAGGGTAGGGTAGGGTAGGGTAGGGTACTAACGAACAGAGCGAGCGCGAGCTGCTCGGGGGGCGGGTGCGCGTCGATGCAGTGCGCGTAGTTGAGCAGCGCGTGGTGGCGCCGGTCCTGGTGCAGCAGTAGACAGTAGGGTAGGGTAGGGTAGGGTAGGGTAGGGTACTAACGAACAGAGCGAGCGCGAGCTGCTCGGGGGGCGGGTGCGCGTCGATGCAGTGCGCGTAGTTGAGCAGCGCGTGGTGGCGCCGGTCCTGGTGCAGCAGTAGCGACACGTCGTCGCGCAGCGCGCAGGCGGCCAGGCAGCGCAGCGTGGCCTCGCGCGCCGCCGCGCCGCTCTCCGGCCCCAGCAGGCGTCCTAAGACACAAACACGTTCCTCTACATTTACAATACTCGCACGAGTGGGTGCGCCACCGTCCCATGCGGCCTCTGTGACGAGCGAGCGAGCTCAGAGCTGACGACCCGAGGCGCGCGGGGCGCCACTACTGGAAGCAAGCACGGCGAGGGACCCTCGTCCTTTCTTCTTTCCTCGTCCAGAAGACTTGGGGATACTCGGTAGTACTACTAGTAGGTGCGCAACCGTTCCATAAGCACGGTACGCAGGTCGAGGGAAGGGAGGCAGCACGGTACGCTACACCGCCAGCCCCCCCGCTAACATTACAGTATCTAGTCGAATTCAACGTTTGTACCAGGGTACAAACGCCTCAGGAGGCGCGTTTGCAGGGTCACCAAATTATATAAATATAGATATCCTGCGTTGCATAGTCATCCCACTGCATATTTTTTTACTATGACACGCACGAGACGACTAAAAGTTCTCGGTCGCACTAACCAGCTTTGTTACAGAAGCCATCTGCGACCGATCACAAGCTAAAACGACGTACCGATGAACGCGAGGAAGTCGTCACCCAACACCCAGGAGCCCTCGCCCTGCACCAGGTACTGCTGCAGCTCGTCCAGGCTCTGCCGATCCTCTTCGCAAAGCGTCGCTGTCTCCAGCGCCTTCGATAGCTTCTCGAACTCCTGCGCGCCCTGCAACCGAGCCGACACATCTCGTGACAAATACATAAACACTTTTACAAAAAGTTACATTAAAAGTTACATATAATTTATTGAATAAAAATATTTATTTAATAAATTAATAACACAAATGTACACAATATCCTAAGACTAACTACTTCTAAAAGAACAAACAAAGCAACCAAACCTGACAACTATCTAGTCCAATAGCCCACCCCGAGCCAAACGTACCCATTATGCTCGCAGCATTGCCACGTTGGACGACCAATGAGATACGTTGGACAAAAAAAGATCCGGAGCGGGGGTCCCAGCCCCTCACTCTCAGCCTGCGGCCCAAGTCCCTGGCAAACACTTTGGCTTCGGCAGCCCAAGGACCCGCCGTTTCTACCGCAAGAGGCACAAACTGATATGAGCCTCCTAAATCTTCGTATATTGTGTGCTTTTCTGAGCCGCGATTTCTGCCGCTGATCCAGCCACCCTAATGGTGCCCGGCAAGTGGAATGGTGCAAACGTGCTCACGCAGGTGGCGTCCCATAATAGAGACCGACCCTTATCCCAAGGCACCAGGGTAAGGCCATCCGGTCTCCTACCATCTCTGCGGCTCAAGCCTGGTGGGTCCGTAGTGCATGGAATATTAGCCGAGACCAGCGTCCGTCGGATGATGTCGTTCAAGGCGTGATGTGGGAAACGATCTGTGCATTTCAGGCAACTTAGGCCGTGATGGCCCAATGGCCTTGCACAATGGTACACTATGGCACAATGGTAGAGGCATTGGCTCTACCATTGTGCCGCATATGCACCGGTGGGGGACACATACATCGCATCCCAGCCTTAAGGCACCAGCAATTCTCAGGGTGTCATTATCCAAGAGGGTGCCTAAGTATGGCGACGGCAGCGCGTGCAGCCATTCTCCTGATTCCGATTTCGAAGCAGCACGTAGTCTGGCCAAATCAGAACCGGTAGCATTTTCTATAAGCTGAGCAAGAACTTCTTTCGAAGCTATCTCGTCCCAACTCTTTTGGCGACCCGCAGCGTCTGGCAGGTTTTGGTTCGGGAATTGGGATGTCCAGGCAGTCAGCGCGTCTGCTCGGGGGGCGGTTGAGGATGCTCTCAACATCGCTTCTTCAACGCTGAATCCAGGAGGGCTACGTTGATCGGGAAGAGCCACGTTCTAACAATGTAAGTCACCCTAGGAGTCGAGCAGCACTGACGTAGGAGGGTTAAGGCAACATGTGTTGACAGTTGCTTAAGGTACTCGGACATGTTGTTCAGCGCATTTCTTTTGAGTTGAAGGTTGGTAGGAATTGCATTTGGAAAAATTGAAGACCCAAGAAGCATAAAGGTTTCCCTATCAAGCAGCTTTAAACTGGGAAACAGGAGGCAGCCTCCTGGCTAAAAGGGAAGAATTCGCACTTACTGGTGTTAACCTCCAGGCCAACCTCCTTAAATCGCTGAAAAAGTTCCTATAGTTAATCAATAACATCGCGAATGTCGTCAGCTTTCTAGTAATCATAAAGGTGTCCACACACCAAGGTCGCCGACCCTTTCACGATATCGGCGGATTCGGTGTAGATAAGGCCTTGTCGGCGACACGCTGGCTATCCAGCGACATGTCGGCGAAAAGGTCTTATCTACACCGAATCCGCCAACATTGTTGTCGACGTTGTCAGCGGATTCGCAAAAAAAAATGTGTAATCAGCTGATACCATTTGTACCTTGTTCAGACTTTTGTTTTTCGAGACCCCAGTTTCATTAGATTAGGATAGATAACCTACATGGACTACTTTAGAGTGGTGACTTACAGGGTTAAGGGACAGCCCTCCGCAAACTGAAACGGTGAACTCACACCTTCAAACTGAATAGCATTCACTATAGTGAATCCGTAAACACCGTAGTACGCAAACTCCGTTTCTTGAGTTAGGCAATAGCGGACGGATGTCCCTTACACCTTTATAGAATGAGGAGGCAACATAAGTTTCGGAGTTATCTTTACGCAAGTATGGGAGAACAAAAGAACAAAATTGAGAAACTATTGTGGAAGTCTGGAATATTCTGGAATGTGACTGCAATAATTGTCCATAAATAGTTAGTGAGTGAGCGGTTTTGTTGGCGTCGCTCCACCTCCGCGCGGCGCATGTAGGCACCGACACGACACGCGGCGACGCGGGGTAGCCAGCAAAGCTTCAGTCAACGGTGACTCATGTCTCCTATGAGCTGTTTTCTATTATCGCTTTATAACCTTTGCTACGCAGTTCTGAAATCGTATTGTGTACGTTATAGACTGTCAACCAACCTATCAACCCAGTCGGCTGTGGTAAGAGGCTACTAATTCCTTCAGGCGTCACAAACATCATCGACAACCATACCGTGTGGCTGTCAGTTATAGCCACAGCATCTGATACCACCTCTGATATCGGTCTCCCGTTCCATCAGACATAAGCAGCGATTACATTACCCAACATTTAGGACCGATTTCAGCATACATAGCTTGATTTGATCGCAACGCTTTAAAATAGAGAGAAAAAACCGGCAATGTAAGCCGAAAACGGGCAGATCAACTGTAAGTGTAATCGCTGCTTTAGGAGGGCTTACCGTCCTATAGCAGCGATTACACTTACAGTACACTTACAGTGCAGGACGAGAGAGTGCATCTGTGATTAGCGCATACACTTATGCACATAAAATGAAAGTGGAAACTTTTAGTTGGCAATGTTGTTTTATAAAAATGTTCTATCCTGTAATTAGTCCGTAAGTTTTCCTAAAATGAATAAAATAAAATAAAATATCTTGCGTCCCTAACTGCTTATCTATAAAGGTTAGCAGTCGCTGTAGTCGAAATCGACTAGGAATCTATCATCATCATCATCATCATAATGTCAAATTCAACAGCAAGCCAGCTCCAGCGGCGCCAAAAGTACTACTCCACTGAAATCTGGAAGAAGTTACTTCTTCACAACTGAGGCATATCACAATTAAGGAAATTCATTAAAATTATATTATGTGAAAAGTTGTGAGCATTCATTTCATTGATTCCATTCCATTAGAGCTTGCAAAGAATTAATTCTAATTCGAAGAAAAACAAATATCTTAATTTCAAAGAAAAGTGTCTCAACATAAATAAATGTTCAACGACTTGCAACGTTGATTTAATCATCAGCGCTGAACAACGAAAATAAAGGTATCTCAGACAATAAATGTGTAAAGTGTGTCGTTAAACGCGCGGCCTCCACATCGGATACACGCGGATATAAACATGTCGGCCACAGCCGCACCCACACCCACACCCACACCCACGGCCACGGCCGGTGGGTTCATCTGACACGTTTATAGTTATCGACTAATTAACTACCGTACTAATGAGAGTTTTAGTGTGGTACAGAAACGTAAATAACAACAGCCTTCGACACGTTGGAAAATTCACATAACATTTAATTAGTGACAGAGGTATAACGTGGTAATCTCTTGTCTTTATTTCAGGAAAGGACTAAAGCCAAGCCAAAACTGATTAAGGAAAATATTTTTAGCCAAGTTAAAAACAAGTAACCCAAAAACATATTACATTCCAGCTAACAATTTGTTAGGCTGAGAATGTGGTGACTCTGATGAGTCAGTCAGTATATTATTGCTCTGAAGCCACATTATTGACAAATTTTTATTTACATGTTTGTTAAAAACTTTACGTTTTTCAAAACGCAAACACTTGGTAAATTTAATTACATGATCATTTCATAGCAGTTAATGCGTAGGGGACGCATTAATTGACCTAAAATATCTTAAGGAGAGTTATGAAGTAAACCATACATTTAATTACATCAAAAATAATAGGTAACCGAATTATTTTCAACTTTTCATATTAAATGTTTGTTTTTGGGGTTGGGGGTTTTTTAAATATGCAATTTAATGTTATTTCGTAATTTTTAAAGATACTTGAAAAGTGCTGAACCGATTTTCATGAAACAAAGCTAAGAAGACTGTCCCAAAAATTGAATTCTATTAAAAAAACCGCATCGAAATCGGTCCATCCGTTTGGGAGCTACGATGCCATAGATAGACCGACATAGGAGTCAAACTTATAACACCCCTCTTTTTGAGTCGGGGGTTAAAAAAACTACGACGTATTCGTAATTGATATACATATCAGCCGATAGACTTCCGTTCTGGACATAGCCCTCCCTCAAAGATCGCCACAACGAACGGTCCTGCGCTGCCCTCATCAAACGGCCTAACTTTATACTATTTCTCGAACTTAATATTCAAGTCGTGCACTCTAACGCCGGTGTCATCGAGCAGTATGTGCAGTCGGTACTCACGTCGATGTCGGTGTAGAGTATGGGCGGGTCGCGGGCGCGGCGCCGCAGCTCGTCGGCGCGGCGCTCGTCGGCCTCCTGCTGCAGCTGCGAGGGGCCGGCGCGGGCCTCCGTCGCGGGCTGCACTACCGGTACACTCTCCACTGCTTCCGCCATCACTGGGGGAACCATGTTAACGTTATATTAGACGATACATCAAAAGTGATACGTTTCTAGCTAAGTGACGAGAGGTGAACCAGGACCCCAGGAGTGCGATTTTTAAAAGTAATACAAAATTCAGCAGTAGAAAATGTAAACTACTATGGAGATTATGCATCATTCGAACAAGATTTTGAACCTCACGATTCATAAATAACGTCTGTGAACGACTTCGTCTGTTTACACGTAAAATGTGAGAATAAATCATTTTTCAATCATTTCGTCACCACGTCACGGAAACAAGTCATGCCTCTTAGTTTCTTTCATTATAAAGAATTTAATTTATGATTTAAAGTCACTCAAAACTAATGATCTAATAAACTATCACCGTCGGGAGGTGTATACACCATAAAAGCCTGAAAAATACGTAAAACGGGCCTTCTTCCTCAACTGATTGCTGTCTACACGATTCACTCGACCTTCATTTCCGATAACTAATGACCGATCGATGCCAGTGAAATGATGAAAGATTTACATCGATGGCTCGAAGCTTGCATCGCGGAGGCCGAGATAGGTACATTTGTGATGAAAGATGAATTGTCCTATTTAAACATTTCATTGTAAGTTGAAGGAGTAATAAATAACGCTCACAGGCACATACATTGTAATGATCCCAAGCAAGCACTATAGGCTGTTTATTATGGAAACCGTACAACAACGGCACAGCTATGTCAGTTACTCTGGTTCACCTGCAGATCTCTTCATTTCTGATTCGATCTCGCAGGGAAACTCCGAGCATAGCCTTATTCATAGCATATTCTCACACCGCCATCTAACAGAGGTTTCCAGAACCAATTACTTAAGGCGGTTGCAGAGGGGTCAATTTTACACAAAACTTTGACGCACAATACGCGTAGACGGTATTAATATAAGTAACTTTGTATATATGGAAAAATAGTTTAGAACATCTAGATGCCGCATAATAAATAACATTTACAATTTATAAAATAATTACGAAGATATAAAGCTTTGAAATTTTTCATACAAAATTTTAAAAGCTTTGTGTCTTCGTAATTATATTATAAATTGCTAAAGTTATTTGTGACGCGGCAACTAGATTTTCTAAACTATTTTCCATATATAAAATATTACTTTTATTAATTCCGTCTACGTGTATTGTGCTTCAAACTTTTGTATGGACTGAAACCACTTTAACGTGTAGCATTAAAATTAATTATAGAAAAATCAGTCTGTATTTCATGTTTGTTTTAGCCTACCTGTAATGTGAGTTATTTAAAACTGTAGCGACGTTGAGTCAAATTGTGAATCAATTAGATTCACAATAAAGCTCGCACTGGCTGGAGTATATTTAGCAGAATGTAAACACGCGTCACGAAGTTCCACACGATCCAGCTTCCAGAAGCCACAGCACGCGGTCACTAGTCGCTATCCACAGTACACGAGCACCACTGGCACTGTACACGAGTCACTGTCGCCGTGCTACCACTGTTGTCACTGCCCGGTCACTGACCCGCTATTACCAGGAAAAACACCCAACAATGAGGTACAGAGGGAAAATAGCGCGAACTTGATGATAGGTATCGAGTGGACTCCGCGAGACTGAAAGCTCCGCTCCGGAGTCGACTTACGAGCGCGGGCGGCGGCGTGCCGGGTAAATATAGCTCGCACCATGAGTTGACCCACTTGCGGGTTGCGGCCGAGCCGGGACACCGGCGCGCCGGCACGGGACTACAGGGAAGCATACTACATGCGCGTACGTACGGGAGATCTCGGGTCTCGGGTCAAGTCAGTCGAACGCCCCATACTGTTTATTCATTTTGTGGCAGTACGTGCGCGTCTATGTGTGCGTGTGTTTCGCTCGTTTGTATGAAATAGTGTTGCCTAACAAATTGAAACTATCGATATTATCGTGACCTTGAAAAATAGTAATGTTATCGATAGTGCTATCAATAGTGCCCGCCCCGCGTTATTTGTGCCTCTTGTATTTTTTACCTGTATTTTACTGTTTATGTTTTGGGTATAAAATAAAATACATATATTTGATTTGATTAGTATCGATAGTTTTTACTTTAACACAAATTGATAGTATCGATTCGATACTATCGATAATAGTATCAATTTGTCTTAAAGTTAAAATAAATTATCGATATTGTTACTAATTTCCAAGGTCACCTATCATATAGATAGGCAAGACTAGTATGCAGCTGTACTTGTGGGCCTGTGGGGCGGGGCAGGGGAGGTACGCACCTGTAGGGTCGGACTCGGGGGTGAGGGTGAGCAGACACGAGCGCGAGTGCGTAGAGGGCGCACGTCGGCACAGCAATGCCGGCGCGCGGCGCGGCGACAGTTGGCACTGCGCCAGCGGCAGCGGCAGCCTCAGCGCACCGCGCGGGTGGAAGGGACTGCTGTATTTATATCCGCGAGTCCAGTCGAAGCTTTCCGCCGATACACTTCGACACCGATTTATAAGTTTACTTCACGATAAATACGATCTCATTGATATTAATATGCGATGAGTAATCGAGCTTCGGTGGCGCGTTGCTGACACCGATGGAAACTCAATCTAGAGGTCCAGGATCGAAACCGCACGGATGACATACGATGTACCAATGAGTTTTTCTAACTTATGCACGTGATGCTATTATGCATGCGTTATGCATTGTGAGGAAACCTGCATACCCTGAAGAAGAAATTCCGATGCGTATGTGAAGTCTACCAATCCGCATTGGGCAAGCGTGGTGGACTAACGCTCATACATCCTCCCTGAGGGTAGGCCTGTGCCTAGGTGAAGGTGTTCCAAGGCGAGAGAGAAACCCGGACTTATAGTGATTTGATTAGACAATCATATACAGGATATAATGATATAAGTTACTTTAAAGTCAACGCAGCACTGAAGCACTCCACGTTCTAGCGGGTGTGTCCCGTAGACTTGGAAATACAACGCCGCGCGGCCAATTACTTTCGTTCAAGAAAAGTTAGTCATAACTTCATAAAACCTCGCGACCGAAGTAGAATTAGTAAATTATTTAACTTTGATTGCAACATCTTTGGCGAACTTTTATTAGACTGGGAAATACGGTGGCAAGGGTCTACAAAGAGTCGACATCTATACCAATTTTTTCCATCTGTTCGCGATCGTCTAGACACTGCGTAGCCCAATTTCTTACTGGACATGGTAACTTTAAAGGAAAGCTATTTTATTTTAAATAGGTTGCGTCACCTTTATGTGAATGTTCTGTTGACAGTAACGAGTTCAAACAGACCGCTCATCATACTCTTTGGGAGTGTGAGCTCTGATACGCCGAGCGCCAGACCATGCTTGACTCAATAAAATCGTTTTCTGGTGACCCTTACTACATGTATCTTGTTGCAACTAGGGATAACCTCCGTGCGGAAGCAAGATAGGTCATAGTTTAAGTACAATGTTAGGTTCCTATTGTTTTATTTTTTTATTTTTGATGCTTTTGCGGTAGTGTCTTCAACACAGCCATAAACGATCTCTGGAATTGGCTCTCTAATAGCCATGCTTTTCTTTCTTATTGCTGTCTCCCGTTTGCAATGGAGGGAAGTCGGATATTTCTTTTTTCTACTTCTCCTATCTTTGATTAATTCATTGCGGGTTCCAAGACAGATTAGAGTCATCCCCCGGGCTCGCTGGACTTCATTGTCCAGTATTGTGAGTGGTCGCCGCTGTTGATCCTGGCTTACAGGAGTTACAGCGGGGGGAATATGTGGTGGGCCTATGCCCGATTTTTAATGATATACATGGACATACATTTTGAGTAGAGTACGTTTGCAGTTTTGTATGGAACGATTAATTTTTTTCCGCGTTTTCGATGTTAGTCCCATAGAGAAAGTTGTCCAGTTTGATGCTCTTGTAGCGATAATATCCTTGCGTGCAATCAATCTTCTTGGTCCTAGATGTAAGGACTCTTTGAAAATAATTTAATTTGTCAAAAAGCTGTCATTGTTTTCTGTTACGTTTTTGTTCTGGTGATGAAAAATATAAAGTTCTCTAGGTGTAAAATCCTTCTGATATTTTCTTTCTACTTGAGATAGTTAAACAAACTAAAATAACTGAAGTAATAATAGGTACAGTGCGCCACATTCTGATCATTCCCTTAAAAACCGTCAACATAATTATTAAGAAGAACCCTATAGAATAGAATATTTACTCACAGATATAAATATTAGCATAGAATAACTAATATCAGCCCCTTGCGGGCTTTGAACCCGCAACCCTCGGTCAGAATTTTTAATTACTCTGCTCAGCAGGCAGGTTCAGCAACTCTCAGCTGATCTATACGTTCACGTAAAATAAGAGCTCATTGAAAATAAATATTCTTGTATTTTTTTGTATTTTTATTTTTTGGACGTAGAGCCAGCTATTTAAATTGGAGATCACCACTCTTGGGCTGCTTTTCCACCAGAGATGTGCGAGGTAGCGAGGAAACAATCTGCCAATAGCGCGCTCGCTCGATCACGTCATTAGTAAATTGAAGCATTGGAAGATTTTTTCCTCGCTCACTTACCTCGCCACATCTCTAGTGGAAAGCAGCCTTAAAGCGATATATTTGGTTGCATGAGTATGATAGTAGTGTAAATAGACATGGAACGAGTAGTGGATCGTTCAACCATCGCATCGGCACTAGAGAGCGGTCACTCACACCTGCTCTACTCGCTTGCCAACTATTTATTCAGCGCGATATTACCAAGCTCTCGTGAATCAGTGAACCGTCGCGACATCTAGCGTAGCGGAAAGCTAGCGTATTTACTACGAATTATTAGTTCACCGGTACCACCGATACAGATGGCACTGTTCAGAGTGTCATACTTGCCTGTTTAGAGTTTTAATCCAGTTTTAATGCCGAATAGTTATTTTATATTCGTCAGAAGGCACGCAGTAAGCCCAACAAGTTGACCAGTAACTTGCTTCCATCAATCCACGCAGACCCCGCGTAGTTAAGTATGGCCCACTTCAAATCCTTATTCTTGAGGCTTACCGCGTGTACCGCGTATGTAAACGATGTTGTACTCTACTAGTACGTACCGTCCACGTCCCCATCGCTCCGCTGGTACGTACCGTCCTCGTCCCCCAGCTGGTCCTCTCGCCCCGCAGGTACGTATTTTTATTTATTTTATTTTATTGGATTAGGGAAACATACGGCGTTAATATTTACACTTGGATTACAAAACTTAATCAACGAATTAGACAAAACAGTTTCCACTTATAAAAGTTACAGTAGACATGTTGCTCAAACTTAAAATTATGACTTAACTAAAGCTAAAACAAAAGGCAAAACAAAACAAAATTGTGTAATTTAATTAAGAAAGAAAATTAGGGAGAAAAACAAATCATATACAGTTAGTTAACTTTTTTGACTTCAGAAACATATTTATGAAATTTCTCATGAAATATATCGATGTGCTGATACTTATCATTGTAAGCAGAACAGGTCCTTACCATGTACCGGTTTGAGGAGTAATTAGTTCTATAGTACGGAACAGCGAACACATTACGTAAAGCTTTTACGCCTTCCGACCTTGACATACAGTCGATAATTGTATAGGTACCAAGAATCCGAGGCGCGCAGCTCGGACTCGTATGATATACAATTAACGAACGTATGTCAAGGTCTTTAAGGCGCGCGCCCGCGCCTCGACGCCGCCTCGACTCCTTCTGTATGCTATACGCCTACCGCCCTTGTGCGGCGGGTCCCCTCGCCCCGCTGGTACGTACCGCCCTCGTCTCCCGGCGGGTCACCTCACCCTGCTGGTACGTACCGTCGTCATCCCCCGGTGGGTCAACTCGCCCCACTGGTACGTATCGTAGTCGTCCCCCAGCGGGTCGCCTCGCCCTCGCACCGCTTGTACGTACCGTCGTCATCCCCCGGCGGGTCCCCTCGCCGCGCTGGTACGGACCGCTATTGTCCCCCGGCGGGTCAACTCGCCCCACTGGTACGTATCGTAGTCGTCCCCCAGCGGGTCGCCTCGCCCTCGCACCGCTTGTACGTACCGTCGTCATCCCCTGGCGGGTCCCCTCGTCGCGCTGGTACGGACCGCTATTGTCCCCCGGCGGGTCGCCTCGCTCTGCTGGTACGTACCGTCCTCGTCCCCCGGCGGGTCGCCCTCGCCCCGCGCGTGCTTGCGTCTCTTCTTCTCGCGCCGACGCTCCTTGCGCGCGAGCTTCTCGGCCAGCGTGCACCGGCGCGCCTCCAGCTCGGCCGACTGCACTCTGTCAGGGTTTACAATGTCACTATTTTACAATAGTACATTATGATACAAGTGAGCAAAGTTGGTCATTACAGCCGAGGCGGCATTGCAGCACGAGTCGCCTGGCGAGTGCTGCATACTAGCCGAGGGCTGTAATAACCAACGCTCACGCGTTTCATACGACGTTTTCAACATACTTGCGAGGAAAAAGTAATAAAATTTCGAAAAATACAACAATTTTAGATACCTAAATATTTGTGGCAAATGGCGCCGGGATTCTTTTTTTTTGCGTTCCGTGCCTTTGGTTGAGATAGCTACACGCGCGTTGGTCGACGAACATAGGCAAAGACTTTAACCGACATTCAACCAACGATATTTTGTTGCAAAAATAATATTAAAAACGTTATAAACTTAATATTAATAAATTGTTTGATGAAATGAAGCATCAAACAATTTATTTTTACAAATTAACATTAATTTTGCTATTCGCTGCCTTTTTCAACTTGATGTAAATTTGTTCATTTTTACTGTACTCCCTCTCATACGTATGGTCTTCCTCGTCAAGCTCGTTGTCTAGCTCCCAATCTAAGTGATCTATTACAGACCACCGAGATTGGATAGTTTTGAGAGCATCCTCGAATTCCCATTTTTCAGACAAGTCTTCAAGGTTGATGGTAGAAATCATACGAGCAAATGCCTTAAAATTACTGTTTTGTTTACGGAGCATTTCCTCTATTCTACGGGCACAGGTTTTGGTCATTGTTTGAAAAATTTTCAGTTTAAGTGATGATTTAAGCTCAAATATAGGACTTTCTGGTAATTGTTGGTCGGAAATATCCTCGTGAGACAGAGTAGGAGTAGGCACCTGTAAGCTTGGTTTAGGTGTAAGTCTTGGTTGGGGATCAATGGTCACGAATTGTTTAATGGTTTTCTTAGCTAACGCATAGAAAGTTTTCGTTTCCTCGAAATGGTTCTTAGAGAAATACGGATGGTCGTACTGTTCGTACTCAGCACACAGTTTGGTATGGTTGATTTGAAACTCTTGCATGTACGCACGGCGACACATCAAGCTATACAAAACCAAAATAAGCTGGCCGCGCGTAGGTCGAGTAACGTATAACGTCGCGCGGCCAGCTTATGTTGGTTTTGTATAGCTTGATGTGTCGCCGTGTGTACGTGTTTAACAAGTCGAGTCTCTTTTGGACGTAAGCTGCTGTCTTAAGATCCGGTCCATCTTTCCTAAAGTTGGTGAGGACGGTCTCCATAGCCCTCCTGATTTGGTTTTGGGTCTCCACTATGCCTTCCATGATTATAGGTAAGCAAGAAGATAAATGTTTAGAAGAAAATGGAAAGATCTTAGTTGGCCTGAAGATAGCTGTCCTTCAAAGCTGATGCTGGTTGCTGGTGTCTGGTTATTGGTATGGTAAGCTGGGGAACAATTTCTCCACAGTTCTGTTTACGACCGGAAATGATAAACTGACACGTGCACAAAGTCTGGTACGCCTTAACATGCGCCGATAGTTCCGCTTTACCGGAAGCTCGAAGGACCATAAAATGTACGGTTTATACCGTACAACGTTAGATGAAATGGTGAATAAATGATAAAACCGAGTAAAGTCAATATAAAATTTGTAATAAGACAAAACTACGGCTAAAATGGTAATTTGAGCATACGCGGAATGATTGGTGACCGAACGTGAACTAAAGCTATTTACAATAAAAAGCGAAATGATGGGTAAACTGCTGACGCCGCGCGATGTATGTTGCTTGCACCATACATAAATATTCAGTATAGGTACTAGGTATAGTATAATATTATCAGTGGTATAGGTATAACGTTTTTGATATTATTTTGTTTGCAACAAAATATAGCTGGTTGAATGTCGGTTAACGTCTTTGCCTATTCGTCGACCTGCGCACGCATAGCTATCTTGTAATGACCAACTTTGCTCACTTGTATCATAATGTACTATTATTTCACTGTGGTGAGAAGCCAAACCTTTTTATTGGCTGTTTCCCGAAAAGGGTAGTCAGACATAATATGATATATATAGCAATACAGAATCTTACTTAACACGTTCCGGGGCAGTGAACGAGACACAATAGAACTTTTATTGTTATCACGTCTATAGCCGGTCACTGTCCCGGAACGTGTTAATATGTTGAAGGTCTTTTAAGGGTAAGATCGACCATCGAACTAAGCTACTTTCTCTACGGGACCAAGATGAAATCACGAAAGAAATATCAGCTGTTTCTTACAAAACAGCAATCCTACGCGATCGAAATGAATGGGACAGCAGATCCATTGTTTGCGATTTCGATGTTGATCCCATAGAAAAAGTTGTTTAGGTCAATGGTCTGATCCTTCCCTAAAAGATCGTCAACATAATTATTAGTGATTGTACCCATGATAGTGAACAACTTTCCCAAAGAAATATATAGAAAATTCGTAAAAAAAATTTGGAGTTTCCATAATACATGCAATCAGCTGATTACAATTACCCATTAAAGTAATGCAACTGTCTACTCTAACACCTTGTATAGCATATTCACAATATTACCGTGTGGTTTCGGCTTAAAATGGACCACCCCATTTCTTCCCGGGGGTTTCATACGAGGCGACTAATGGATAAGGGTTTCTTATGCAGTGTTCTTGTGGGCGAGAGGCTAGCCCCCTGTCACCAATCGACTCATCATTCCATCGTGAAACCTTCAATATGATAAAAGCGAGCACTGGTACAACTGCACTTGTCAGTGGTAGAATATTAAGTATAATTACCAATAAATTAACATATATTCGAGTTGGCACCATCAACTAGCAATTAACGGATGCCTCAAAAGGACAAGTATCCAGAGCCGTTAAAGATATAAAAAACAACAAAAACCAACAGAACTGTTCTTGATAATCGTGTTTAGTGACTAATTATTGGTAATTATAATCGTAGTGAGATATAAGTTATGTTAATATTATGTGTTTGAATTATAATGAATATCCATAATGATTTAGATACTATTTATTAAGCATAGTCGATTGTTTATCTAACACGTTTTGTCGTTGGATGTGTTTGGTTTTGCCGCCAACCGCCATTGACAGTTTGATTATAAAAGACGTGTCTGGTCATTAGAGAGGATTATTCCTTTACTACTTGTCCGGCTAGGACGTCACAATGCCCAAAGTTAAGTATAACTTGTGTGTTACTGTTCATTTAAATTGTGTTTTAAGTGTCGAATCGAAAGTAAATTAAAGATAATAAGTAGCTTGATTCTTATGTTTCATTAACCACCGTTCCCACTTATTCTACTCTAACACACGCTTACAAATTCCGTTGGTAGTTGTAGTAAAGCTTCGGATTCTGACCACCCCGAAAGGGATTACGGTCGTGTGTATCTTCACCAAATTAAAATGGAACCATCTCGAGGGTATATCCTATCCGATTTCTCCAGGATGCCATCATCAGATCCTGGTTTCCTTATCATGGTACCACCCTTGGGATATCTCCATTTGAACAAAAAAAGAATCATCAAAATCGGTTCATAAACGACGAAGTTATCCGCGAACACAAAAAAATACATACAGGGTAAAATTGATATCATTAGCATCCTTTTAAACTAAGAGTCTACCATCAAACTGAACAACTTTTATTATGGGAGCAAACCGATCGGAGCACAAAAAAAATCTGCTGTTTCATACATTTGTGTCGAGTAGACATTGCAGTTTAGTATGGAACAGCAGATTTTTTTTTGTGCTCGAGATTTGCTCCCATAGTAAAAATTGTTCAGTTTGATGGTATATTAGTAGATGGTATGGTAGACTCTTAGTTAAAAAGGATGCTAATGATATCAATTTCACCCTGTACATATATTATATACGGTCGAATTGAGAAACCTCCTTTTTTGAAGTCAGTTAAAAATTATTTTCATTCCTTTGACCACTGAGCCACAGAGATTGTTGACAATCCGACTGAATTTTTGAATGCCTTTCTACGTTTGACTTCTGCCAGCATCCGTGACAGTATGTTGGTTATCCTCACGAATTTGTCTTTTACTACCAGTCCATTTATATTTAGGTATAAACTTTATACTATACAGGGTATAAGGATAAGTGTCATTAACCTTTAAACCACATATTCTACCCATCAAAACGAACACCTTTTACTATGGGAGCAAACCACTCAGAACAAAAAAAAATCAGCAGCAGCAACATTGAATCGAGTAGGTATTGCAGTTTAGTATGGGACAGCAGATTTTTTTTTTGTTTTGACATCTTTGTTCCCATAGTGAAAGTTGCTCAGTTTGATGGGTACAGTATGTCGTTTATAGGTTAATGATACTTTTCCTTATATATTCCGTTTTCTATTGGGCAAAAGTATGAAAATTTTGAGAAGAGCAATGCAACTTGGTACAGATGTCATACACGCCAAGCCGAGCCCAAAGATAGCTTAGGGATTTCGGTACTTTAACACCATTGAAAACGGTGACATCAGGAATTAATTATTTTTATCACAAATTTAGACGATGGGCTCTCAATTGTTTTCTACTCTTCATGGCTGAGCCGTAAGTGCAACGTTTCAGAATGTTTACAAACCCTGTCGTTTGTAATTTACACGTTAGCTCGTTGTATGTATCTATTGACTTCACGAACCTGTTACGTCACTACAGTTGCCAACTCATTAATTATTATGCAATTCATTTTCTGATAACGCTGATTCATAAAGGATACTTGAAAAATATACGTTTCAAGTTGTATAAAAAATTTGTTTATACACATTTTCACGGATTTCGGACACACCGGCTCACTACGGATTATTTTTGTAAACGAATTAGAAGGATATCTACAGGGTGTACCGTATATCTCGGCTGACACAACTAATCTGGAAATTCAGCAATTGCGGAGTCAGTCATCTAAGCGATATCGCGTAATATGACAAACGGATGAAGTTGTTCCTGTTTCTCCGAGGAGTATCGACAAAATATACTTCGACATCGTCATCGTGTGTTATGTATACTCTACAATAGATACGACTCTCTTCTCTATCCTATTAATTTCATTCGATTATAATTACATAAGTAGTACCTATAATTAAAACACATTAGAAATGCACCGGCGCCGTGGCCACTGAGCGCCCAGACGCCGTGTATGGGCATTCTTCTGATAACTCTACTCGGTATAGCTAGAGTAATTTAGTCTAAGCTAAGACACTATGTCTTTATTAAATCTAATAAATGATTTAAAACTTTTATTGTTTTAAAGACTCTATTTTCCTAAAGTGGATAATTCTCGTCAGTATTTTCGAGTCTATAAACATTGTTATCGATTTCATCTACAACATAAATTTACTGTAACTTACCAGGAATAGAGGAAAGTTTGTTGGTAACTGTTTGACTATCTGATACCTAACGTTGAATCGTAGATAATTTTATGAAATTGCGTTAATATAAATATAATAACAGAGCTCTAATTTTCACGGTGCCGACAAGCTTTCAAACAGTTCCAAAAACGGTTCTATGCCTCGCGTCACGAATCTCTTTCTACTAGCCCATTGTTCTGCTCTCTCAGCCGTTTGTTTCTCTATTCCTGGTGTAGTTACTTTACGGTCTACAATCAAAAGATAATAAGGTTGTACAATTTTTATTATAGGTTAGTAAGATATGGCACCGGCGGATCGATCATCAGTAGTAGGCGGGTACGCGATCAGAAGCGCATGTGTGGTTGTGCGCTGTCCTGCAGCGCGCGGCGCGTGTGTGCGCGCAGCAGCGCCGCCGCGCGCAGCACCTGCGCCACCAGCCGCGCCGCGCTCCACGCGCCCGCCTCTGTGTGCGTGCGTGTGCGTGTGCGTGTGCGTGTGCGTGCGTGAGCGTCCAAGTGACTCTCCTCACGAGACCTAGCGCACACATTCTCTACGTTACTTTTTACTAGTCCTTTATTATAAATCTTTCTACTGCTCGTCGAGCTAAATCTACGCGTCATCTACGCTGTTAATTTCCGATGGATAACAAACTATGGCACGGAATCACATAAATCGTTTTCAAAAAAATTCATTCACCCAAAATAATGCTGGAATTTTTACTCCGGCTCCGGCGCGAAAGGTGCTTTCTTTTTAATTAATAAATATTTTTTCTTTAGAAACTGCGACTTCTCCTATTATCGGGAATTTAGCGCTCCCACGAGGCTCATGACAAAATGTATCGACATTCTACGCAAGTGTATGGTACTAATAATGAGTATAGTAGGCGACGCACGTGTAGAACAGCGGTGAGGCGGGCGCCGGCGCCGGCTCCGGCACCAGCGTGACGGCGGCGCGCAGTATGGCGCCGAGCAGCGCGCCGCAGCGCCGCCACGTGCCGCGCCGCGCCGCGCCCGCCGAGTCCGGCCCCGACGCCACCGCGCGCGTGCCTCTGTGTGCGCGCCCGTACACGTGCCCGTGCCCGAGCCCCTGCCCCTGCCCATGCCCATGCCCATGCCCGTACGCACCGCACCCGCGATCACATCTACACCCCAACACGCACACGCAAACATCACTACACACTGGCTACGGACGATTTAAACGAGTCTTTTAAAGATAAGCTTGGGGTAAGCGCATATCATGACGGCCGCGTCTTATCGAGCCGCAGCGCTTAACACATTCACGGACAGTGACCTGCTATAGCAGTGATAACAATAAAAGTTCTATTGTGTCTCGTTCACTGTCCGCGAATGTGTTAAATCCATCCGAATGGTTTCTATACGATTTATATGAACTATCGCATACTACGCCGTGCCGGAGCGGGTGGCAATTTTGCACAGCGGATTTCCGTCCGTGCGATGCGGTCCGTCGTAGTGTGCCATACGAAACAGAACTTTTTACAACTTCTACAGTATTATTATTGTTGGCTGGGCTATTGGAAGCGAGGTTCGTTATGTAACACTGCGACCATTGTGGGTCTATTGTGTTCGCCCCGAGCTCACCTATATTCACGATGTTTTCCTTCACCGCCTAGCTTGTAGTAATGATAAATACAACCGTACATAAATTCCGTAGAATTTAGTGGTACAATAGGTACACACTCTCTTCTGTATGAACTATAATCGCCTATAAATCCGTCAATGCATTGCGACCCGGCACGCTCGTGTGCGAAGTACGCATTTTCCGCTGCGCTGCGGCCCGCGCCGTTCCGATGCGATCCGTCGTAATATGAGCTTGCCTTCAAGGCACGCTAACAGTCGCGCGGCTAGCTACGCGCAGGTAACAATGTGTGGGAGGACGTAAACGTCACAGTTCTTACTATACTAGACAGGGTGTAAAATTAAATGGGACGCTTACGTGAAGGGGTGCTTCAGACCATCCAACAGAACAACTTTCTCTATGGGATAAATATCGAAATCGCGAAAAAATCTGCTGTCTCCTATAAATTTCAGTCGAGTTATGTTTACAGTTTTGTATGGGACAGTGGATTTTTTTTTCGTGATTTCAGTGTTGGTCCTATAGTAAAAGTTGTTCAGTTTGATAGTGTGAAGCACGCCTTTAAGTAATGTTCCATTTAATTTTACACCCTGTATACAGGGTGTCTTAAAACTCAACGTCAAGCCGCAAATAGGAGATAATGTTAGTTTAGAACTAATTGTTTAGGGAAAAATCCAAGTTTGATAGTTTTCGAGATTTTGTCATTTTTGTTTACAATGGAAAAATCGCCATCCTGCCCTCAGCTTTTAGATGTAGCTACTACAAATTTGTAAATTGAAATATAAACAAAAAACACTTTTTTTCTATCAGATTTCTGCGGCAAACATTTTTTCTATAGTTTCCCCTGTATAAAAAATGTATGTCGGTAACCTGGCAAGTTATTTGAAAAGTTGGCCAATTTAATCATGTTTTCTAAATGGCTCGGTATCAAACTTAGCACTTCCTTTTCTAAAAAAAAAGTAGTAATCATTTTTTTGTCGCCAAACAACTCCATTTCAAAACAATAATTCCACAGTAACTTACTATCTTTGTAAAATTATAGGTATTTTCGTTTCACCCCTATTCATATAACGAACGCAATCTTTTAAATACTAAGCCAATAACACCAACCATAACATCGCAAAATGAATCTTTCAAGACATACTCGTAACTATATCCGCCGATACTATAACAATATTTAGCGACAGGGTTTGTGCACGACGGGTAGGTAAGGTACTTACAATAAGAGAGAGATGAGATGAGGCCATAAGGCCGCCTTTTGTACCCTCTTGTTCGTGTGTATTTTAGTTGTGTTTTGTGTATTTTGGTGTGCAAATAAAGAATATTTATCTTAACTTATGAGACAGTGTGCTGTAGCTACTAGTAGCTATGTTTAGACGGATGTTAGACTGGTGTTACACAAAATTATTAAAAAATATATGTTGGTTCATCAGTCAGTGGGTTAGACCATCAGTCTGTCATCAGCTAACCAGACTAATGGACCCGACTGACACGAGACTGAGCGTGTAGCACCCGCCGACAGGTGAGTGAGTGACTGTGAGGGTGAGGGTGAGGGTGAGGGTGACGGTAGGTATAGTTGGGTGAGTGGAGGGACGCACCTCGCCTCCTCGATCTGGTCGTTGAGCGTGAGGTAGGAGGGGCTCTGCTGCCGGCTGTGCCGCACGCCGCTCGCGTACACCGCCTGCGGGACACCACACACACGTGTTAATCATAATCATAAGCATAACTATAACTGTAACTGTAACAGAAATGTGTCTGTACATTGAAGATATTACAAGAAACAGATTAAGATATGGTAACCGATCTAATCGACGTAACCGATATAATCGAAAACTTGCGCAATAGCCCTACAGATGTGTCTGTGAATATCGATGTACTGGGCACGCGTGGTAGGCTAGCCATTAGAGTAGGCCGTCTGTGCCCCAGCAGTGGGCACGTGAAAGGCTGTACAATGTTGATAGGTTGACAATCAGCATATCTACTAGGTCCACCTACAAGCTAACTGAATAGGTTCCTTAGATAGCTGCGCGGTGCGGGAGGGGTGTGATGACGTCAGTCGGGCGTCGCATCCGCTACTCTTTAAGTTTCGTCACCTGTCCTGTCACTCCTCCCCTCCCGCACCGCACAACTACCTAAGGAACTGATCCTCTTAGGTCCGTATTAATAAACTCAATTCAACTCAGATAAGCTCTTAAGTAACGTCAAACGCATATTAAACAATTTTGTAGTTTAGAAATCCCAAAATCCCGAAATACATGCATATGAATAGATAAATAATAGTACCCTATAGAAGCGAAACTATGGTTAAACCAATATGAGATTGGTAGGGGTATCTCGACATTTTGTAGGCGAATCTTGACATTTAACGCGGGAGTTTCATTTCTATAGTGTACTATTATTATCTCTTCATATGATACATGCCCTTATTCCCATATTGACTGAAACTATCATCATCAACCTTCAGTCAGGCATTTCGGATTTCAGTTATTCTGGGACTAAGACATTTCAAGAATTGATCTATTTGGACTAGGCGATTTGAATTTCAGTCAATATGGGAAAAAGACGATTTGGGTTTTGGTTGTACTGTACCGAAAGCATCAGAAAGGGCCGCTAGCATTGAAGTTTCGTTTATTAATACGGGCTCTAGTGTTAGACCTATTAGTTGGAAATGTTAAACAGACAGAAAAGTGCAAGAGAGCGGACAAAGATAATATAATGTGTAGTTTCACAGCAGCTAACTTAATCTATTTTAAAAGTGTTACAATACTAGTAAAATTAACAAAAATAAATCTTGTGGCTTCGAGTGAGCTTTATGGCCCCAAACAGTAGGTAGATAGATGATAATGTTCTTGCAGTCTTTGCGAACCATATTTACAACTAGCTAACAGAGGAGTGGGACTAAGAAAAAAAAAATGAAATTTGGATCTCCACGAAAGCAACCTTCATACAAAATTATCTTGAATTGTTTTTAAATTTTTACTGTTTTAGCATTTTAGTCAAGTCATTAAAATTTAGAGTATCACAGACGCGTGGCGTGTGAGCGTGTGTGTGTGTTGTGTGCGAGTGAACGAGAAGCACTCACATGCCACGCGGCGCGCTAGAGCGGGTCGGCGCGATCGGACGGGCCTCCCCGCGCCCCTCCGCGCTCCCCTGTCCGCCACGTGCCGAGAGCGCTCTGTGAACCATACCCTACATTTTTAGCAGTTACTCGTTTAATAAAATAATATACTACAATTAATAAATGTTATTAAGAAAAAAACGGGACCTAGAATCGAACCTTGAGGAACGACCATCCTCACATTACTTTCCAGACAAAATCCTTTAAATTAAAGTAAGTATTTTAATTTATTCTATTAAAGATTTTGACTATTCTTTTAAAGAACTAATTAGTAAATAATAAGAGTTGGTTCTATAAACGGAAGCCCGCGTTTTGCAACGTAACATTTTAAATTCGCCAATAATTTCAATGATCAATGCAGTCTTTTGCTTCAGTTAGGTAAGTTAGGCTACAAACAAAAACCGATTAAACCAGTAAGCACATTTGCAGCATGATCCCATACATACAGGTCAAGTCAATATAATACGTCCCATCCAATAGGGTATTTGACAGGTTTTTAAAAACTGAAGAATATGTAAATTTTACGTTCTATTACATATAGTGCAAGAAAAAACGAAAACAAACAATATTATTTAAATATCCCGCGAAAACGTTTTTCCTGACAATATACGTGGCAACAAGCAACGACGACGTCACGATGACGTCACCTGCTTGCAAACTTTGTACGACACTTACACTCTACACGCAACTGCTACACGCTACTGTTTACAAGTAGTTGACGTCATCAACCATTCGGCCAATAACAGTCGTTTACGATCACCTGACTAAAGTAGACAAAAAAATATTTTCCTTATCGATTTTCTCTTAAGATATCCAGTATTTTTTTTAACTGACTAAATAGTTGGTTTCCAAAATTCATATTCAATACGGATAATGCTATCAATAGATCCTGTATTTGACAGTCAAATATCCTATTAATGGTCCATAGCTCCTCTGACACATAAGCGTAAGAGGATGTCGGCGATTGTCCGCCACGCGAGCCTAGCTAGTGCGAGTTGGTGCAGGTAGGTTAGTGGTTAGGTTATCATGTTATCATTTGGAATGGAAGCCGCCTCAATAGACGTCTGACTGAACTAAGTGCGACTCGTGTAAAAAGCGGAAAGAGACCATTTTAGATTCCGCAAAAATTATTACATGATATTTCCAGCTTCTAAGGATTAACAAGACAGTCAGTCGGTCTTCAGTTTTCGTTACTAAGGATGAAACCGAATTGTACCGAAAACTGACTAGACCTCGGGCAGGTCGTGGTCGGGCCACACACACACACTCACCTGTCCCGCGTCGGGCACCAGGTTCTCGAGCAGCGCGCCGAGCGCTTGCCGCAGCGGGGGCGGCAGGTCATGGTCTGGTTGTGACACGATGTGTTTTGGCAAGCGCACGCCGCACAGGAACTGCGCCACCTCGTCGCTGAAGTGGTTGCAGTTATGCTCCAGCAGCCGGTACGACGACGGTCTGCGACCAACCATAAGACACACATTATTATTAATCTGTACAATACGTTGAATTCTGAACGGAATGATACAGCGGTCGTATACTAACGAGTATGTGGACGTGGCGAGGCCCTGTATGTAGTCGACGAACACCTGGAACGGCACGAACGTCTCCCCGAGCCGGTCTATCTGGTACGGCGCCCCGAGCTGCGTCCCGCCCTGAAGTGCACAAACCACACTTATCATTAAACTACTTGTACTATACGTTACGTGGGCGTCGCGTCGCGGCGCGGCGCGGCGGTGCCAAGCTGCGCCGTTACTTCCCAAAACGGTCGCATTAGAGGCATGTTTATGAAGCATATTTCGGTAGTTATTGGTCATAAAGTGTGTTGGCGGACAATAACCGCGTCGCAGCTCGCGCCACGTGCGGTGCCAGCACATACATCACTGTCCGACCACCGCCGCGCCGCGGGTGTACGAAGCGCTGGACGAGATGGGGTATCACAAGATACTCTAATCCGGAGGACGGCCCGGTAGCCCAGTCGGTAGTGAACCTGCCTGCTATGCCGAGAGTCGCGGGTTCGAGGATGTAAGAGACAAATATGTGTATATTATTATGATGAATATGAATATTTTGTACCCAAGTCATGGATGTGTGTATCTATATAATATGTATTCTATATCTTTGTCTACTCATCATAATACAAGTCCGGGCTAGATTCTGGTACTTTAAATGTGACTATAGATAATTATTTGTGTGAAATCTTCCCGTTTCTTTTTATTCTTTTTTGAGTGACTGTGCTGACATATCTCTCCAGCTTCACCACACGATGGCAAGTCAAACTCAATAATATGCCATCGACTTAACAGAAGGCTTAACGGGTACTTTCTTGTCTATACAGGGACAGCCGAACCAATAAGTACACTCTAACCATCATTCTTCTTGATAATGGTTCATTCAGTCTACCAGCAGTTGAGCTGCCCATTGTGATAATTGAAAGACCCAAATTATATCTGGAACTTAGATCTGTATTCCGAAATGTTACGGAGCTGCTATTTATGTCATGGCTGTAACTCTACACTAGACCACTTCCAGCTCCAAGCCGCTTTGTATATACGCTCCTAAATACGGCTACACTAATGTAGCATAGCAACAGATATTCCTTCAATTATTGGTTGTTAGTTACGCAACATGTATCTTTGACATTTAAGTCATGTAAGTTACAATAATTTCTATGATATGGTGCATATACCCATATATAGGAAGAGACAAAGGAAAGAAAAAGCACAGAAGTTAAAGTAGTGGGTGTAGAAGCGAAATAGCAATGTTATTAGACCGGTGACCTAATTGTGGCTGAGGGCGATATAGAACACTCGGGCATCACGCCCGAGAGTGGCTGCAGCGGACGAGGGGCGAGGGGGGTTCAGGATGCAGGGCACTGCACCGCCGCGCCGCGCCGTGCGGCTAATAATACCAACACAGCGCACTCTAGCAGGAACTGCCGCGTCCAACTAGTATGATCTATCGTCCGCGTCTGCACAGTGTCGCAAAACCCCTCTTATATCTTTTAAATAATTAAAGAACATTCACGTGGTACGTTCGGTAGCCTGACGTCAGGCCTGACATGTTTTCTGTGAACACATATTTCCGAGTTTTCAGAGGCGAAGCTGACTTGACGCTGATCTATCTAATTTGATAAAGTCCACTTCCCTATCGTTTGGAACCCGTTCCCCCTAGTTCCCGACGGATGATACGGAACTGAATGAAGTCATCGGACTTTAAACACGTCCAATTTATCAGATGGTCCCCGAACACCCACTACTTTGCGATTTACGAATTTAAAATTTTGTCCTGCCTGTGAGTTACGCCAATTTGTTAGCACCTTGACTCGAGTTCCACTGTTTACGGGACATTTTTACAGCCGGCTTAAAATAATACGATAAAAAGAAGCTCGAGCCAAGTCCAAGACGATAAATTTGTGGTAAAAAATTGCGATAATAAGGAACTGCGCAGAGATGCGAAGTGTTCCGTTGTTTACAATACGTAGCTCGGCTCGCGCACGAGCCCTCACCGCGGCTCTAAGAAATGCTCTACAGGTTTACAGTAATGCTTTCTTAAGACCATGTGGATGGGTAGCATCAAGAGGAACCTGGATGTCAACTGAACATACCCTAATGCTTTCTCATAAATACATAAATGCCTCCATTGCGGATTCATATACATTACTTTAGAGGTGCATTTTTGTTCTGCTATAAATGTATATTTGTAGCTTCCAAACTTGCTTTAACATTTCGTGTAAGGCGATTGATTGTAGGTCCAAACACTATAATAACAATCACCTACCTATTATTTATGCTATGGGGGTCATTTTGAAACTACTCATTCTCAGCTTATGCATGTGAATTTGAATAGTGAACAAAAGAATCACAATGAGCGTTTTTTTTTTGTTTTCTAGGGGATCGATAGATGGCGCTACGGTCTGTGCGAATAAAGGTAAAATTTTCAAAAAGGATTTCTTTAAAATAATAAAGAGGGAAAAGATGTTCAACAAAATGCCAACACATCTTTTGATTAAATATTTCATTATTTACGAATAATTTTAACCGAAAATATGAAAATGTTTACGTCTGACATGTTTGTATGGGCTCGGTCCCTTGGCCTTTAAAAAAAGGCAGGCACAGATTTTGACAGGATCTCGCGAACGTCTCTATGGAGCGATAACCATGATATCTGTCGAGTTTTTTAGGAACTATATAAATTTAAAAAAGAAAAGAAAAACGTTCATTACGATCGGTCTTTAAAGTATCGAGACTATAAAATCGAGATAACTGGGTTTATTATAATGTTTGCATTGGATGCAGTTGAAATGTTGTTAGATAGGTAAACGAGGGCCGCGTGCGCAGAATATTACACAAATAGCGGCGGCACGCGAACTATGCGCGTCGATAAGATACTATATTAATACGCGGCTAATAATACCGCCCGTGACAGCGACACTATGCACGCCACACGGCGCCGGCGGCACGAGCTACGACCCGTTTACGATCACTTTATAGCTTTGATTGTGAAAAAACACTCGCACACAGATACATCTGATACAGCGGTATAATTCATCAGGTATTCATCAAGCAGCTACAATTGAGCTACGGTTTTGAATTAGCTCATTAGGTTTCTTACATCAATTAATCGTTATATTTCTTCTTCTTGAGGTGCCTATCGGAGGTTGGCTATCACCATTCGTTTATGGGCCCTGTCTATTAAATAAGTCTCAAAAACTTCTACAACGCGTTCAAAATGCATGTGCGCAATGCAATGCTTCCGCATACCTCCTAGAATTCATGTCACTCCTTATTTAAATAGTTCTAATATTTTAAAAATGGTAGGACGCTTAAACTGACTCCTTGCGTGCCTTCTCTTTGATTTATCAAGTTTCTTTACAAAAAACTTTCGTGGAGTTCACGTCATCGCGAGTTTGTAATCAGAGCTTGTTCTATACCGTTATAAGTGCAGACTCATAGAACTACAGCTTTTAGGGGTAGTTTCAGCTTCCAAGCAACTAAATGCTGGAATGACTTACCCCCTCCCTTCCGCACAACACCAACAAAAGCTATATTTCGAAAAGAATATCGAACATATCTGCTCAGCCTGCAGAGAACCGGTAATTAGCACCGAAAAACGTATTGTGGTGAAATAAGTCTGCTTCTCATCACACACATAATAACAAATCGAAGAACATAAAACACAACTATTACACTACTATATACCACATACTTATGTATGTAATAACTACGATTGTGGATTTGTTATGTACTATAAAAATCAAATTAACACTATGACACATTATTATTTTTCTTAATACTATTACGTATGTATCTAATCTAATTATAAATACTCGCTTAACTTTGCTTTGCGCGAGATCGTATCTTGAGTGTCAGTTAGGTTCTTGCAGAATAACAGCGCTGTAGTTAACGCTGCAGCAACATGCTGAGCCAGAGCCTATTCATTGGAACTTGGAACAGCACGGGTCGCATACTGTGAATGACTATTGATTAATGTTTCTATTGTACTCTTTCTTGTTTTGTTCACTTTTATGTAATATGTACTGTTATAATGAATAAAGTGTTATCTATCTATCATTAGGGCTATTCAGGCCCTGGAGACTGCAGTCCTGAACAGTTAAGTGGTGTTCATATCGAACCCATTCACCTATATTTTTAAGCCAGGAAGTCCTTCTTCTACCAGGCATTCGTCTTCCCAAAATGTTCCCCTGCAAAATAATCTGGAGCAGTTGGTATTTGTCACTTCTCATAAGGTACTGTAGTTTCCGAGTTTTGATAGTTTTTAGGATTTCTACTCTCTTGTTCATCCTCTGCAGGATCACTTCGTTGCTAATGTGCTAATGAAAATTATGTCTTTGCAAGTGTGTTTCGAAAGCTGTTAGTTCTATTAACTTTTTTTTAAACCACATAAATTATTTGACTAAACTTCAATTACACTCGTTGAGTGCAAGGACGTTAGTTTTGACAAGGTGTACACGTGACTAGTCTATAACACGAGTATACATAAACAATCTGTGCAGAGTGGGCATACCGGACTCCAGTGCTCTACATCAAACAGAACTAAGAATAGCAGGTGGCGATAGCGTTATAGAACATTAGTAATTTCTCTAGAATGCCGACGTGTTTATATAGAAGAGATGCGTGTTGGCTTGTCGACCGGCGCGCGCTGCCAACCGCTGATACTCTGGCATTATTGTGATGCGGCCCTTTGTTGTGCTATGCTGGTACGTTACCGGCACGTTTCGATCTAGTTTGTTATCTTCTTATGATTATGTTTCCCGAACAGACAAATACAAGTTGTTCAGGGAGAAGCTATTGCGTCATGTTATATCAAATCGATCTTTCGAGTCCAATTTATTTCGTCTTTGAGCAGTGTTTGGTTAAATGTAGGTACCAATCGAATGCTTGCGTCGAAGACACTCCATAGTATGATAATATCGAGGCTTGAAAGCCAAAATAGGATAAGCGACATTAGGGGTGCCCCAATTTTTTTAGATTTTCAGAATAAAAGCTAAGCGCATGACAAAAGTAATCTTCATGGTGTTTGGGTAAAATTTAGTATGGGAAGTCCACATTTTTTTAAAGAATTTTCTTTAGGTTTCTTAGGGAAAGATGTTCAATATCATGGGTACAATCACCCTTTAAAGTAATGCAACTGTTTACCCTACCTCCCTGTATATTGCACACGCTAAGTCTTGATTAGAAATTAGGTGTTTTAGGTGCCTATACGATATCATTTAGTATAAGTTATGCTACCTCCATACGCTCGCTCGAGCTTAGGCGAGGCCGCGGTACAAGGACTGTATGTAAAACTAGTTTACTTTATAGAATCGTCTATGTAAAGCGGGCTCGCGTAATCATTAGATAAGAGGCACAAGAGATGTGTGGTGTGATACGTACGGGAGCGCAGCTGGTGATGCCGCCGCCGCCGTAGAAGAACTCGCGCTCGTAGACCACCACCGCGGTGTGCCACACGCCCTCGATCTGCCGCCCTGCAGCGTTACAACACACGACAACCACGTTACTATCATTGTTACCGATATTGTCTTAAGGTGTAGGTGGACATGCAAGGAACACAACGATTACACTAACCTGAATTCAAAGCCTGATTCGGTAGGCATTGCTTACTTTCACAGAATAAACCGGGTAATGCATGCCAAATGAGTCTCTGAATCAAGCACGTATCCAGACATTCGGGGGGACATTCATTCATTAAAAAAACGATAATAATACTACAAAAATATTCGGATTGGCTGCTTTTAGTATAATTCATTATCAACAGTATGTACTGACTGTATACACAGCATGATGTCATATACCAAAATGTTTTTATCTGATATTTAATAGTCGATAAAAAAAATATTAATTTTTGCATCCTTTTTTGCATATCTTCCAAGGGTGATTCATGACATTCAGAAGGGGTTGGTATGTTATGTAATAGGTAGGTAGTAACGTTTCAGCAATATCCTACTGTTACGATTATGAACAAAGAAAACATTCTGGTAATTTTGTGATAATGTCTGCAGGTATAAATACCGACAAGTATGTAGACCAACAAACAGTCCTTGAGACAGATCCGGTGGTCGGCGCGTAACGTATGTCCGTCCGTTCGTCTGTCAGTTCGACGCTCGCACCTACTCATTACAATAAAGTAGGTCGGGAAAAGTTCGCGAGAGCTTTGTCATAGAGCAGCTCGTGTCGTGTGAGATAGAGGTGATGACATCACACAACTATCTGATACTGAGGAATTATACCTATCACTATCAATTAGGTATATAAATCTAAACTATTATAAAACTGTAACAGGAAGTTTGTCTGTACATTGAAGATATTTACAAAAAAAAGTTATGATATGGTTTTTAGATATCCTTGATTCCACATCACCAATTTTTGTATTTTTTGTCTGTCTGTTTGTTTGTTTGTTTGAACGAGCATCACCCAAAACTACTGAACCGATTTTGATGAAACTTCTTTCGTTTGATAGCTTATTATCGGACTTAAAATCTGGTATATAATTTGTGCGGACAAAGTCGCGGGTTAACGCTCGTATTTTTATAAAAATGTTTCTGTGGGGGAAAGGCTAGCCAGACTACTTATCAAATTCTCTTAATTCTCAGGTTGGTAAATAAACCTTGTTCTGCTTTATTATGGTACAAGTATATTGCAGGCAAAGAAATGGCACTAAAACCTCTTGAAGAGTTATAAACACTTGAATGGCAAATTAAACATTGTATCAATCCTATGTCTACATCAACGATGAATATAATAATGTCGCTATTAAATGGCTTAAACAATTATTTGTTCGTAGCTTAAAACTAAAATAATAGACATTTAATAAGATTAATTGGCAATGAACATCAAACTGTAGGGATCCAAACAGCTGTTACAATAAACAATCAAACATGCTTAGTGGAGCATCCATCATTTCTCGTTATTTTACTGGACACTAACATGTTGTGTGCTGTTAATATGGCAATGAATCATTTTAATTCATTCTAGTATCAATTATTGTTTACATTAAAATTAAATTTTGGGTAAGTGTTAAATGTAAGGAGAAATAAATTACATATAGGTCACACAAAAAATTGTGGGAATTGAAATAGAAATACGTTTTACTGTGACACACCTGGAGAGTACATTGAGTTATTGAAGGTCAGTACAGTACTGTTACGTACGTAACGTAGGAATAACATAACGGTAGGGACAAGCACTGAGTAAACTGCGGTACCATACCATATCCTACGAGAGAGTGGTCACAGCTGCGGATGAGAAGCCTCTCCGAACCTACATCAGTATTCAATGTCATTCTCACTTATTATAATAATTATGTTTGCAATCCATGTATGTCTGTAGAGGTAAAAAACAGGGCATTGGGTTCTTTCAGTAAAATTATATTTACTTTATAGGTTTAGTTTCAGGCCTTACTTTAATCATGTCTGAACACAGGTAGGCCTGTGCCCTGCAGTGGGACGTATACAGGGTCCAACTTCAAATGCTTTTAAGGGGATGATCAGACCACCAAACTAATCAAATTTCTCTATGGGACCAACATCGAAATTATAAAAAAAATCATCTGTCTCATACATTTGGGCAAGTAGGACTGCAGCTTTGTATGGAGCAGCAGATTTTTTTTTGGGATTTTGATGTCGGTCCCATAGAGAAAGTTGTTCAGTTTGATGGATTGATCATCCCCTTAAAAACCGTCATGACAATGACTGGTGTCATTTTAAGAAAAAGAAAACTGTGGAATGGGGAGATTTGACGAGATTTTTAAATGTTGTTTGATTGATTGATGATTATTGCATGATGTAACATGATGTAATGGCTCACTCACTCTTTCTACAGTATATCACCATTCTAAAATACAATAAATAATTCAGAAATCAATCAATTATTAATGAGACCATAAGAATACACTCTGACCAAAATCGCAACTGAAATGAATTGATTATGAATGAGCAGTTACAATATTAATAAGCCACCATAACCAAACCGCGACATCACTTACCAAGAATTGTCGGGGATAGTATAGAGGCCATGCCGTTGGTCAGGTCGTAGATGTAGAGGTCCACCTGGACGCCCTGCTCCGACGCCATCACTACGCTCTGCTCTTGAACCACTCACTACTGATCTATACAACAAAACGATATCTTGGGACACTGGGGCTAGGGTATAGTTGACAGATTTAAAGGAAAAGAGTAGAGGCGCTTGTAAAGGACAAGAGGCGCTAGGGTGGCGGCGCGGCGCGTGCAGCGGTGCAGGTCGGCGGCGCACACCTGGCACCTGCGGCCGCGCGGTACCCCCCGCGCCCCCGCGCCCCCGCCCCGCACCTAGCGCCCCGCGCCCCGCGCCGCCACCGCTCCCTGTTATGGCCCGTCTACATGCTCCTTCGTGCACGCGCTCTAATGCTCCTTTCACACGAGGTAGGGCAGGGCAGTGGGCCAGGGTAGTTGGGAAAACAGTTGGCGTTTACATTTCGGGCATTTAGATGAGACAGCTCAGTGTATGCGAGTTAGTATAGTTTGAGTTTCGTTTTGATGATTTTCACAGTAATATTATTATGATATTCCTATTTAGTTTTTAGTCCAATCATTTTACGGTTTGAGCCGGGACTAATTAATAATTGATTTTTTCTTCGGTATAACATTGAAGCGCCAATTTGAGCCTAGAAATGAACCAAAATTTAAAAAAATCACATCAGCAACAGTTAAATTTTAAAATTTAGCTATTATCTCGTTCTAAAAAACCATATGGTAATTTTTTTTTTGCACATATTTCAGGCTTTACCATTATACATACTTGAAATATGGAGTTAATATTTTTGTCTACTTAGAAAGTTTTGAAAAATACATTCGAATTTTCTAATAAATACGTAATTTTTTGAATTTCCATGCCTATTTTATTGCTCAAAAATAATTTATATTGTTAAATCTAAGTCAAAGGAGTGCATTGGTATTAATATTATTAATTTAAAAGCCTTCTGGGACATAAAATTTTGATTTCTATGTTGCGCAGCGAATTTTTTTTAATATGTTATAAGATAGTCTTTTCGTCACTAAATGGTGCCAGTTACAGTTTAAAAGTCAAATTAATAATTACTCCCTACCCCGCCTAACAAAACTCCGTAAAATGACTGGGCTATAGTCACGAGCGTAAGTGCCGCCAAGACGCTGCTTAAATCATCTTTCAAAGATCATAAATTTGAGTCCTACACAAGTTTATTTTTGTATTCAATAATTTCGCTTTTTATAAAAACTCATTTTCTT
Source organism: Agonopterix arenella (assembly GCA_927399405.1). Lineage (NCBI taxonomy): Eukaryota > Metazoa > Arthropoda > Insecta > Lepidoptera > Depressariidae > Agonopterix > Agonopterix arenella. Next base: position 17,591,510 of record OV656707.1, on the reverse strand, counting down.
TTTAGACCTTTATCAGTTTTAATGTTATGTAACCCATTGTTAATTTGGAAAAATCCATTTGTAATTAAAAAACCAATCAGGATGACCAAGAATTATAAAATATCTTACTGCAATGCACTGCCCTCGCGTTCACATGGGGGCAGCTACTAGGCAGTGGAGAGAAATAGATGGAGGGGGAAGCGAACTGCCCTGGAAAAATAGACCGGCTGTCTATTAACTACCCTGCCCTGGTTACTGCCCCGGCAGTACTGTCCCGCCTGGGTGGGGCTGTTCACATGGGAGCAATACCGCTCTGCTCTCGTGTGAAAAGAAACACAAGTAAGCAATCGCGTATGGAATATGCATGGCAAAACGGTGGTCCGTGCAGTTCTACAAATGCAGCTCAAACAATTGTTGACATGCTGAAAATGTGACTACTGTTGGACTACACAGTTTTTGGTTTGCACCAGTTTACTTGTGTATGGACAGGCAATCAGGCCGCGCTTCAGTCTGTCCGTCAATCCAAGTTTTTTTTATCAGAAAAATGTGTGTAAATGCCTGATACATTGATAATGGATGATATTTTTATTTTAACTCTATAATCTGATTCAAAAACTGCTCTGCAGTTTGCCATAATATTATGGTTTTTTTTCTTCAGAATAATATAAGTAAACAAATTTGTACGGCATCTCTTGAATATCTGTTTTTTTTTTTCAATCAGCAACCAAAATATTATTTTTGAACCAAAAAAATCTTCTATCATTTGTGACGCTAGAAAGACTTTACTTGGTGGCTTCCAGAATACTGAGGTTTGCATGGACTTGCACGAAGCCCTACTTGAACCGTGTGGAAAGCGCTCTGTCTTGCGTTCAAGTAAATCTGTGGGGTTTAAGAGCCTACCAAGCCTATTGTGCTGCCCTCAATCGTTTTTTTTAATTTCTAAACAATTAAACAATATTTCCAAAAAACAAGAATGTCACATTGTAGTTCTTATTGGCTTTAAATTTATCGAAACATTACGCATTATTATGTTTAATGCATGTAGCTATTATCGTTAAAACCGCCAACAGTGGCCACTGTTGGCGGTTTTAAAGATAATTGCTACAAACATTATAAAAACAAATCCTCAGTGACCCGATAAATTGAAACTCAGCAGTGACTACAATGTGACTTTCCTGTTTTTGAAAATATTGTTTCAATTGTTAAGAAATACAAGAAATACGATTGGGGGCAGCGCAATAGGCTCGGTGCAGCCTTAAACTGCGCAAGCAAGAAGGTGTGTGTAGACGGACCATTATGATATATGCTATATTTAAAACTCACCACGACACGGAGACGTCCACGACACTGCGTTCACGCGCCGCGCCGCGCCGCGCAATGCATTCAAACCCTTTTATTTTTACTTATTCAGATAGGTTTCATAAACTCATTTTTCGAAACATGAAAACTTTACACTATAGTTAGAAAACTTTGGATGGCCTATTATTATAAACAGACTAATTTTAGTAATTAAACTTTGGCAATATTGGTATTGCCGATGCTATGTTATGTTAGAAAAAATTATTTGTGCATAGTCAGCTCAAGACAGCTGTTGTGGTGTTGAATGACATTGACAGTTGACGGGAAGAAAAAATGACATAATGAAAAGGAGTTGTCTGAACGACCGTTTTTCCTGTTGTTTACTGGGCGATCGATAGATGGCATCATAGTCTGCACGAAGGTCAAAGAGGGGTTAGAACATTTTTGTATGGAGCCTGGAGCCTTGGATACCAAAACTTTTTTATTTATTTTTTCGAATTTTTATCATTTTTGCGCGGCCAACCTTAAGACTTTGCATATTGATAGAACACGTCATTACAAACATATTTTCTTATTTGGCAAAATCTCCTAGCCTGTTTTTTTAAGCTAGATATTTGACTTTAAAAGTTTTAATTTTTCAGGACTCCTAGGCTAGGGGCTTTATTTCTTACCAGATCGAGATGCAAATTGGTGTTTGCATAGTAGAGGTGTAAATCTGTAGTTACTTAGAACATTTTTGTATGGAGCCTGGGATATCAAAACTTTTTTATTTATTTTTCGAATTTTTATCATTTCTCGCAGCCAACCTTAAGACTGCATATCGATAGAACACATCATTACAAACATACTTTCTCCTAGCCTGGTTTTAAGCTTGATATTTGACTTCAAAAGTTTAAATTTTTCTAGACTCCTAGGGGCTCTATTTCGTACCTAATCGAGATGAAACTTGGTGTTTGCATAGTATAGGTGTAAATCTGTAGTTACCTACTAAGAATTTATGAAATAAACTATCCTAAAAATAAAAATCATTAGATTATAAAAAAGATAAATAAATAAAATACGAACTGGAATACGTGCCTATGTGTATAGAAAACAAAAGCGGAGAGGGAGAAACTGCAGGGTGTGGGCAAAGCATTTATAAAAATAATAGTAAGCACGCTTCGAAGAAACCGCGCGACACGCCGGTGATGCGGCAAGATGGCGGCCATGCTAATGGTTGTCACAATAACGTTCAGAAGAAATGAAATACAATACAGGATGAAATTGATATCATTAACATCCTTTTAAACTTACGAGTTGCAATGATTCTTAAGGCTGCACCGAGCCTATTGTGCTGCCCCCAATCGTATTTTTTTTATTTCTTAACAATTAAATAATATTTCCAAAAAACAAGAATGTAACATTGTAGTCATTGCTGAATTTTAATTTATCGGGTTACTACGGATTTGTTTTTGTAATGTTTGTAGTTATTATCTTTAAAACCGCCAAAAGTGGCCACTTTTGGCGGTTTTAACGATAATAGCTACAAGCATAAAACATAATAATCCGTAATGTTTCGATAAATTAAAAGCCAATCAGGACTACAATGTGACATTCTTGTTTTTTGGAAATGATGTTTATTTGTTTAGAAATAAAAAAAATATGATTGGGGGCAGCACAATAGGCTCGGTAGGCTCTTAAGATAGGTTTGATTGTGACAATCCACTAGGGGGCGCTGATCTCTTTTTTTAAGTGCTTGAGATTTTGGGCTCTTTTTTTAAGGCTAGATAAGTAGTGTCTGTACATAAACTGCCGAGGGTCTGATGATGGATCAGAACAACGTCATGGGGAACCTTGCGAAGGCACATAGCTAGTAGACCGTGTTTGGGCTCTTTTGATTGCTTTTGATGAGTAGCTTCTGTACATAAACTGCTGAGGGTCTGATGATGGAGCAGATCAACATCGTCGGAAAATATGTGGAGGCACGTAGTTCGTGAACCATATTTGGGCTCTTTTAGACCATCAAACTGAACAACTTTCTCAATGGGACCAATATCGAAATTGTAAAACATGATTGCAGTTTTGAATGAGACACCTGATTTTTTCGTGAAAACGATGTTGGTCCCACTGATTAAGTTGTTCAGTTTGATAGTCAAATCATCTCCTTAAAAACTGTCATCATTTAAACGTTCCAAAACTTTTAGAGGTGGTTCAGACCATCAAACTGAACAACTTTTACAGTGAGAGTAAATCAGAAAACGCAAAAAAAATATAGTGTGGAGACAATCGAAAGACGCAGGAAACACAGAGAAGTCCACAGGAAAGAGGTGAACCGACCGCTTTGCCGCGCTACAAATGACGGAACACTTTTCCTGTTTACGACCCATACACCATCATATTTCACTGAACTGTATATGGTTCACTTGCACGACACTTTGTTACGCAAAATAACACCAATTTTACGAACAAAAACTCACCATAAGCAATAAAAATTCGACAAAATATGTGGACTCCAAACGTAGCTAACGGATCCACGCCAAAAAACCTTGCCCAAAATACCGAGAAGAGCTCTCTTCCTATTCTATTCTATTCTATTTTTGTGTGATGGCGTTTCCTTGATGATTTCGCCAGTATCAAGTGTTGAAGATATAGACTCTGCTTTATTAGGTAGGCTTCATGAAAGAACAAGGTTACGGTTGGTAAACTAAGAAATTACTGCTAAGAGGCGACACTGTTGATATACCTAAAACAAAAAGAGACGCACAATATATATTACAGGTGTTAGTGGGTTATGAGACAAACAAGTTACAATTTAATATTATTTTGGTTAATATATGAACACAGAATATAAACAAAGGAGGTATTCACTAAGGAAAGTAAGGATTTAAAATCAATAGGACGAGGGATATTTGGAGGAAGAATGTCATAAAGAGAGGAGGAGAGTTTGGGACAGCTAAAGAAAATATGATTTAGGGAGCGCTCTCTTCCTATCTCTATGCCGAAAACCAGAAAACTCCTCATTCTATTTGACAGTTTTTATTATTTTTAATTTTATTGCGGCCAAGGTATTATAGCCATAAATCTTACGTTTTTCAGAAAATTCAAAAGTAAATTAAAAATAGAAATACCGGTCGAAAATTAAATCGGAAAAATATGTAAATGAAATTAAAAAACTTTATTGTCACGTTTCAATAAAGAGACTGAACAAAACAGAACTTATAATATAATTCTAAAATGTGACAAAAGGGCCAGACTCAGCATAATGCTGACCGACTTAGTCAGCGCTGTTTTTCAATTTGGCCCTCTACATAGGGAGGTGGTCAATCATAATAGTGGCCATAAATGATGCTGTGAGACATTTTGTCAGAAAAATTTGTCTTAAGTTAAACATACCAATCTCTTAAATTAACATAGTAGTATATGTAACAGAACTTATCGAATTTACCTTATAGACATTAAATATGATTTTTCTTTTTCAGAGTTTCAAGGATTTTTTCGCCATCTCGGAATTCAATAAGGAACTCAGTTTTTTGTTCTTGGATGATCATTTTTTTAACCTTGTCTCTAAACGTTAAAAAACATTCTCTCTAAATGTATTTCTTATTGTAATGTAATGTTGTCAATTGAGAAACAAGCACGCCGCTGGAAGGATAAGGTTACAGTCGTATAAATTTTGCTGTCACATCGGAAGTATTCCGTGTTTTTTTTTTGATTCCTCAATTTTAGGGAGCAAAACCTCATGAAATCCCGTGCCTTTGCCTCGTCTCCAGGCCAATCCCGATCCGAATGAGCTGGTGTTGCTGCTGCGGGCGCTGAGGTCCGGAAGTTCCGAAAGTATCACGATTTCGCCGTCAGTTATAGTACTTTGTGGCTATAGATAATCACGCCAATAAATTTCTAGACGCTGCGCTGGGTCCTCGTCCTCGTACTAATACTGTCAATGTGACAGGTTTATCAGTAATTTTAATATCGTCATCCACTGGTTTTTTTTATTTAATAGTCTTGGAAAACGCCTTATTTACGAAAATATTGGTCCACATTCATAAAAAAAACGTACAGACGAACAGAAGAAGGAGGAGGTCCTTCATTTTTTGTAGGTTTCCTCACGATGTTTCCTTCACCAAAAAGCCTGTGGTGCTACAAATCGTGCATAAATTCTAAAAAACTAAGACTGAAAAACGAGTTGGCCTCAATGGGGTTCGAACCATCGCCTCCTGCACGGCAGGCAATGTATAGTCCGTTCGCTTTATAGTAACTCGTTACTGGACCACCACGGCTATTAACGGCTCCTTTTAAAATATATGCGTCTGACATTGACGTGCATGTTTTGTTTCTACTTTTTAGCAAACAAATTACTATCTTCGGAGCTTGGCTTCGCCATGTCACGTCAACGCCATCTATCAAAGCATGGTGAACTACGTTTTTTACTACGTACTAGCTGTCTGAAAATCGCCCATTGACTCATTCGGACCGTAGGTACGTTTCATAACGTGTGGAAATCATTCGGGGTGCGAAAGAAAAAGAGCATATGAAGAAATGGGTCTGTTAGAGTGAGATAGATAGACTACCCAGACGGAATTCACACCTTATCAAACGGATCCTAGCGTGAGTGAAGTTTTGTTTTGTCATTGTCTGTCACCAGCGAATTGTCATGTCATGTCAGTGTACTTGTGTTGTAAAAGTTGCAGTTATTTTAGATAATTAGTTATTTAGAAAAAATGTCTGGATCTAAGATGGTAAATACATTTTCAGGGTAACGTTACAGAGAGGCCGCGTCGGTACCGCGAGTCCCTCGCCGTCCGACGCGAGCCGGAGCTCGCGGGACCACCGTAGCATGTCAAGTTTTCAAATTTGAAAATGTTTTTATCACTCGGTGGACTCGGGGTGGAGTGTCATGGAGCCTCTCTCTCGCCCCGAGGGTTCGTCCGCGGCGGTCCGCTCGAGACGGAGGGATGCGATGACTTGCAGTCCGGCGCGTGTCTACTTACGCCGCGTGAAGTAAGCTCGTCTCGTGCTAGCGGACGGCCCGGTTTAGTGTCCTGCAGCACGAATTTGAGGGGGGGCAGGACCCGTCCTGCCCATGCCCCCGTGGGATGGGGTAACCACCCCTACCCCGGTAGGAGTAGCAGTAGTAGGAGGAAACCTCCCCTGGTTTTTGAGAAGGGAGTGGGAGAGCCAGGTGGAGCACAATCGAGGTGGAGCACAATATAGGTTAGAAGGCTTCAAGCGCAGTGAATCCCTCACCATAGTCTTCGTTGTCAGTTCTTTTTCAGAATACAATATCTATAATGTATCTGTTACTATGTTACTATAATTTTAAGGCTATTTTGGATCACAGAAACACATATTTTAAACACTCACTTATTCATAGTACAGCTTTAGTAACGTCCAAGATATGTTGAATAGTATATCTCTCTGGGAATTAGACTAACACCTTCCAGAGAGTAAAAACAACAAACAAAAATTAACAAACTACTACTAAAGGTAAGCAACTAAAGAAAAACAACTGAAAAATAATGAACGAAACAACGAATGATAGCAACATACAATGAAGGAGCATGGATGCGGAAGGCGAGGGATATATATTTATAATTGTAGAAGTCTGGAAGAGGCCTAAGTCGGCAGACTAGCTAAGAGGTTGTCGATGAAGATGTGTGATATTTAGTTATTTACTGTGAAAACTAATTATGTAAATTCAAGCAATAAAGGCCAATCTCTTCTATTCTATATCTTTCTGATAAATAAATTATATTTGTTAATCAGAATTGTCCAGAAAAGTAAATGGTGGTTATTTGGTATATAACGAAGTAGTAATAGTAAGTAACCAGTGTATACGTGACGTGTCAGACGCTGCGCGTGCAGTCGGCGGAGGGCACGGCGCGGGTGGAGGTGCGCGACTCGGAGGTGACGGCGGCGCTGTTCGAGCGCGTGCACGAGGCGCTGCGCCTCGCGAGCTTCGCCTTCGCGCTGTACCGCGACCGCGCGCGCAAGGACGAGATCACCTCCAGCAAGTCGCGCCGCCTGCGCGACCTGGGCCTGCGCCACGGCGACATGCTCTACCTCAGTCCCGTCAACGGGGCGCTCATCTTCGACCAGCCCACCACCAGCACTGAGGTTTGTCTTTTTTTATTTATAGAGTTTAACCACAACTTCGTCGGCACAAATTATATTATATGACATAATTGGCAGGAAGTTGATAGTGGTCACTCGGACTTCTATTGTGAACATTCACATTTCTTATGAAAAAGACTGACTCCCCTTATTGCGAGGATTTTAATATAGTAGAGGATGTATAATATCATCTTTTAGTGCAATGAGTCAAGTTCAATCAAGCTCGGTATTATCTGACAAGAGAACTGAGATTGAATAAAGTTGATGTGATGTATGTGGGCGATTTTCACAAAGTTTTAGCTAGCCCCAGTTCAGATTAAGCTAAAAAGTTGTTTACTTTTGTGACTTCATCAGTGAATTTATGATGTGATTATCTTCTCATTGGTTGAAATAATAAAGTTTAGGGTACGATGGAACTGATATGTACATGTGTATCATCATCATCATCATAGCCTTCCTTCGGACTTTACTATTTCCTCATTGTTCGTACAGTGCTCTTTTGTTCCATTATTGTGTGTCCGTTTGCCAAGTGGCAAAGGCCTCCTCCAATCTTCTCCATGTGTATAAAAGTCTCTAATTAATTAACAATAATATAAAAAAAGCTTTCATAGAAAAAAAGTTTTATCAAAATTGGTTAAGTAGTTTTTGCGTGATACTTGAACAAAGAAACAATAAACAGTCAGACGAAAAATAAAAAAATTGGTGATTCGGAGTCGGGGACTAGGTGTCCCCGTAATCCATATCATAATCTTTTTTCTTGTTTATATCTTCAATGTATAGACACACTTCTTTTCTTTATACAATTTAATAATCAATGGGCTGCTGGTCTGGGTAGTATCTCGTCCAAAGCGAGGCAATGCAGCCAGCATCATGGGTACCTTTGGGCGGGATATGGTGCGGGGCGGTTTATTTGATTAGATTAAGTTATTTGACGACGCATGTGCGGATTTATTTATTGTAATGACGATGCTTGTTGCAGAATACTCCCATACTTGTGGGCCGGACGACGCTACTTCTGGCATAAAATGTATATTTTTAGAGTGGCATGCATGACGAAACGTGTTGTATAAAAGAAGAAACTGACTGACTGAATGACTGACATATCAACGCACAGCCCAAACCGCTGGGTCAAGAGATTCCAAATTTGGCACGTAGGTTCCTTATGAGGTCTAGAGGTGCACTAAGAAAGGATTTTTCAAAATTCACCCCCTAAAGGGGTGAAACGGGGTACAAAGTTTGTATGGGGAAACAAGATTAATTAGACTCTCCTGTGAATAAATGAGTAAACACGTGTTTCAGTAGGGGGTGCGTAGGGTTGATTAGGGGTACGTAGGTGTGTGTAGGAGTGAGTAGGGGGTGCGTAAGCGGTGAGTAGGGGTGCATAAAAGGGGTGCATAGGGCTGAGTAGTCGGTGAGTTAGGGATGCGTAGTCGGTGAGTTGGGGATACGTAGGGGTCGAGTAGGGGTACGTAGGGGTCGAGTAGGGGTGCGATGGTGTGAGTAGGGGAGCGTAGATGGGTGAGTAGGGGGTGCATAGGGTGTACGTAGGGGTGTGTTGGGGGTACGTAGGGGGTGCTTAAGTGGTGAGAAGGGGGTGCATAGAGGGAGTGAGCAGGGTGCGTAGGGCTGAGTAAGGATGAGTAAGGGGTGAGTTGGGGATGCGTAGGGGGTGATGTGTAGGGGATGAGTAGGGATGCGTAGCTTAGGAGTGTGCGTAGGGGGGTACGTTTTTTTTTTTTTTTTTTACATTTTGACAAAAAGAGGAAAATCCATCATGGACATCTGGGAAGGAAACCCAGATAGTGCCGGACTCCTACCGGCTAAAAACCTCAATTTGTCATTCCTCTAGTCTCCGATAAAATTGTTCGGAGAGTATTTTACATCGTGTGACTAGTTTTATAACATTGTAAAGTTGTTATAATATAATTAAAAAGGTGAATTATTCTAGTCAGTCTTTTCTTAGTTAACTTAACAATTTTAATATCTAGAGGATCATATTTTGAATCTATCACATAATACATTAATTAAATTTAGACACGCTAAGGTAGTTCATTATTTGAGGAATCTTCAAGGTTTGCGGTTCTTACTATTTTTCGTTCCTAAGCACAAACTTGCCATATTATCATAATATGGCAATTTGTACTCTTTCTCTTGTGTAACAAAATTATCGGTGATACCTACACTATGCTCTGACCTTGACATCCTCAAGATGTGGATGGCATTTGCTACCTGCCGATAACTTTGCTACCATTTCTCATCTTTGCCGATCTTGTGACTTTTTCCGCAAACCTAAACAATAGTTCTCTACCGTGTCTATCGGCTACAATGCCAGGTAAGTTCTCGGCTGTTAACTGCTGTTCCAATTGTATTTGCAGGTCTAGCCTTTCGGCACCGTGTATAGGACAATCGAGGATAAGATGAATAATGGACTCCTCGGAACCTGTGTCGCATATGCATAGGGGGCTATCTTTCAAGTTAAACTTGTGTAGATAGAAGCCGTATCCCCCATGCCCAGTCAATATCTGTACCAACGTGGGGGTCAATTTTAGTTTTTTGACTATGCTGTACGCTGCTTCTGTGTTGGGCAGGAAATACTTGGTAGTGGAGGCGGTTGCGCTCTCAGCGTACCTCTTCTCCCATTCTTTCTTCGTTTCCTGCCTTATATTTCTCTTTATGTTGGATAGAGGACATCGATCGTAATCGGCCGCGGTCTTTTTAAAGAGTGCTGCCTCCTTGGCTAGCACATCAGCGCGTTCATTGCCCTCCACTCCAACATGGGCCCTTATCCAGAAGAGCCTCAATGTCTTCCCCTTCTCCTTTAGCAACCTGATGTTGCGCCTAACCTCACATGCCATGGGGTGGGACGTATCGGGGTCACGAAGCAGCTCCAATGACGACCTGGAGTCACTGAAGATGTTGATTTCACTGTCCGCATTTCTTAGGGCAAGTTCGGTTGCTTTCTGCAACGCGAACATCTCCGCTTGAAATACGGTACAGAATGGCTCCAGGCGGTACTTGGCACTTCGTTTCTCCGACCCATCCCTCCAGTAAGACATAGCAGCCCCGACCTTCCCTTCAATTTTGCTCCCATCCGTAAAAATGTGAGAGCCAGTTACTTGATGGTCTACAAGGGTTTCAGGCTGCATGTCCTCTAGGCACTGGAAGTCGATTTTCACTTCCGAGGCAGGGTGTGGTGCCTTCATGAATGACACTCTGGCCTCTACGGTCCTATCCCCTAGGCAAGATTGTGGTCGTCCCCTCTTCGCCTCGTAAAGCTTAGAGGCTTCTCGAACTCTCATATCCAGGGGGAGAAGGCCAGAGAGTACCAGTGCGGCATCCAGGGATACTGTGCGGTATGACTTGATAATCTTCTGGACGAAACCCCTCTGGACTATATTTAGTTTTTTCTGCACCGACCACTTGTTCGATGCAGGAGCCCAGGCACTTGCCGCGTACAGTACAATTGGCTCGATTACTGCCACGTATATCGTCCTGATTATCTCCGGGCTCAAACCCCATGAAATTTTCGCAGCCCGACTGAGTTGCCTGAAGATACCGGTGGCTTTATTGCACACTTCACTTACATGTTTTTGGAAAGTGAGTTTCCTGTCAATAATTAGCCCCAGTATCTTCACCTCTTCTTTCATCGGGATTTCAGTCACGCCCATGTGGATACAAGGAGTGTTGAACTTCAACTTGTTGGTAACAACCATAGCTTGCGTCTTGTGCGCAGCGAACTTTAGCTTGTTACCCTTGCCCCAAGCCTCCACATGCCCGAGAATCTGATCTCCCATCCGCTCGATTTCAGGGTCCGAATTTCCAGAGAAAACCAGGACGACATCGTCCGCGAAAGCCTGGCAGTATATCCCACGCTGATCCATCTCGTCCAAGAGGGGGTCCAACAATAGGTTCCAAAAACTTGGTCCACCTATTGAGCCCTGCACGCACCCCTTTGTAGTGGGCTTACTACAGCGCTGACCTGCGTACATCACCGTTACCGTGCGGCCTGAGAAGTAGCTGGTCAACAGCCTTCTGATGTTGAGAGGGCACCTCTTGTCCTTCAGCCGGTTCTTAATGGCTGGCCACCAGGCACTGTCGAAAGCTCCCTCGATGTCGAGAGATACAACAACACTTATCAACTTCTTCCTCAAGTTGTCTCTTAGATGTTGTATGAGGTCGTATAGGGAGTCTTCCGTGCAGCGCTGGGGCACGAAGCCGTACTGCCTCGTGTTCATCTTGGGCAGTATGTGCCATCTCAACCTCTTGACCACCAGCTTCTCAAAAATCTTACCCAGGACCGACAGCAACCCTATCGGTCTGTACGACTTTGCCTGAGAGTAGTCGTCCTTTCCCGGCTTCCGGAGTACCACAACTGCGGCCTCCTTCCACGGGTCAGGGAAGTAAGACAACTCCAGGCATTTGTTGATTATTGCTAAATATAGCTGCAGGTCGCACTGTATCGCCGCTCCGCAGATGTCTGCGGTGAATCCGTCAGGACCGGGTGCCTTTTTGGGGTTGAATGACCTAATGACATTCTCGAGTTCCGCCTCCGTAAACGGTGGGTCCCATTTGTCGTTGGGTGCCTCTTTTCCCACGAGTTCTGCTGTTCGACGCACAGTCTTGTGGTCTTCACTATCTTCCGCTTCCACGTCCTCCGGAAAGAACGTAGCGGCCAGATGTCGAGCAGATTCCTCTGTACTAAGCACTAGGGGGGTACGTTACGTAGAAGTGAGTAGGGTTGCGTCGGGGATGAGTAGGAGGTACGTTAGGGTGAGTAGGGGTTGCGTAAGTGGTGAGTACGGGGTGCAAAGAGGAATGAGTAAAGTCACAAAAACAAGTTAGTGCTACAAAAAAAAACAATAAACAAGTCCTAAGTCCACGCGTACGAAGTCGCGGGCAACAGCTAGTTTAATAATAAGATTAAACTGACTCTTGTGCATTAGCAATGCATGTCCTTCAGTGTTATGTGGTTTGTCGGAGTATCTATCCAACGTCAAGGATTCTTTTTACGCAAAAACTGTTTGTTTGTTCAGAACTACTGAACCGAATTTGTTGACATTTTTTTGTTTGATAGCTTATAATTTGACTTAAAATCTGGTATATAGATATCATTTGTGCGGACGAAGTCGCGGGTAAATGCTTGTAATTTTATAATATTGTATATGCCCTTGGGCCAGCACATAGCCGACCTTTTGGCTCACAATAAAGGACAGTTGGCAGGAGCGGTCCAAGTGTGTGTCCCCCATATGTGGCATACTAGTTTGAAAGGGGGTTTAACATAGATTTTTTTTATATGCGGCACCAATATCTTTTTGGGAGTAAAAAGATACAGGGTGTTTTGTTTACCGGCTTTTATTATTATTATTATTATTATGTATCTCTGTAAGGTATTTCACGGGCCGTAGCCCGGACCTTTGGAAGGCTTGCGTGGGGACACAGGTCCAACACGTAGAGGCGCCTTTGAGACACTTTTATCTAAATGTGATTGGATGCACCAAGCGTGGTCTATCTCTGAATACATTATGTAAACGCACCAGAAGACAAACCACGTTCGATGCAGAGACTATTGCAGAAAGGACACAATATAACTCGGGTTATGGGGGTTATTACTATAGTCTTTATTTGAGACAGGAGTCCATAATAGGGTTAGTACTACAATAAACAAACTAAGAACAATACAAAAACAAAAACTACACCAACAACGAACAAACAAATGTTAGCATTTCACTGCTTTTTTACCTGCTGCTTGAATTTCTTGTTTCATATGGATAGTATTATTGGTTTTTTATTATTACTCATGCAAGAGAATCTTTAGCCCTTTTTTATTCCATCCTGAAATTGCCTTTATAGTACACGTGAAACTTCTTACTCTTGCACGCTTAATAATAACTTTTAGTGGTTTTAGCTAAATGTCTGATCGCCCCGAAACAGATTACACCTTTCGGGCCGTAATGTCAAAATGATTTCTTCCTAAAACGACCACGTAAAAATTAAACATCCTGTATCTTTTTTGGATGCCCTTTGCACACCATGTAAGTTAGGGTATCCTCTAACTGTTCCTACATGTGCCATAGCTGGGGGCTCTTGAACCAGTGGTCATACATGCCAGTGTCCAATTCATTTCACAACCACCAGGAGGCCACTAAGACCTCCCCGAGCGAGGCGCAGTCGGCGGCAGGCCCGTCGGGCTCGAGCGGCGCCGCGACCAGCGCCGGCCCAGCGCCCGCGCCCGCCCTGCAGGAGGACGAGGTGGACCTGCAGCTCTACCAGGAGTCCGGCGCCATACAGCGACAGAGGGACGACAAACTGTTAGTGCACTCTCATCAATCAATCAATCAATCATTTATTTGTCGAAAGTAGGTATAGTAATGATTACAATGATCTTAAATATTAACATAAGGCATCTCCACTTCCAGTCACAATATTATGACATACAAATATTTCTTATTCTAGGGTACAATAATAGAAGGTCGTTAGGTATAGAGATTTACAATTTTATTACTAAGGTACTGATAAGGATTTACTAGTTATAAAATTGGGAATGAATATAAATTAAGTCATCTCATCACCCATAATTAATTATTTAAATTACTACGATTAGATGAAAACATAGTTAGTTGCATAGATTTAAATTATTACAATTAAAACAGAGATTCGTCATCCAAGTAGTCTTTAATATCATAGTAGCATTTACTTTTCAAAATTTTATTCATTTTATGTCTCAATTCTCCATATGTCAACATCCTAGTGTTTTTTGGAACTTTGTTAAACAATTTTATTGCCATGCAGTAAACACTGTTTTGAAATAATGTACATTTTGGAAGTGGTGCTACAAGATCAGTTTTATTCCGTAAGTTCCGAGCGTGTACTGTTTGTTTTTGTGTGTAGTTACTGTGATGTTTTTTTTTATATAACATACGCATTCCGATATGTACAGGGAGGGCACGGGTAGTATGCCTAAATCTATGAAATGGGGTCTGCAGCTTTCCCAGGGCTTGATTCCCGTTATGGCTCTAATTCATCTCTTCTGCATTTTGAAGACATTGTTGCTATGAGTTGAATTACCCCAAAAGATTAAACCGTAACGTATGATTGAGTGTACACATCCATAGTATGCTGTGATTGCTGCCTTTTTACTGGCTATGTGGGTTAGCTGTCTTAGAGGGTACACAAAACTATTATTACCTTTGAGCATAATTGTTCAACGTGCGTTTTCCAATTGCAGTGTTGGTCAATATTTATTCCTAGAAATTTTATGTCCGTTATAATGTCAATGTTCGTATTTTTGTAGTCAATATTTAATGTCAATGGATTTCCCTGGGGTTGATAAAATTGAATTATTTTAGTTTTACTTAAGTTAATTAATAGATTGTTTTCTTTTAGCCATTCTATTACCAGGTTTAGTGCCTGTTTTATATCAGATTCAAATGTTTTGACGTCTCATACCCAATACCCGCGTACAGGCAGGAGGACGAGGTGATCCTGCAGCTCTACCAGGAGTCTGGCGTCCGGTCCAAGCCTTTACGATGTATGTTCCTGTGAGCGTTATGCAAATCGTCGTCCAATATATACAGTGACAAAGGGACGACAAACTGTTAGTGCACTCTTGAGTATACACGCGTACAGGAAGGCAGGCGGTGTTGTGTTATACTAATTGACTTACCAACTACTCGACGTCGGGTCCGCGCTCAAAAGCGTCCGAACCAAAAGAACATTAAAACGTATAAAGAGAACTAATCACGCGTCAGTCTTCGTTTGATCGGCCGACTACGCGCACGTATTCAGGGTGGAAAGTTAAGATGAGGCACAAAGGGCAGCTACCAGAAGCTTTATAGCCCCAACAAAACGTTCTTAGGTGACTAACCCTAACATTCGAAGAATTTTACTTCTGCATTCACAGATTTTGATGAAAATGTACAGTCATCGAGAAAAACTGCAATTTCCACAAAACTTTTTTTGTCATCCCATGAAATTTATCATGCATTTACAGCATTGATAATGATTTTACCTATAATTGTGACATAATTACTTACTCAAAATAAACGAAATATGAATACTAAATTAACAATCGACAATCGAAAACAGGAACGGTATAAATTTATCGAATACGAGCGTTAACCCGCGACTTCGTCCGCACAAATTATATACCAGATTTTAAGTCAGCTATCAAACAAAAAAAGTTTCATCAAAATCGGTTCAGTAGTTTTTGCGTGATACTCGTTCAAACAAACAAACAAACACACAAACAAACAGACAGACAAAAAATCCAAAAATTGGTGAAATGGAATCAGGGATACCTAAAAACCATATCGTAACTTTTCTTTTGTTAATATCTTCAATGTACAGACAAACTTCCTGTTACAGCTTTATAATAGTTTAGATAAAATCAAGATACCTAAGTACTAAATTAACAAAATGCATTCTATATAAAACTTAAAATATAATATGATAACATTCGAGCCTCTTACTGATAAGAAACAAATATCTCTATGGGGTCAACCGAGCTCGAGGTATTAGAATTCTTAGAGAACGCGATATTAAATTCCCATACATTTAGTAGGTAAATAAATTGTTTTGGGGTCAGACCATAAAGTTACTAGGACGCTGCCCTGTGGAATGGATCCTCTCAACTTTCTGCTAGTAGAGTGCACTGTAGTAAGTATATGTGACTCCTCGTCGTAGTTTTCTACTTGTACATTATGTGTTCTGCCTTGTAAGCTCGCCCTTTGTACATGTTTTCTCAACTTTGTGTATTATTATGTCCGTGTGTACAATAAAGTGTTATAATAATAATAATAATAAGATTTAAACCAATTATATTCGTGTCAATCGTTCGTCAGTGATGTTTTTATATTTTAGTATCCAGTCGTAGAAGTAGGTTATTTTGTTATTTCCCTACTATGTGAATTTAATTTTGCGTTTTCTAAAAGTAAAAAAGAATTTCAGCATCTCAGGGGGGGGGGCACCCTCTTAAGTATTACTTACCAAAGTTGTTAGTATTAACAAGCCTTGTGTGCCCGTACAGCTGCAGACACAACTCTAAGGGGTGCTGCGTTCACTGCTCGCCCCTGGAGCCGTGGGACGAGGGCTACCTCAAGGAGCACAACATTAAGCACCTCTCCTTCCACTCCTACCTGCGCAAGATCACCTCCGGCAAGTTCGTTTCGCTCGAGGAGCTCTCCTGCAAGATTAAACCTGGTATGTTATACTAGCTGATCTAGTGAATTTCGTACAGTCTCAGAATTATTTTTTTTCTTTAATTTTTCCCATGTTTCAATAGTTTTTCTGTTAATCGGGGCGGAGAAAAATCGAACAAATCAAAGATCATAAAACTTGGTCCAGCCGCTTTTGAGCAACTGAGCCGACTTTGTTTTATTTATATAGAAGACCGCTAGTGTCATGGACCTTTGAGTGGGCGTTAGTCTTTATATTGACGACGCGTGTTGCAGATTTAGAATGTATAGGATTATGATTTTGACGAAGCATATTGCTGATTGGGATCCTGTTTATTTTTGAAAAGCATATTGCAGAGCAGATACGAACATATTGCCATTTTAAAAAGCGTGTTGCAGATTTAAAGCTTATTCCTTCTTATGCATTTAAATAATATAGTTATTATACCTTACGGAATAGAGGAACTGACAGCTGAGAGAGCGAGATGTACCTAGCGGCACCACTTTATAATAGAAAGAGATACGTGACGCAATAGTATCGTTTTTGGGGATCTTATCGCAGGATAAACATTCGATTTCTGTGAATAAATGCGAATCGAAAGTGAAATCGTAGATAATTTTATGAAATATACTAACACTGTTTCATTAAATAATCCACGATTTTAGGTTTGACTCCGTATTATAGACAGTGCTCGAATTTTTGCCTGCCGATAATCTCCTGAAAACCTCCAAAAACGGTTACATTTGACAACTCATGTCAGTTCCTCTATTACTAAGGTATAATAACTTTATGATTTAAATACAAAAAAAAATAGTGTGATGTGTGATGTCGATGCTCGGTGTCAGGCTGCAAGGAGCACCCGCCGTGGCCGCGCGGCATCTGCTCCAAGTGCCAGCCGGCGGCGGTGACCCTCGCGCGGCAGCCCTACCGCCACGTGGACAACGTGCTGGTGGAGCACCCCGCGCTGGTCGAGCGCTTCCTCTCCTACTGGCGCGCCTCCACCCACCAGCGCCTCGGCTTCCTCTACGGCCGCCTCGAGCGCCACCCCACCGTGCCTCTGGGTACGTACCGCCTGCACTAGTCAACTGAGCAATGAAGTAGGTTATGTGACAATAAAAGTAGCATTACTTATCCGTTAGTCATATTACATTTCAAAAGTGATTTTGGATAAAGGCCATACGAAACAGATACCTACTACTAAAGTTTGTTTTCCGTATCGTAAACCCTAATTTGTTTAATTTTTTACTGTAATATACCACCTACCTACTTAGTAAATAATTCTGGTAATGGACCTACTGTACTTTGTACACTGTGCTGATATTAGATACATTTTTTCTCCGTCCCTCGCCAAGTTCGGGTCAAGTCGGCCGCCATGCCAGAGCGCGTTTGCCGCTTCGACGGCGGAGGATGCGGAGGGTGTCCCGTACTAAACGTGTTTTTTTCACCCCTCCGGGCGGAAAGTGTTAACTTTCGTCCCGCTGCGCTAAACGATGTTGCCGCTTTCCGCCTCCGTCGAGGAGAAAAATAGTATACTAACCTCGGGCAGTAAATAAGAAAGCCTCAGATCACACATTACATGAGATCTGACACCTTTTTGACTTTTCTGCCCTAGGTGTGTAGTTTACTATTTTTAGCGTCTCTGTCAATGTGTCTAAATCATACATTTCAGGAACTGACATAACCGCTTGGCTACGAGAAAGCGCGAACTGCGGCGCTAAAAGTGATTTTTCAATACACTGAGCGTTGTGTCCTTACTATTACGCAAGCTCGCAGCGGCGCGTAGGTAGTGTATTTGAAAATTTGCTTTTGGCGCTGCAGTTTGTCCTGTCCAGTGATCAGGCGGTAAGTTGTCAAATGAAACCGTATTTGGGAACTTATCGGCAATGTTTCTGTATAATTGTAAATCTAACGATAATGTAACGAAATAGTAAAGAAATAGTGTTAGTATATTTCACAAAATTACTTTCGATTTCACTTTAGATTCAAAATTATTCACAGAGCTCGAATTATTTTTGCCAATTAGTTTCCACAAACGGTTCTATTGCCTCGCGTCACGTATCTCTTTCTACTATACAGTGGTGCCGCTATCGCTAGGTACATCTCGGTTATTCGACTGTCAATTTCTTTATTCCTGGTATTTTTTTTAACACTTTATTTAACATACGGAAATACATATGAATACATCATAATAGACATGTACAAAGGGCGAGCTTATCTCTGAATAGGTTTCTTCCAGTAGACCCATGATATAGAGAAAGTTTACATAGTGAGGCAGGCAGGGTGTAGATATACAAATCAAAGAAATTATTAAACTAAAACACACAATCTGAACAATAACAAACAATAATTTATATAATATTTTAAACTACAAAAGAAAATAAACGAATAAACAAATAAATGTATAACAAACATAGCAATATATAGATAGATATAGTAAGATGAGGTGGTGCTGGTGCTGGTGCTGGTGCTGGTGCTGGTGTACGGTATGGTTGCACGTGCAGGTATCCGTGCGCGGGTGTGCGCGATCTACGAGCCGCCGCAGACGTCGACGCGGGACAGCATCGCGCTGCAGGCGGACCCGCGCGCCGACCTGCTCGACGAGATCGCCGCACGGCTCGGCCTAACCAAAGTCGGCTGGATTTTCACCGACCTGCTGCCCGACGACCTCAACAAGGGCACCGTCAAACACATACGGTACCTATGCATATACATATACATATACATACATACTATACTATAGTATAGACTATACGATACAATACAATACCTACTAATACATACTCGTGGAACAGAATGCATATCGAGTGTGAGACTAATGGGATATGAAAGTATAGATATGTGATGAGGATGAAAGATGCGCGTCGGATGACAGGCCAGGTGAGAGACGGATGAAAGATAAAGTGCGTATATGGAAGAGAGATATAACGTGGGAAGATAATAAAAATCGGCCAAGTGTGAGTCGGTCTCGTGCTAAAGGTCCCGGAGAAAACAAGACTGTTTCAAAGTTAATATGTTGTGTGGTGGTGTGGTACGGAACTCTCGGTGCGCTAGTAGCCCGACTAACATTTGACCGGTTTTATTTATTTACACATAATCCATACATCTTTTTTCTACTTTCCTCTCCCACCACAGCCATCCACATTGATACTTAACATTCCTCTCGTAACGTGTAATGCGGAGAGACGAGTGTCATGTTGTTTTCTCTTGGACCTTTAGCGCAAGACCGATAACCACTTGTCGGTTTTTATAATTTGTTGTCATACTGTAGAATTTGCTCTTAATCACACCAAGTTTGACGCTTGTACGTATTACCGTTTTAACGATAGAGCGATAAGGAAAAAAACCAAAAGTTAGAACTTTCGCCCACTCCTCTCACTGCGGCGCGACTCCTAGAGGGAGGGGGGGGGGGGGGGCTTTTAGTATGTTTACTCCCTAAAAAACCTGAACAACTTTCAGAAGAAATCGCTTAGGTCCCAACTCACGCACTATCCAACTCCAACTCCTTTGTTAGACTAAAAATCAATAATATAGGGTCAAAGAGAAAAGTCCATTTTTATCCTACTACACCAAAGCAAAAAGAAGGGTTATTATTTTGACCGGTATGTATGTATGTTCATCTGTTCCGACATAACTTCTAAACTACTTATCATACTTTAACAAATCAGGTATTGTTCGAAAGTGTTGATCGTTCGCTGGTTAAAGGCTCTGTGACGTCACATTATAATACTCGTACTATCAATACATACATGCATATTCTCACGCCTGTCTCCCACTGGGGTAGGCAGAGACAACGGAACGCCACCTGCTACGATCCTGACATACCTCACTAGCTTCCTCCACATTCATACTATCAATAGCCCAGTCATTTTACGGTGTGACCCGAGACTAATTAATAATAGAATTTTTTTTCGGTATAATATTGAAGAGCCAATTTGAGCCTAAAAATGTACCAGAATAAAAAAAAAATCATTCAAAATTTAGCTATTATCTCGTTCTAAAAAACCGGATGGTAAATTTTTTTCTGCATATATTTAAGGCTTAACCATTATACATACTACAAACATGGTATGAATATTTTTGTCTACTTAGAAGGTTTTGAAATATACATTCGTATTTTCTAATAAATACCTCATCTTTTAAATTTCAATTCCTATTTTATTGCTCAAAAATAATTTATATGTTAAATCTAAGTCAATTGAGTGCATTGGTATTAATATTATTAATTTAAAAGCCTTCTGGGACACACAATTTTGATTGTTATGTTGTGTAGCGATTTTTTTTTAAATATAGATTAAGATCGTTTTTTTGTCACTAAATGGTGCCATTTACAGTTTAAAAGTCCAATTAATAATTACTCCCTACCCCGTCTAACAAAACTTTCTAAAATGACTGGGCTACAATCTATACGTGCTAATGATGTAGATGCAGAGGTAGAGGTTACTGTAAGTGTACATGTTCTTCAGGGGAGTGGACACGCACTTCCTGTCGGCGCAGGAGTGCATTACGGCGGGGCACCTGCAGAACCAGCACCCCAACGCGTGCCGGCACGCCACCAACGGCCTCTTCGGCTCCAAGTTCGTCACCGTCTGCGCTACCGGCGACGCCAACCAACAGGTATCATGCATAACTAATCGGATGCATAATATGGAAGCGACTTCTTAAAATTATTAAACTAAAAAAAAATTGTTCGATACCACTTCTATATCGAAGTTTTCTTTAAATTCTATAATGTTAAGTTCCATAATAGCCAACACTTCAACTTTAGGTCAATATGCATCCGATTATCTGATCTCTAATCATAATGTATGTACTATTTAAAGGGGTTATTTAAAGTTCCAGGTGACATTTCATTCCTAGCTATGCCATGCACTTTTGTTATGGAGGGGAGGTAGATAAGATGACAGTGGTCGGTGATGTGATGTGATGTCGGCAGGTGCACCTGGAGGGGTACCAGGTGTCGGGGCAGTGCCAGGCGCTCGTGCGGGACGGAGTGCTCGTGCCCACGCGCGACGCGCCCGACCTGGGCTACATCCGGGACGCGCACCCCGACCGACCCGTGCCCGACGTCTATTACAAGGTGAGTCACGTGTCAGGGCATCTACCCGAATAACGTTGTATACCTTGTGTTTAAATTAAAACGCTGCAGCGCCGGCTCTACCCATTTATTAGGGTATAGCGAGCTTGTCTTTTGACCAGGGACCGAAAATTTTCGGTTACCTTTATTTAAATGTTACCTTTATCCGGGTAACAACCGATTTTAATACCGGTAACCTAAATATGACCTTCAATAGAAAGCGAGTAAGTGCGGGTAAGGGTCAGTGAAGACGGAGCGGCAAAAAGCGCACGTGTTTTTAAAAACATTAAAAAATGAACTTTAATTTCTACTAATCAAAGGTACAAATTCGATTTAAAAACGTCGTTGTTGTAGCGGGTGATGCAAATTTTGGAGCACCCGACGAGGGACGCGTGCACTGTTTTCATTGTTGCTACAGCATTGGACAGGTCGAGATAATAAAGGCGATGATTATTTACATTATATTGAACCCAAAAGCATAGAATAGTTTAAGTTTACGTTCACGTTTGAGTTTAGGTTTGTTATTATAATTGATTTAATTTGTATTTAGAAACGGTTAACGAGGTACAATTACTTAAATATTGAATACATTCTATATTTATGAAGAAACAATTTTTTATTTAAACATATCTCTGTGTACGCAGATCGTTTGTAGGTTACCTCTAAAAATACCTGTAAAAAACAACCAAACAGTAACAGGTTGTAACCAAAAAGTACCGGTATTATCGATACCGGTTTCGGTCCCTGCTGTTGACGCCCTTTGATCGACGATTTACTTTCGATCGATTTATTTATTTCCTTTCAGTTAATGTTAAATAATTACAAACTAAAAAAAAAACGTATTGCGAAAATAAAATCGCTGCCTGAACTCTTAATACTGGACTGGCTCGACTTAGCTGGATATAAACAACGCAAATGTGCCGCGCCGCGCAGCCCCGCCATCAAAATGTTATTTCTTGCTGGAAACGCTGGAAATTGTTTTTTATATCTGGAATTACGGCACCCCTTACGCCTTGCTACCTGACGCCTAGCGATCGCGCCTCTATCTTTATTTCAGGGCTGGCGCTGCGGCACTGTTATGGTTGTCGTTTTTTTTCTATTTCATTTTTTTATGTTATTATCTATACTTGTGTAAAAAATCGATCCGCTTTCCAAGGATTCTGTATTCTATGAACATTATGAAAGTTATAATATAAAAAAGGTATGGTGGTCTACTGGCGAGTAACCATGCCTACCGTGTAGGAGGCGATGGTTCCATCCCCGTCCAGGCCGACATATATACCAATGGGTTTTCGGAATTTATGTTACGATTTGTAATTGATTTTTCGGTGAAGGAAAACATCGTGAGGAAACCTGCACGCTTAATGTTGAGGAATATTTTGTGCCTACTTACAAGTGGCGACGGGCTCACTCCCCGTCAAATTGGACATAGTTTTGGCACAGTATAAGACAGAGTATCTATTACTACATACAATACGGACGCTCCTTGCCTCCCACCAACTTTTTACCTCACCCCTTCTATCGCCCGCTGGTTACCCGGCAGTTACCTAAGAAGAACACTTAAGGTTCAATTTCTTTGGTTTCGCATGTGCTGATGTCATCTTGTCAATTTCAATCTTTGTATGTAGTGTCCGGGCTGTGGTTTTGGTATTACTTGTGAATCGTGGATGTTCTGAAGTTTCATAATATATTTTAATTTTTTAAATTATGTTATTCATTTTAGGAAAACTACGGACTAATTATAGGATAGTAGGGTATCAACATTTTTATAAAACAACATTGCCAACTAAAAGTTTCCACACATAAATATCATTCGTTTTACATAAAAGCTCCAAGTTTGCTAGTACTTTAAGCCATCCACAAAAGGAAAGGAATTATACAATGTATTAATGAATTAATGCAAAACTAGAAAGTAGTTTGTTTGGGATCGAGAGCAGAATCGAATTATTATGGTTTCAACATAGGTAATTTTTTCAAAATTTTGGATAATTTGTGTAAAATTTTAAATTTTATGAACCCGATCTCAACCCACCGCACGGGCACACTTACTCTACTTCCTACCAAAACAAGATTCTCAAAATGTATCCAAGACCACGTTAGTGCTGAAATGATAACAAATCATTTTTGCCTCAAAACTTAAAATGCGAATAACTTTAAATTTTAACCATCTAAATAATTAAATTATAGTTTCAATCGAATTATTTTGTTATAAATCAGTTGAGGTGTATGAGGTTTTGCGCTTATTCATTAACACGTTTCGTTTAAACTAAAAACTAAAAGTAAAGAGATGCCGAGTGAGCCACTAACTCATTAACCTAGGTAGGTATTTTTCAGTTAGCACTGACTACATAATGCTTATGCATATGTTATATGCTATAAAATAATAATGTATTGTTGTGTCTGTGTTTGTCAGGAGAAGGACGCGTACGGTAACGAGGTGAACGTGTCGGCCAAGCGTGTGCCGGTCGCGTACCTGCTGGTGGACGTGCCGGTGGGCGTGGCGGCGGAGGGCGCGCCCGAGCCCGCGCTCTGCGCCCACGCGACCTTCCCGCCCGCGCACCGAGCGCTGCACCACCATCTGCAGACCCTGCGAGCGCTGCACCACCACATACAGGCCGCCGGCACCTTCCTAGAGGTACGCTACACTACACTACACTACACTACATGCAGACACTCGCCCGCGCACCGAGCGCTGCACCACCATCTGCAGACCCTGCGAGCGCTGCACCACCACATACAGGCCGCCGGCACCTTCCTAGAGGTACGCTACACTACACTACACTACACTACATGCAGACACTCGCCCGCGCACCGAGCGCTGCACCACCATCTGCAGACCCTGCGAGCGCTGCACCACCACATACAGGCCGCCGGCACCTTCCTAGAGGTACGCTACACTACACTACACTACACTACATGCAGACACTCGCCCGCGCACCGAGCGCTGCACCACCATCTGCAGACCCTGCGAGCGCTGCACCACCACATACAGGCCGCCGGCACCTTCCTAGAGGTACGCTACACTACACTACACTACACTACATGCAGACACTCGCCCGCGCACCGAGCGCTGCACCACCATCTGCAGACCCTGCGAGCGCTGCACCACCACATACAGGCCGCCGGCACCTTCCTAGAGGTACGCTACACTACACTACACTACACTACATGCAGACACTCGCCCGCGCACCGAGCGCTGCACCACCATCTGCAGACCCTGCGAGCGCTGCACCACCACATACAGGCCGCCGGCACCTTCCTAGAGGTACGCTACACTACACTACACTACACTACATGCAGACACTCGCCCGCGCACCGAGCGCTGCACCACCATCTGCAGACCCTGCGAGCGCTGCACCACCACATACAGGCCGCCGGCACCTTCCTAGAGGTACGCTACACTACACTACACTACACTACATGCAGACACTCGCCCGCGCACCGAGCGCTGCACCACCATCTGCAGACCCTGCGAGCGCTGCACCACCACATACAGGCCGCCGGCACCTTCCTAGAGGTACGCTACACTACACTACACTACACTACATGCAGACACTCGCCCGCGCACCGAGCGCTGCACCACCATCTGCAGACCCTGCGAGCGCTGCACCACCACATACAGGCCGCCGGCACCTTCCTAGAGGTACGCTACACTACACTACACTACACTACATGCAGACACTCGCCCGCGCACCGAGCGCTGCACCACCATCTGCAGACCCTGCGAGCGCTGCACCACCACATACAGGCCGCCGGCACCTTCCTAGAGGTACGCTACACTACACTACACTACACTACATGCAGACACTCGCCCGCGCACCGAGCGCTGCACCACCATCTGCAGACCCTGCGAGCGCTGCACCACCACATACAGGCCGCCGGCACCTTCCTAGAGGTACGCTACACTACACTACACTACACTACATGCAGACACTCGCCCGCGCACCGAGCGCTGCACCACCATCTGCAGACCCTGCGAGCGCTGCACCACCACATACAGGCCGCCGGCACCTTCCTAGAGGTACGCTACACTACACTACACTACACTACATGCAGACACTCGCCCGCGCACCGAGCGCTGCACCACCATCTGCAGACCCTGCGAGCGCTGCACCACCACATACAGGCCGCCGGCACCTTCCTAGAGGTACGCTACACTACACTACACTACACTACATGCAGACACTCGCCCGCGCACCGAGCGCTGCACCACCATCTGCAGACCCTGCGAGCGCTGCACCACCACATACAGGCCGCCGGCACCTTCCTAGAGGTACGCTACACTACACTACACTACACTACATGCAGACACTCGCCCGCGCACCGAGCGCTGCACCACCATCTGCAGACCCTGCGAGCGCTGCACCACCACATACAGGCCGCCGGCACCTTCCTAGAGGTACGCTACACTACACTACACTACACTACATGCAGACACTCGCCCGCGCACCGAGCGCTGCACCACCATCTGCAGACCCTGCGAGCGCTGCACCACCACATACAGGCCGCCGGCACCTTCCTAGAGGTACGCTACACTACACTACACTACACTACATGCAGACACTCGCCCGCGCACCGAGCGCTGCACCACCATCTGCAGACCCTGCGAGCGCTGCACCACCACATACAGGCCGCCGGCACCTTCCTAGAGGTACGCTACACTACACTACACTACACTACATGCAGACACTCGCCCGCGCACCGAGCGCTGCACCACCATCTGCAGACCCTGCGAGCGCTGCACCACCACATACAGGCCGCCGGCACCTTCCTAGAGGTACGCTACACTACACTACACTACACTACATGCAGACACTCGCCCGCGCACCGAGCGCTGCACCACCATCTGCAGACCCTGCGAGCGCTGCACCACCACATACAGGCCGCCGGCACCTTCCTAGAGGTACGCTACACTACACTACACTACACTACATGCAGACACTCGCCCGCGCACCGAGCGCTGCACCACCATCTGCAGACCCTGCGAGCGCTGCACCACCACATACAGGCCGCCGGCACCTTCCTAGAGGTACGCTACACTACACTACACTACACTACATGCAGACACTCGCCCGCGCACCGAGCGCTGCACCACCATCTGCAGACCCTGCGAGCGCTGCACCACCACATACAGGCCGCCGGCACCTTCCTAGAGGTACGCTACACTACACTACACTACACTACATGCAGACACTCGCCCGCGCACCGAGCGCTGCACCACCATCTGCAGACCCTGCGAGCGCTGCACCACCACATACAGGCCGCCGGCACCTTCCTAGAGGTACGCTACACTACACTACACTACACTACATGCAGACACTCGCCCGCGCACCGAGCGCTGCACCACCATCTGCAGACCCTGCGAGCGCTGCACCACCACATACAGGCCGCCGGCACCTTCCTAGAGGTACGCTACACTACACTACACTACACTACATGCAGACACTCGCCCGCGCACCGAGCGCTGCACCACCATCTGCAGACCCTGCGAGCGCTGCACCACCACATACAGGCCGCCGGCACCTTCCTAGAGGTACGCTACACTACACTACACTACACTACATGCAGACACTCGCCCGCGCACCGAGCGCTGCACCACCATCTGCAGACCCTGCGAGCGCTGCACCACCACATACAGGCCGCCGGCACCTTCCTAGAGGTACGCTACACTACACTACACTACACTACATGCAGACACTCGCCCGCGCACCGAGCGCTGCACCACCATCTGCAGACCCTGCGAGCGCTGCACCACCACATACAGGCCGCCGGCACCTTCCTAGAGGTACGCTACACTACACTACACTACACTACATGCAGACACTCGCCCGCGCACCGAGCGCTGCACCACCATCTGCAGACCCTGCGAGCGCTGCACCACCACATACAGGCCGCCGGCACCTTCCTAGAGGTACGCTACACTACACTACACTACACTACATGCAGACACTCGCCCGCGCACCGAGCGCTGCACCACCATCTGCAGACCCTGCGAGCGCTGCACCACCACATACAGGCCGCCGGCACCTTCCTAGAGGTACGCTACACTACACTACACTACACTACATGCAGACACTCGCCCGCGCACCG
This sequence comes from Agonopterix arenella, assembly GCA_927399405.1. Taxonomy (NCBI): domain Eukaryota; kingdom Metazoa; phylum Arthropoda; class Insecta; order Lepidoptera; family Depressariidae; genus Agonopterix; species Agonopterix arenella. Next base: position 17,563,804 of record OV656707.1, on the reverse strand, counting down.
AGCGCTGCACCACCATCTGCAGACCCTGCGAGCGCTGCACCACCACATACAGGCCGCCGGCACCTTCCTAGAGGTACGCTACACTACACTACACTACACTACATGCAGACACTCGCCCGCGCACCGAGCGCTGCACCACCATCTGCAGACCCTGCGAGCGCTGCACCACCACATACAGGCCGCCGGCACCTTCCTAGAGGTACGCTACACTACACTACACTACACTACATGCAGACACTCGCCCGCGCACCGAGCGCTGCACCACCATCTGCAGACCCTGCGAGCGCTGCACCACCACATACAGGCCGCCGGCACCTTCCTAGAGGTACGCTACACTACACTACACTACACTACATGCAGACACTCGCCCGCGCACCGAGCGCTGCACCACCATCTGCAGACCCTGCGAGCGCTGCACCACCACATACAGGCCGCCGGCACCTTCCTAGAGGTACGCTACACTACACTACACTACACTACATGCAGACACTCGCCCGCGCACCGAGCGCTGCACCACCATCTGCAGACCCTGCGAGCGCTGCACCACCACATACAGGCCGCCGGCACCTTCCTAGAGGTACGCTACACTACACTACACTACACTACATGCAGACACTCGCCCGCGCACCGAGCGCTGCACCACCATCTGCAGACCCTGCGAGCGCTGCACCACCACATACAGGCCGCCGGCACCTTCCTAGAGGTACGCTACACTACACTACACTACACTACATGCAGACACTCGCCCGCGCACCGAGCGCTGCACCACCATCTGCAGACCCTGCGAGCGCTGCACCACCACATACAGGCCGCCGGCACCTTCCTAGAGGTACGCTACACTACACTACACTACACTACACTACATGCAGACACTCGCCCGCGCACCGAGCGCTGCACCACCATCTGCAGACCCTGCGAGCGCTGCACCACCACATACAGGCCGCCGGCACCTTCCTAGAGGTACGCTACACTACACTACACTACACTACATGCAGACACTCGCCCGCGCACCGAGCGCTGCACCACCATCTGCAGACCCTGCGAGCGCTGCACCACCACATACAGGCCGCCGGCACCTTCCTAGAGGTACGCTACACTACACTACACTACACTACATGCAGACACTCGCCCGCGCACCGAGCGCTGCACCACCATCTGTAGACCCTGCGAGCGCTGCACCACCACATACAGGCCGCCGGCACCTTCCTAGAGGTACGCTACACTACACTACACTACACTACATGCAGACACTCGCCCGCGCACCGAGCGCTGCACCACCATCTGCAGACCCTGCGAGCGCTGCACCACCACATACAGGCCGCCGGCACCTTCCTAGAGGTACGCTACACTACACTACACTACACTACATGCAGACACTCGCCCGCGCACCGAGCGCTGCACCACCATCTGCAGACCCTGCGAGCGCTGCACCACCACATACAGGCCGCCGGCACCTTCCTAGAGGTACGCTACACTACACTACACTACACTACATGCAGACACTCGCCCGCGCACCGAGCGCTGCACCACCATCTGCAGACCCTGCGAGCGCTGCACCACCACATACAGGCCGCCGGCACCTTCCTAGAGGTACGCTACACTACACTACACTACACTACATGCAGACACTCGCCCGCGCACCGAGCGCTGCACCACCATCTGCAGACCCTGCGAGCGCTGCACCACCACATACAGGCCGCCGGCACCTTCCTAGAGGTACGCTACACTACACTACACTACACTACATGCAGACACTCGCCCGCGCACCGAGCGCTGCACCACCATCTGCAGACCCTGCGAGCGCTGCACCACCACATACAGGCCGCCGGCACCTTCCTAGAGGTACGCTACACTACACTACACTACACTACATGCAGACACTCGCCCGCGCACCGAGCGCTGCACCACCATCTGCAGACCCTGCGAGCGCTGCACCACCACATACAGGCCGCCGGCACCTTCCTAGAGGTACGCTACACTACACTACACTACACTACATGCAGACACTCGCCCGCGCACCGAGCGCTGCACCACCATCTGCAGACCCTGCGAGCGCTGCACCACCACATACAGGCCGCCGGCACCTTCCTAGAGGTACGCTACACTACACTACACTACACTACATGCAGACACTCGCCCGCGCACCGAGCGCTGCACCACCATCTGCAGACCCTGCGAGCGCTGCACCACCACATACAGGCCGCCGGCACCTTCCTAGAGGTACGCTACACTACACTACACTACACTACATGCAGACACTCGCCCGCGCACCGAGCGCTGCACCACCATCTGCAGACCCTGCGAGCGCTGCACCACCACATACAGGCCGCCGGCACCTTCCTAGAGGTACGCTACACTACACTACACTACACTACATGCAGACACTCGCCCGCGCACCGAGCGCTGCACCACCATCTGCAGACCCTGCGAGCGCTGCACCACCACATACAGGCCGCCGGCACCTTCCTAGAGGTACGCTACACTACACTACACTACACTACATGCAGACACTCGCCCGCGCACCGAGCGCTGCACCACCATCTGCAGACCCTGCGAGCGCTGCACCACCACATACAGGCCGCCGGCACCTTCCTAGAGGTACGCTACACTACACTACACTACACTACATGCAGACACTCGCCCGCGCACCGAGCGCTGCACCACCATCTGCAGACCCTGCGAGCGCTGCACCACCACATACAGGCCGCCGGCACCTTCCTAGAGGTACGCTACACTACACTACACTACACTACATGCAGACACTCGCCCGCGCACCGAGCGCTGCACCACCATCTGCAGACCCTGCGAGCGCTGCACCACCACATACAGGCCGCCGGCACCTTCCTAGAGGTACGCTACACTACACTACACTACACTACATGCAGACACTCGCCCGCGCACCGAGCGCTGCACCACCATCTGCAGACCCTGCGAGCGCTGCACCACCACATACAGGCCGCCGGCACCTTCCTAGAGGTACGCTACACTACACTACACTACACTACATGCAGACACTCGCCCGCGCACCGAGCGCTGCACCACCATCTGCAGACCCTGCGAGCGCTGCACCACCACATACAGGCCGCCGGCACCTTCCTAGAGGTACGCTACACTACACTACACTACACTACATGCAGACACTCGCCCGCGCACCGAGCGCTGCACCACCATCTGCAGACCCTGCGAGCGCTGCACCACCACATACAGGCCGCCGGCACCTTCCTAGAGGTACGCTACACTACACTACACTACACTACATGCAGACACTCGCCCGCGCACCGAGCGCTGCACCACCATCTGCAGACCCTGCGAGCGCTGCACCACCACATACAGGCCGCCGGCACCTTCCTAGAGGTACGCTACACTACACTACACTACACTACATGCAGACACTCGCCCGCGCACCGAGCGCTGCACCACCATCTGCAGACCCTGCGAGCGCTGCACCACCACATACAGGCCGCCGGCACCTTCCTAGAGGTACGCTACACTACACTACACTACACTACATGCAGACACTCGCCCGCGCACCGAGCGCTGCACCACCATCTGCAGACCCTGCGAGCGCTGCACCACCACATACAGGCCGCCGGCACCTTCCTAGAGGTACGCTACACTACACTACACTACACTACATGCAGACATTCGCCCGCGAAGGTATCAATTTCAAACATAAGTTTGACGCATAATACGCTTAGACGGTGTTAATATAAGTAATATTTTGATATATGGAAAAATATTTCAGAAAATCGCGTCACCAATAATATTTGCAATTTATATTATAACTAGCTTTTGCCCGCGGCTTCGACTGCGTGGACATGTGATTTTATCTCATGTCTCGTCTAAGGTCATGAAGGTCATGGTCAGAACCAAGTCTAGGAATCCTGGCATGTTACATTAGAATGGTGATTAAGGAATGGGCTGATAAAAACCACAGGCTAGAAGTGTCTTGCCTCTCTGGTCTGCAACACTTACAAAGCTCGTGCCATTATCGGAGCCCTCACCGGGCACTACGCCCCAGGCACGATAAAGCTCACTCTAGATCCCAGTTGACGAGCATGCGGAGAGGAGGTGGAAACCATGGAATATTTGACTGCGATGTCTTGGTGGCTAAACGTATGTGTCTCCTGAGATATGGTTATTCAAAACCAGGAGATTACAGGTTTTTTCCCCTGAACGCTATTACCTCCGGAGCTGTTGCAGAGCCCGCACAAGGGCACTTGGTAGGGTTGATAAGATGAAGTAAATAATAGATAGGTACTTTGTAACTATGAACGTAATATAATCGAATTCCTTCAAGAATTCAGTAAAAAAACAATTAAAGATAGGGTATGCGCGTGCGTTCCTCGCTGTCGCTGTTCGTTCTGTCCTCATCAGGCGCAGACCCTCCCGTCTCGCCCCGCATCCCGCTGCTCCCTCCGCTGTCGCCGCTTATTGTACGAGCCGTGGCTCGAACAGGAGCTATTACTCATTTTCCACGTTTTTCAAGGGTGGAGAAAATAAGATAAGATAAGATCCCCCCATAATAAGATAAGAATGATGTCATGTCATATCATTAACTTAAGCTAAATCAAAATCATAAAGTACCTAACCTAAGTACCAGAAAAAAGTCATTCACTGATACATCACTTACTGTTCGTCGTTTATTAGTTTATTTATTTATGTCGAGCATGCCATAGTAATCATCTTAAGACCCACTGCGGGTCACAGACCTCCACTTACGTATAAACGTTAACAGAATACTCTACCACGCGGGCTAGTGCACAATGATGTGCGATTACACGATTTCGATGTTTGTCCCATAGAGAAGGTTTTTCAGTTCGATGGTAGTTAATGAACTTTAAAAAAAATAATAAAAAAACATCTCGACCAAGAATCGAACCGCCATCTCTCGCGTGAAAATCTAACCATTTACCGACTTCGCTACACAGCTGTTGTGTGAAGTGTTGAAAAAACCAATGGGGTGAGGCGTGGATACCGGTACTGACATACTGTAGTGTACGTTTACCGTAACTAGTGGCGTATTTAGAATCACTGCTGCTTAGTTATTGGTCTTTAAATAATGTTATTAGTTTAGTTGAAAGGCGCCTTATACTTTTTTTGTCCAGTAAGTAGTTTTTCACCAGCCCAGGGCGCCCCTACAATTTGGCCGGTTGTTCCTAGATATTAATATGTAATCGTAAACAATGAAGGCGATGTCGGACCTGCACACGCTGCTGTACCTGGCGAGCAACGACGCGCTGCCGCTGAGCCTGTCCCAGCTCGCGCCCCTGCTGGACGCCGTGCGCCGGCGCGACGCGCTCGCCGCCGAGCTGTGGCGCGCCGGCGCCGCCCCCGCCACCCTCGAGCAGCTCGCGCGCGCCGCCGCCGACGCCGACGCGGAGGGCGGCGACCTCGCGCCGGCGCCCGACCCGCCGCTCCCGCTCCCCCTCCCTGGCGCCGGCGCCGACCTGTGGACCTGCGCGCTCTGCACCTTCCACAACGCGGCGCGCCGAGACGCCTGCGAGATGTGCGCCATGCCGAGGTCAGTATGAGTACCTCACCTGCCTACCGACTACCGACTACCGACTACCGACTACCGACCGCACCACCACTCTATATTCTGAAGGGTTTCGTACGAATAAGCGAACGGTACGCATATTATTATTAGGTGATTGGGCGAACGGTAATATAATATACCCCTTAAAATTCATAATTATGATCGTCATTTGCTACCAATTTATCACATACATGATGTTACGGCCCGGTAGCACAGTCTGTAGTCAACCTGCCTGCTGTGTCGAGGGTCGCGGGTTCGAATCCCGTAAGGGACAAATATTTATATGATGAATATGAATATTTGTACCCAAGTCATGGATGTTTGTATCTATATATGTATTCTATATCGTTGTCTAGTCATCATAATACAAGTCCAGGTACTTTAAATGTGACTAGATAATTTGTGTGACAATGTCCAAGATATTTATTATTTAAAGAAAAGTATCATTAACCTTTAAACCACATACTCTACCCATCAAACTGAACAAATTTTACTATTGGAGCAAACCTGACGGAACAAAAAAAAACTCCTCCATACTAAAACTGCAATACCTACACGACTCAATTAAATTGTATGAGACAGCAGATTTTTTTTGTTTTGACAAATTTGCTCCCATAGTAAAAGTTGTTCAGTTTGATGGGTAGAGTATGTGGTTTAAAAGTTGATAATACTTTTCCTTACACCCTGTATAGTGCGATATAATAAAACTTATATAAAACGATTCCGCGACTGACCATTGGCGTAGCTAGAGATTTTCTCTAAGGGGGGCGACCGATCAGCTAGCTCATCGACGACCAATGGCAAAACTAGTCCCCTTTTAGGATTGGAGGGGGAAATTACAAATTCTTAAGTTTTCTATTAAATTATACGCTAAACCCAGTCTGCATGCGAAATTTCAGGTTTTTAAAACTTCAGGAAGTACCCGTTAGGTTTTGATGATCAACAATGAGAGACAAGTCGAATCCAAAAGTTCATTTTCCGTCAAGTCCGTAACCAGAATTTGGTTTACGATGTTTGAGGAGGAAAAATACGATTATTTCTTAAATTATAGGAGTTGTAGTGTGAGTCTTTGCATATCTAAACATCTCGAAGTCCAAATTCTGCAGTGCTGCCTTTCAGTTTTGGCTAGAATTGTATGTACCATATGATGGTGAAACCCTACTCAAAAGTATGATAATGCTGATTTTTTTCACATTTCCTGAGGTAGGCTCCATAGTGAAAATTGTTCAGTTTAATAGTCTGAGTTTAGTTTCGTTCTGTGTTCGTTTCAGTCTGTGGAGGGCTGTCCCTTACACCATGGAAATTCTAAAGAGAAAGCAGGCTTTGGACCACATTATTACAATTTGTCCACCGCATGTAAATATTGCGAGTGCTTATACAGTAATGTAAATAACAATCTGTGTTTCAGGAGCAACGCTATGTAAATAAAGAGAGATAAGCGACGGAATAGCCACACCCCCCCGCGACCGCGCCTCGCCTCCTCGCTGAGTGCCCACTGCCCAGCGCCCACTGCTCGCCGGGTGCCCACTGCCCACTACCCATTGCCCAGCGCCTACACTACACTACACCTACAGCACGACCAGGAGAATTATTCCTCTCGTCAATCTTCGTTTGCACAGTCCCCCGACAAAACCCAAAGTCGTTTATTAATCAAAGTGTGCAAAGTTGGATAGCAGCGAAAAGGGCTCGAAAATAATTAGCCAATCATGCCAAGGGATTGATGGTGGCAACTCCTGATTGGTCAAAATAATATCGCGCGCTATTAAAATTTGTCTAATGCGCAGTACATCGGTGAGACTTATAAAACTGTACTGCTACACTTCTACACTGCATGCTTACAGCTACCTTCGAAACGCTGTCGGTCGATCTCTGTCGTCATCACACACCTCGCGTTGCATAATACTGTGATGATAATATGTAGGTAGTGTTATTATGTTCTACACAGCAAACTACAATACTATGGAACTCGCATTCCGCGCAAAAATGGCAACACGCAAACCTCTATAAATTTGGGCGGGGCTAAAAAACTACAATCAACGCAACGTGCTATTGGCAACCGGGCGACACCGTCAACGTCTGCCAATCAGCGGCTGCTGCACGACGCTGCGTCAAAGCGGACATTGGCCAGCCTGTCGCCGTATCAGTTGTCATAATCATAATGAACGTGATTCCAAATAAATCATACTATAATTTACTGTTGCGATAAGGTAAGGTCGAAATTGGCATGGGCTGGAAGCTAGCTTAACTATTATAAAACTGTAACAGAAGTGTGTCTGTACATCGAAGATATTTACAAGAAAAAAATTACGATATGGTTGTTAGGCGTCCCCGACTCAAAATCTACCTTTTTTTAGAAGTATTGTCTGTTTTTTTGTTCGAGCATCACGCAAAAATTACTAAATCGATTTTGATGAAACTTCTTCGGTTTGATAGCTTATGATTCAACTTAACATCAGGTATATAATTTGTGCGAACGAAGAAGCGGGTAAACTCTAGTAAGTATATAAAGGTGTAAATGTAAGTTATGAATATTGGTGGAGCCGTTTTGCGAGGCGATTTTGTTTGAAGTTATTCTTCCATAGTATTTTAGTTCGCTGCTTCTACATCTCAACATTAAAAATGGTGGAAATATTCATAGAGGAACAAAAAGAAAAATAAAGTATATTTTTCATAGATCTGTCGCACGTCCTGTAAGAGCCATATCACACGACCTATTTTTGAACGTAGGCGATGTCGCACCGCAACTGCACCGCCGCGACATCGCTACTTAATCGCACAGATTTTTATTGAGCGTTTTCGCCGCGACAGTGTTTCATCCATAAAGTTACTAATAGTATTACTGACAGCTGAGAGAGCGAGATGTACCTAGCGGCACCACTGTATAGTAGAAAGAGATACGTGACGCGAGGCAATAGAACCGTTTTGGGGATCTTATCGCAGTGTAAACATTCGGTTTCTGTGAATAAATGCGAATCGAAAGTGAAATCGTAGTCAATTTTGTGAAATATACTAACACTATATCATTAAATTATCCACGATTTCACGTTAGACTCAGAATTATAGACAGTACTCGAGTTTGTTTCCTGCAAATAATCTCCGGTTTCATTTGACAACTCATGTCAGTTCCTCAACTACTGTAAGGTATAATAACTTTATGGTTTGATCTCGGAAATATGTCTGCGATGTCGCGGCGAGTCAACGCAACGCCTACGCTAAAAAATAGCTTGTGTGATACGAAAGCAAGCCCGAGCCAAATAATGGTGTATAATATTAATCTGGTTCCGTAAACCAAAAACGAAATAATTAAGTGTTGCTAGCTATGATTTGGGACTAATGAATTTTATCAAGCTAGGTAACAAAAAAGGTCAAGTTGATGGGCGGGCGACAGGACTATACGTTAGCTTTATTCGGCGCTCGTCGCGCGCGCGGGTACTTATTGTTAACTAAATTATGTCGCTCCAGATGTGATGTTGCTAGAGTGTATTATATTGATATTTATTGTAAATTGACTATGTATTGTATTGTATTGTATTGTATTATGTATGAATATGAAGCGGGCAGCCGGCTCAGGCCTGCGCGCGCTAACTATACTAGGTAACATTTTATATGAGAACTGAATACAGTGTGCAGAGTACACTAGACATGTGTTTCATTTAAACCTTACTGTTGTGTAGCCTGCTACGCTGCGTGTCCCACTCCCACTGCTGGGTAAGGGCCTCCCCTCTCTTTGAGACTAGGGTCATAAGTAGAGATCGGATAATCGGATGCATATTTACCGAAACTTCACTTTTTTTCCGCACGAAAACATAATATGGATATGTCATAAGTTAATTAAAAAATCGGGCCACCCGCACCGTTTTGTCAAACTGGTCCTCGTAGGTAGTCAACAACTCGGTCGACTTGTACAACTCGGACAAAATAAACAACACGGTCAAGAACTGACAACTTGGTCAACTGATTTGACTTGGTCAAGTTGTTCATATTGTCCAATTAAGTACTTTCGACATCAAAACTCCTCGGACAACATGAACAACTTAGTCAACTCTGAAAACTCTGTCAACTCAGATAACATTGTATAAGCTGACCAAATTGTCAGAGTTGTTCATGTTGTCTGAGTTGATCAAATGTCCAACTTTTACGATATTTTAGTAACCCCGGGACTTAAGATCGATCCTGGGATTGTTTCATAAAATAAATAAATTAAGACGTGTCTACATTCTTCTTGTGAAAAATAAAGTTTAATGTGCATCCGAATATATCCGAACTCTAGTCATAAGGGTTGACCCACATCTGTCAGCACGGTATCGCGTTTATGCTCTATGTGCTTGCTATTGCAAGCTTCCGCGTCGTAATAGAGGTCGGAACGTGTTTTGTCATCTATTCAATCAATAAAAGATGCATAAAGCTAATTAACTTTAGTTAAAAAAGGAGATCGCAACGTTTTTGCTGTCCTTATCGACGTCATAGAAAAAATATACTTGATCGATGTAATCACATTTTTGCCTGACCAAGAAATGTCACTTCATATAAAATGCATGCAAGTGATGTATGCATGCTTGTTCAATGATTGGATACCGCCGCGCGCGATAGCACTCACGCTATCAATAATCATCTATTTCATAAAAATAATTTTACATGTCAAATGCACTCCTTAACTTTTTTTTTTACCATTAGTAATTATCTATTAATTATTTATCTTTCTCGCTCTAGTAAATCACGTTCCTAAACGAACAACGACAGAAAAGGGTAGAGAATAAAAAAAATGCGATTCCGTGCCGACAGATGTGGGTCAACCCTAATGTTCTTGTTTGTGTACTGAAGTCGGATACGGCCGGAGAAGTTTTGTATCAACCCTACCTCTTTGACGGTCTTAACCATCCCCTTTAGCGAAGAACTGTTAGAGTAGTTTTCCTTAACACGTTCGCGGACAGTGACATGCTATAGCAGTGATAACAATAAAAGTTCTATTGTGTCTCGTTCAGTGTCCGCGAAAGTGTTAATCAATTTATAATGATCCAATGGTAATTGAAATAGAGTTGAAAATAGTGTGTAAGAGATTCCTGTCCATGTGACGTGTTTGTATTTCTCAAATCTATTTCAATAGTCATTGAAATTGCTCGAATAGTTCTCCGCTAGGTGTGCGCTGACCTTTAGGTAGGTATATAACGCATAAATTTACGCCGTGTATAACCAGCAGGCGCGTTTTGCTTTCGACTGCATAAAACAATGGGCTTTATTGACTTACAAACTAACGGATGTCTACAAAATTGTCCTAGACTAACTTACATAAACGTAAGTACGTATTAGTAATACAAACCGACTAAAAACATTGATAGCAGTTCATTTTACTTGCATAGTTATGTAATCATTTTCGCACGCGTGTTCTATAAGCTGCATTATGTACCTAAGAACGGTGCAATAAGAGCCACTTTACGAGCAAGTATGTTGAGAAAATTCTTACAGCACCGCGGGACGGCATTATATAGACCTGTGCGTTAGTCGGTGGATCAAATAAAGACTTGCACGTAATTGTTACTCTTTATACGAATTGTATCTCTTGGTTCGGACACTTTTGAGCGCGGATTCGACGTCCAGTTGTTGTTAAGTCAATGGTGGGCTGTCTTACATTTCACAGGAAATGTGTTAGCCCTACAAAGCCAAAATCGACTAAAAGCCGCAAATCGATCTACAGGATAGCCGTTCGGTACACATGTACGCACGGCGACACATCAAGCTATACAAAACCAAAATAAGATGGCCGCGCGTAGGATGAGTAACGTATAACGTCTCGCGACCAGCTTATATTGGTTTTGTATAGCTTGATGTGTCGCCGTGTGTACTTTAGGTCAGAAACTCAGAACAATCTTTTTGACCGGCAGTTCTTAAAAATATTTCCCTTAGGGGGGAGTTATGACGTCATCAGTTTTTTGTATGGTATTTAAAACAAAATTGTTCTGAAACCTATCGTGTGGGGTATCAAATGAAAGGGCTTCACGAGCCGATTCTAAAAATATACTACAATTACCTTTCAGCCACTTGTTTAAAAAAAATCCAAAAAATTTTATGACGTGACGTCAAAATGATTGTTCTGATCTAAAGTACATGTGTCCTGTAGATTGATTTGCGTTTTTTTTTTCATATAGATTACCCACATAGAACATTATAACATGTTCTGTGATTAGGTGTTTAGCCACTAAAAGGGAGCATGCCAATAGGGACACCAGTGAAGTACCTACCGTTGAATTCGGCGCAGGGAACTGATACAAAAGTGTGGAGTTTTGTAAAAATATTTATTTATTATTATTATGTACAATTTAACTGCTAAGCAGCGTCTCCCTCCCCCCCTTCACGAGAGGTGGTGGGAGCCCGATGCAGGAGCCTCCCGGGCTCGTGTCCGCAGACCGCGGGCATTTAGGGCCGCGGCCCTAAGTGACATGACACATCTACCCAGTTTACGCGTAAAATACGCGTGCAATTCTTTTCCCTAATACACACATTAGGGTTGAACCTCATCTGGCAGCACCCATTAGTCCAAGGCAGCACCGCTGCCAGCTGAGGTTCAACTCTTACGCGCCATTTTTGCTTGTAGACGCGTAAATTCGGCAGACGTGTCATCACACTAATACAGTGCTGCCGAGTGACTTATACACCAAAATACATTGACAGTTATACAGTATAGTGCCGCACCTGTCGCACCCCCTCGTGCGCTCTCGCTCCAACAACCCCGGAATGTAGTCATTTCATTATTACATTCTTTGTCGCGTCTCTCGTCTCGAGCTAAACGAATACTATCACCCGTAATAGTAGATTACACACCGAGGCGAGGGCAGATATGTAAGAAAGGTCTCAGATCTCATGTAATTGTTGGCTTACATTACAATTTCAAAAATCTAGATACCTACTGCCTTCCAACCTAATCGTTATTGATAAATGGTAGGTACACATAGACCGAATCTTTGTCGATCGAACTACATAATCATCTGTTCTTATTTATCTCCGTGAATTGAACAATGTAATAGATATACAACACTAGTCTTTAATTGCAAAAAAAAATGTAAGGGTGTATTCAGAAAATGAAACTAAATAACTTTCCTCAATGAACATGGATAGAAAAACGATAAAAATGTTTGCACTTCCCATACTAATCAAATTTGTGTGGGAGGACGAAAAAATTCTCAATTTTCGTTCATGTTGCTTGGGGAAAGTTGTTTAGTTTCATTGTCTGAATACACCCTTAAATTTTATTAGTAATTATAATTAAAAACTAGGAGTGTAAATATAAACAATACACGAGTGTGACGGTGAGGTGAGGGGTTGCGGGGCGACACGCGACACGTTGCTATTAGTTTTATTTACAATTTTAAGATCCTTTAATGTTTCTTTCCTCAATAATAATTACATCTAACGTGGCTGAGCTCGGCGCGGTATGAACGCCGGGCGTCAGTATCACACGGCACATCGGTACACGCTCTCCGCAGTAACACTATGTTACAGGGCAGGGCAGGGCAGGGGCCTCGCGCCCGTGCTCATCTACTGCCTACTGCAGTGTGCCTGTGCTATCATTTTACTCTATACACTGTATGTTTATTGACGACATTGATTCTCTTTGTCACTTTTAATTACATAATTCAATTTTGAAACGCAACAATGTTTATAATGACATATAAATTAGATAATGAACACAAATATAGTGCATTGCATAACATAATTTTGGAGTTATGTTACGCACTGATTTAGTGTTAGCCACATTTTAATACATCACGTCGTAAGTCCCAAATAATTTAAACAATAATATGGAACCAATTTCAATATAATTGTTGCTAGGTATTCGATATTATGCTGAGAATCAATCTTGTGAATGATCGCAACGTACTACATATTTGCAAATTTATTTCAAATAACTATTTTAGAACGAGAGGAGGAATGTTAGGATGGCGGACGGGGCCCTCTAGCGAGTGTCGTCCGCCATCTAACACGCCCCGTGTCGTGTAGTTGCGACCTGCTGTGCTGTGACAACATTACATCTGAAAGACGTCGCACAGTACGCGCTAAAACAACTGCCACACGGTTGCCAACCTTACGGGTCAGCGTACGGTCGGGACTGTTTCAACTGCACGGTCGCCAACGAGCCATTCTGTCGTGATATTCGAGCAGTAAAGACGTTTTTTGTCTATCTTCTTTTTAACATTCGCATCTGGCTCAATATTTCAATTTCATCACCAAAATCTCCAAAGTTAGGCTCTTCTGTTTGGTTTATCCCCCTTTTCCTGCCATTTTGCACGTTTTGTATGACAAATGATAGAAATGCGTGTGACCGAGGCGGCGGCGGCGAATCTCAGCGAATCAAGTACTCGCGGCTGACTCACCGACGCGACGACACGCGGCCGGCTCTTGGTCGCTGGCGCAGCGCCCGCAACCAAGGACGTTGAAGATCAGATCAAAAGCCAATGACTAAAAATGGCGCCTTTTTTCTTTTCGCCTCTTTTTTTAGCGCGGCCATCAATCAAACTTGAATATTATAGTTTAGAATAAAGTTACAAACAAAACTTTATGAGAAGTAAATCTCTACAGGGTGTTAGGGTAAACAGTTGCATTACTTTAAGGGGTGATTGTACCCATGATACTGAACAATTTTCCCGAAGAAACCTGTAGGAAATTCGCAAAAAAAATTTTCGTCTTTTCATACAAACATTCGATCAACTGATTGCATTTAGTATGGAAAGCCCAAAATTTTTTTTGCAAATTTCCTATAGGCTTCTTAGGGAAAGTTGTACAGTATCATGGGTACAATCGACGCTTAAAGTAATGCAACTGTTTACCCTAACACCCTGTATACTCAGTCCGCACGGAGATATAAAGACTTGAAGTGAACGTAATGATTATATTTTCAACTTCAAGTTTTTATATCTCCGTTCAGACTGAGTTTAGTATATACATGTAATAACAAGTTTTTTTTGTTACATTATTCTGAACAAAAATATTCAAGTTTGGTTGATGGCCGCTCTAAAAATAACGTCGAAAAATAAGGCGCCAACCTTCCATACAAAACCCGCATTGTCTTTTGGTTGCAACGCGCTGTCTACACGTTTCTAAACCGCGAAGGTCACATTTGTCGGACGTCAAGTTGGCAACCGTGTGTCAAGCCTATTAAATTCGCTTACAATTTTATTTACAAGGTTGTATGGTCACCGCGGAGGAGATCCACGCGCTTCCAGACTGCGCCGAGCCCTGGCGACCCCGAGTGCGTGGTTCTCGTCGACGGTGACCGTACACGTACACGTACACGTACACGTACAGTGCACAATTTAGTGTGACCGAACGGGGCCGGGGGCGGCGCTAGTGAACACAGCGCTCCACTAATCAAATTACATAATACAAAATGAGCTACTCATTTTGAAAAGTACGGTAGTCGAAAAGGATCCAGAGAGTAAAATCATTTCAAATCACAAAAAATCAGATCAAAGTTTATCGATCAAGAGAAAGAAAAGGAAATAGAAAGTTAAATTTACAAGCTTTTCCCGAATTTACTTTGTGAAGTGGACCCTTTTTACCCGACTGCGTCAGAAAGAGGTTATTCACATAATAAATCGATTTGTCATTCTGTGTGCGGGCGTTACGTAGATTTTAATAATGTAAGAGAGATTTAAATTATAAAGTGTTATCAATATAACCACAGAGAAAGGATAAGAAAGAGTGATATTCTCCATACCAAGTGGCGTATCTCGGCAAAAGCTTAAAATCGTCTCTTAGATGGCGCTCAATCCTTGTTCGCGAGTACATGACTCGCCAATATAATACGCTAAGAAATTTTGATTACTCTTCCAATATCATGAACGAAACCGACTATGTAAGAGAGGTAGCTTAGGTAATTAAGCAGAGTAGTAGATCCGAGATTGTTGATGCTAAAATAGCGAAATAATGCTCATACCAAGATCTAGCGAACTAGAATGTATGAGAGATGTGAGAATACCGATCTTTAGTTTTCCTTACTCTATGATATAAATATAACATAGCATCGTATAGTATAGTGTAGTATAGTATAGTATAGTAAGGGCGAGCCCCGGCCTCCGTCCGGCTCCGGGCTCCGGGCGCGTCCCCCCGAGGCGCGAGGTGCAGTCGCGGCAGCCTCGCGCCTCGGGGGGACGCGGCGCGGCGCTTACATTTATTTATTGAATATAGTAGTCTTTGATAAGTTATATGTCAAGATAGACAGTCGAAGCTACGAAAGCGTCGAAAAAATTTACAAACAAAGGTCGATTAACCCTATCACTATGCACGCATACAGAGATAAGTTGTATGACGTCTCACGCACACCAACATACGAAAGTTGGTCCATTTGTTTTAGTACGTTAGAATCGTGAGGCTCTATCTTGACATATAATTAATCAAAGATAGCAGTGGTGTCGCTGGTGTGACGTCACGCGCGGCGCTACTCGTCGGCGCGGGTGGGGGCGGGCGCGGGGGCGGGGCGCATGGGGGGGAAGTGCCGCGGGTCGCGCAGGTCGAAGGCGCCGCGCGGGGGCGAGCCCTCCAGCGCCGCGCCCAGCTCGCACGCGCGCTCCGACTCTGCACACACACGCGCACGCTCAGTACCATACACCCACAAGCACACATACACACACACACTCCGCCTCGCTCGCGGCGACCGCTACCTATCTCATGTTAGGGCATGATTCGCATCGATAGGTTACGATCGTGAATTAATAATCGTCGCTTTCTACCGATAGCATTTTCTAAGAAGGAATACGGGACGTGCCTATTTTATGAGGCCTTCGACTTCGTATACATCTACGACTACTATAAAACTGTAACAGAACCGTTTCCTTCTGTACATCGAAGATATTTACGAAATAAAAGCTTATGAAAATTCGTGACGCTCGAACAAAGGGCCAGACAAAAAATCCTAATATCGGTGATTCGTAGTCGGGGATACCGAAAAACCATATGGTTATTATAGGGTTTTTCGGTGTCCCCGACTACGAATTTCTTCGATTTGTTTGTTGTTTCAACGGCCGTTTGTTCGAGCGTCACGAAAAAACAACTAGACCTATTTTGATGAAACTTTATTCTTTTTTCGTTCTATGATGGGAGCTGGTGCGGACAAAGTCGCGGGCAAAAGCTAGTAGGTGCAAAATAAAATTATTGCAAATGGACCACTTAGAACGCAAAGTTGATATAAGATAAATCGAGCAGTCGCCTCGGGCGGAGCGCCGCGCCGGGGGGACGAGACGGGACGCGATGAGCGAGTGAACTAACGGGCACCTACACGTCTCGGCCGGTACACGAACGGTTATGATTGTGAATAACATAACAGTCTGTCCGACATGATATGATGATAACTATAATAAAAATGTATCAATCCAAATCAAGTTTAACAATTTTACAGACTTGAAAAATCAATTAAATTCAACTTCCTGCCCGTCCTGTAACATTATCGTGTAGGTAGCACTGACATTCGCTCGCCGCGTCCACGAAGCATTCACGATGTAAATAATACTTCTTTCAATAATACAAATTGATCTGCTTTGTTTAGTTCAAGATGTTAACAAAAGCGCTTAATCTTAAAATCGTTTATTATTCCGTGAAGATTTATCATTAGATATTTATATAAATAAATTTTCTGCCGAATCTATGAAGTAAAAAAACGTTTTTATTAGAATCTACGTTGCGTTGGTCAGATATATTATGTTTTTCCTGAACGCCATGAAAAGAAGCTTCATACTATTTTGACTAATCAAAGTCAATGAAAAGCCAATGCCTATAAATGGCGCCTTTTCTTTTTCGTATATTTTTGGCGCGACCATCAACCAAATTTTAATATTTTAGTTCAGAATAAAGTAACAAACAAAACTTGTTATGCCAAGTACCTTTATCTCTAAACTCAGTCCGAAAGGAGATATAAAGGCTTAAGTTCATTTACTACAACCCTTTAATTATAATATCCTTTCGGACTGAGTTTAGAGGTATAATATTTTTTTTCATAATTAATTGAGTTTTGCGTGCGTGTTAGCACTGCAATTCCGCCAGTGTCAAGTATTTTGTCGGAGTGTCTATCCCAATCTTAGGGATTTTTTATGATCATGAATAGGAAGAGATTGCGGAGCCTCGTGACAGACTGAAACGCGAACCGCACGAACACCACGCGAGACAAGTGCTCGTGTCAGAACCTGCAACGTGACCCCGCAGATATACATTTAATAACAAGTTTTGTTTGTTACTTTATTCTCAACTAAAATATTCAAGTTTGTTTGATGGCAACCATCCTCATCATCCTCATGGCAGCAATCATCATCCACCAAAAAAGAAAAAGAAAAGGCGCTACCTTCCATACAAAAACCCACATTGTCTTTTCTAATATCTGTCTGTGGTTTGTCATGTAAGTCCTCTTAATTTGTTAACGTCTTGTAAAATAATCGCGAGTGGTTCGTTTGTCTCTCAGACAGTCAGACAGTAACAATATAAGCACTAGCACAAGGTAGACGTGACAGTATATACAATACAATATATAAGACAGAACCCATCCACACGAGGCACATACATACATGTATACAGACTGCGAGGGGGCGGGGCGGGTCGCTGCAGCTCGACTCGATAGAAACGTGAGGTAGGAAGTGAACGCTTTTGTTTAAGAGGATAATAATTCGGAGCGCGCTCCATACAAATGAAGTCTGGTTATATTTTCAATACTAATGTCACAATTTTTCAGAAACAATCTAAACACTAATCTCTATGCTTGTATGTTGTCAGATTTTCGTTAAAATATACAGGGTGTTAGGGTAAACAGTAGCATTACTTTAAGGGGTGATTGTGAGTGACCCATGATACTGATCAACTTTCCCTAAGAAACAAACTTTCCCTAGGAAATCGACGAAATTATTTTTTGACTTTTCATATTAAATGCTATCAACTAATCAAACGTCTGTATGAAAAGTTTTTTGCGATTTTCGTAAGAATAGGTTTCCTGGGAAAGTTTATCAGTGTCATGGGTACAATCACCCCTTAAAGTAATGCAACTTGTTTACCCTAATACCCTGTACAGTTTGAATGCTAGGATTAACTTAAGATTTGTATGGAAATCTTTGAGGCACTGTAATTTTAAAATTATACATTTTAACGAAAATCTGACTACATACAAGCATAGAGATTACTTTCTAGATTGTTTCTGAAAATTTTCATTGACTTTAATTGGTTAATATTGAAAATATAACCAGACTTCATTTGTATGGAGCGCGCTCAGAATTATATCCTCTTAAATGACAAGAACAGAATTATCTCAACTATATTCCAATGAAGTTCCGACAAAAACGATCACGATATAACAGACTATCTACTCACTCCTATCGAGAGACTCGCACGTTTTGTACTCACCGTTATAGTTTATACAGAAGAGACGTGGCGTGGGCATGTGGCGGGGGCGGGTGACGTGCGCGGACATTTGTCACGTCGCTTCATAAATTATACTGAAGTGGCGGAGATGCGTGGCGCGGCGAAAGCACAGTATGAAAGAGTATCTATTACTACATACAGTATGGACACTCCCTGCCTCCCACCGACCTTTTATCTCACCCCAATAATACTTAAATAAAAAAATATTTGATTATTCTATGGCGTCGATTTGAATTTAATTTCATAGCTAACACTTTTTCAGAGCCTTTTTCATAAATAAATGTTCAAACGTACAAAACAGTTCAAAATAAATCAATAACAATGACAGTATAATTTGAAAAAAAAAATTGTTTGTCTCGAAATCATGCTTTTTATCTCAAAAAATTACTATAACACCAAGCTTGCGGATTACTAAAATAGCTTCCTTGTTTTGTTAGCTTTCTAAAAAGTGCTAAACTGTTCTAAGAACAATGGGAAGTAAATGTAAAAAAAAAAGGTTTTTTACTTATAGTACGGGTTACGTAGCGGCAACATTCTTTTGGAGTAAAATTAAATGAAAATTCCTTAAATAACAATATTAACCAATTTACACATCTTGCTGCAGGTGTGCAGGTGGCATGGAAAGTGAGTAGCAGGGAGTGTCCATACTGTATGTAGTAGATACTTACGACTGATGTGACGAGCGCCACTCGAAGGCGGTGGCGCGGCACCTAGTGGGGGCTGTCCCCTGGAGGCGCGGGCGCGATTCTCCTTTACGACAAAAACGACGCTATGCTACGTACTGTAAGGTTTATATTGCCGCACCACGTCTCTTCTGTTTAAACAGCACCTAAGGCCAGTATTAATAAACTAAACTCCAACGTTGGCGGCCTCTTAACATGACGCTTTAGTATGCGTTTGAGCCTATCAGGGTTGAGTTTGGTTTATTAGAGTAATGACCTAAGAGAATTGATTTATTTATTCCTTGAGGAGCAACTTTGAGCAGTTTTGAACTTTATCCAGTAATTAATATTGCGGTAAAATTTTAAAGGCGGCATTTCTACTAGGTGTGGTGAGTAGTACAAAACCGACCAGTGATCTAAACCAGCGTTTCCCAAAGTGTGTTGCGTGGAACTCGAGGGTTCCGTGAATCGAAGAACGAATACAGGGGGTCATTCATGGCGCTCCCCCAAAATCGTGAAAAACTAAATCGCTTCTTAGCGATAAGACCGCCTTATTTTGTGCCTCTTGTATTTTATTTCTGTATTTTACTGTTTATGTTTTTGGTGTAAAATAAAGTATATTTGATTCATTGATTGAACTATTAGGACGCGATAAGTCAGTCGAGAGACTCGGGCAAAAATGTAGTATTAATACAGAGGGTTGTATCACAAATCTAATCTGAGTGTAAAAAATGCTGAGGTCGCTTCGCTCTCTCCAGGTAGATATTTCGTTTGCCCATTGCATACAACCGATCTGTATCTACCTGGAGAGAGCGAAGCGACCTCAACATTTTTCTTAATAAGGCCGAAATGGTGAAGTTCATAAAGTCATCATCATCATCAGTCTATAAACGTCTCACTGCAGGGCACAGGCCACCACCACGCGTGCCCAATGCGGATTGGTAGACTTCACATACACATCAGAATTTCCTCACGATGTTTTCCTTCACCGTTTGAGAGCAGTCGGTCGGTATTACGTACATAAGTTAGAAAAACTCATTGGTAAGTACAGTCCATACCTCTCCGCAACGCGCCACTAACGTTCATTTCATAAAGTAAGTTGTTTTAATTCAAGCCAGAGATATAGGCAGGCGCATAGAAGCAATAAAAGCGACGATAGCCCATACGGAAGAGAGCTAGCGCCTCAATCACGAGGCCGCGGTTCGATTCCTGGCCTGTACCACTAAGTTCTTCGGAATTTATGTACGGTTGTATTTATTATTTACTAGCTCGGCGGTGAAGAAAAACATCGTTAGAAAACCTGCATTCCCGAGAATGAAAAGAAAATACCCTAAGTTCGGAGGTTTGCGTAAAATATGGTTGAGCTTGGGGCGAACTCAAAAGACCAGCGATGGTCGCAGTGTTACATAACGACCCTTGCTTACAATAGCCCAACCACAAACAGTAATAATAGAAGCACTGAGTACCGCACCGTTGGTAGAGTGTGTGTGTGTGCGTTGAATGACAAAGCTATAGTTTTAAATTCGTAGTGCTTGCTTCGCTCGCTCCATAATATTTTAATTTAACTGTCACATACCTACAACAATTTTGGCTACAACCTAGAGGCAGTTCCTACCTACTGTAAAATTTTCCTGCCTTTCCAAAAATGAATTCTGATAGGTGACATTAATTTGTCAATATATATAATAGGTGTGTTCAAATGAACCGCATTAAGTATGTTCATTTACCTACTATTCTCGGGAAGGATTTTTGCTCTCATTTCAATTCCTTTATTTACTTATTGTTATTTCGTGTTGTGTTCTATAAAATAAAAGGGATTGATTACGTGGCTTTACAACTTTGGGAACCGCCGGTTTAAACCGCGGAGCGGGTTCAGTGGACCCCGCGTTCATACCGTCCGTTTCAATTAATTCACGGGTAGATTCCATGGTATACTCTAGAACTGCTCAAGAATGATCGTCAAAAGGTGGTCGAGCTCGATACCGATGAGGTAGCCGGAGAGTCGTCCCGGCGGCGCGCCGCACTCCCCGGTCGCCCGGCGCCTCGGGCGGGGCGGGGGCGGGGGGCACTAACCTGCGGGCACTGGGCGCTGGGCACAGGGCACAGGGCACCGCGCGGGGCACTAGGCGGCGCGGAGGTCGTCCCGGCCGGGCGGCGCGCCCGCGCCCGCGCCCGCGCCTGCCACACACTCGGGTCAGTCACTCGGACTCGGTCACACGGCACGCTACACACACTGGGGGCGGGGGAGGGGAGGGCGCGGCGGCGGCGGGCCATGGGGCGGCGCCGCGCCGCGCCCGCATACGTACTCATACGACTCTGCGCTCGGGGGGTGGGAGGGGCGGTGGCGGGGGCAGTACCTGACATCCGCGCGGGGTCCCGGCCGCGCAGCGCGCCCGCGTAACTGTTGCCGGCCGCCGCTGCACACACACATCGTTAGCGCGGGGCACCCGGCATCCGGCATCCGGCACCCGGCATCCGGCACCGTGCCGTGCCGCACCGCGCCTACTGTCTCCCGCGCGCCGCGCTCCAATAGATATCGACCGGAACACGAACTTCATACGAGCGCGCAAGGCTAAAGTTGTCCCGCGAAAAAATCTTAGTTCATTTATTGCTATGAGAATAGAAATGGCGTATACAGGGTCCGACTTAATACGCCGATGGTTTTTTAAGAGGACAATCAATTAAACCATCGAACTAAACAACTTTATCTATGGCACCAATAACCAAATCACGAAAAAAAAATATCAGCTATCACATAGGTTAGTTAGGTAGATTGGAATCGCGCAAGATTGCAGTTTTGTATAGAACAGCTGATTTATTTGCGCGATTTCGACCTTGGTCCCAAAGAGAATGTTGTTCAGTTTGATGTTCTGATCGTCTCCTTATAAAACCGTCAACATATTAAGAAGGGGTTGGGGCTGTTTAGAAGCGATCTCATCTCTGAATATCTTCAGAACGTTCTAACGTTCTCTTTCACTCGGTCGGAGCGACAACATCTAAGTAGCGACGCGCGGGAGACAGTAGGAACATAATTTTGTAAACGTCCAAGAATGTGATGTGTACGTGTCGCAATTGGATTCAAATTTAATAGTATGATAACGCGTCCTATCAATGTAATTATATCATTCTCACCTAACACGCATTCGTATTTAATCAAACAGTATAGATAGTTGAATCGACGAAGACGCGCCCACTCTTTGTCCTAATCTTTTTCAGTGCAAGTTTCCAGTGTACGGCTCGCGTGTTTGTTCTGTCGCTACGCTATCTGTAATGCGTAGCGACAGAACAAATACGCGAGCCGTACACTGGAAACTTGCACTGGAAAAGATTAGGACAAAGAAAGGGCGTGTCTTCATCGATTCAACTATCTACAGGGTGTTAGGGTAAACAGTTGATACAACAGAACAGATCAGAACAGAACAGTTATAAACTTGTCTATCTTCTGTTTTTGTAGGTATGTAAAGCCTAAAAAACTGCTAGGATCAATTATAACCATGTCAAGTAAGTACATAAATTAGTTTCAATGATTATCAGCAATTTTTTTATTTTTCTGATCGGGATTTAGATAGGCACACGACAGCGCTCGGATTGAAAAAAACCTGCTACTGTTTATAATTAATTTCTTAAAACTTTTGTTAAAATTAACGTCAGATCTTTTTGTGAATAACACGAGAATTCTCGTGTTCACACAGCTCAAAGACTGTATTATTTTACTCGATAAATCTTTGCGAACGAATGAACATTTTTTACATATAAAATTATTCAGATGTCGATTTAAAACGTCAACCATGATATATTTATTCCTCAATAAAATTATGTTTCTATTTCAATAGTGTTTTCGACCCAGGGGGTCTACCCGGGTATTCGAACTTCGCGATTGCGTAAACGTTTTCGTTCCAATGTCAAATCTATTACAATGAAGTTCGGACCGAAAAGGTTGCGATATATCGAAAATCCAAAGTCCGGGTACAGGGCTAGGACGGACGAAGTGTCGGTTCGTCTTATTTTCAATCGCAACGCACACATCACATTCTATTTCATAGAACGACCATCGGTGATGCCGCGTTGACGCTGCAACGGAACTGTGATATAAATACATAAATAAATATAGAGAACCTCTGTGAGTCGCGATGAGATGACGGAGGAATGAGTAGCGAGGGAGCCGCGAGTGGGGGACGGGGGGACGGGGGGGTGCGGGGGGTGGGCGAGGGGGAGGGTGAGGTGACTGTAGGGCGGGGGCGGCGCGACGTCCCCGAGGGCGGGGCGCCGCGCCGTCCGGCCCGATGCTGGCCGAGCGAGTCTCAGTTCAGGCGGGGTGGCGTAGCGTACATAAGTTGTCAGACGGGCAACTGATCCCAGGCTTTCTGTCTACGTCAAACAGCTAATATGAGTCGAGGGGAGCAGCGCACGCTCCATATTGGTCGAGACCAAGTTTGCGATCGTGTGATCGGCCTTTTAGACGGGTGATACCCGTTCAGTCTGGTCATGTCAGATTGATAAAAATTATTAAATTATATATTAAAAATTCTTTTGTTAGGTTAGGTTAGACAATAATTTTGGCATCAATTTTACCAGACTGACGTGAAAATGAGTGAGTAACACTTATCCTGTAAATTGGTCAACGGGCGATTCGGTTTTGACAGAAAGCATACAATCGATTACTCGTCTATCGGGTGGTATATGTGGTGGTACCTTCGTGGTTCTGCGCGGGGGTGTCGCGCGCGGGGTGGGCGTGGGCGTGGGCGTGGGCGTGGGGGTGCGGGGGGTCGAGCAGCGCGTGCTGGCGCAGCAGCGTGCACTCGCCGCCCTCCGCCGCGTCCAGCGCGTACACGTACAGCACGCCCTGCGACGTCGCCACCAGCAGCCGCGGCGCGCGCGACACGCTGCGACACACTACACGCTACTATATCTGTATATATATGTATATGTCTATGGTGTCCATATCGGTAGCTAGTCGCCGCGCCAGTGCTAAGTGTCAACACGAACACGCGCGCGCTGCGGTACTAACTGCTACGCGCTCACCTGCACAGTGCATACACCATAGAACATTATAAGAGGGGTTAGAAATGCAAAAAAGCGTTTTTGCTTCGGAGGCGGCTGTCGCCACATGTCTTCCTGCTCGCGCTGCTACTACTATTTATGCCCTCTCGCTCACACCACACCGCGCGCCGTACAGTGTTTTGCAAATCATTGCATAGCCGTGAGACACGCGTTCCACGCCTACTTTGCACTTGTAACCCCTCCTATACGGGCACTACATTCTCGCCGAGAACGAGAGTGTGGATGCTCTTTATTGTTTTCGCGGCGTCATAAGCCGTAGTAATTTTCCTTTAAAGTTCTAGCGAGAGTGAAGTGGCTGCTGTATAATGGCATGGTATGGTACGGCATGGCAGACAGACCTGGTGATGGCGGCGCGCGCGCGGTAGCCGGTGTGGGGGAGGCGCGCGGAGGCGAAGGCGCGGCCCTGCGTGAGCACGTCGGCGAGGTGCTGCGGCAGGTAGCCGGAGCCGGCCTGCAGGCCGCGCGACAGCCACTCCATCCAGCCGCCCGCCTCGCCCTCCGCCTCGGGCGCCGCCTCGCTCGCCGGCGCCACGCCCGCGGGCGCCGCCGCGTCCCCCTCCGCCTCGCCGCCCGCGCCCGCGCCCGCGCACCCGCCCGCCCCCGCGCCCGCGCCCGCCGACTCGGTCAGCTTGAACACGTGCACGGTCTCCGTGTTGGAGGTGGCGGCGAGGAAGACGCCGCACGCGCTGAAGGCGAGGCACGAGATGGAGACGCAGCGCTTGACGCCGCGCCGGAACTCGTAGAGGCGCGCGCGCTCGGGCACGGCGAACACGCGGATGACGGTGCCGCGCTCCGAGGCGGTGGCGAGGCGGCGGCCGCACATGGACCAGGCGAGCGCCGCGAGGGGGCTGTCGTGGGCGCTGATCGCGCACTTGGCGTTGAGGTGCACCGCGTCGAAGATCTGCACCTCGCCGGCCGCGCTCGAGCCGGGGTACGCCACGTGGCAGTGCTCCACGGAGGGCGAGAGCGCGCAGAGGCCGCGGGGGTTCGGCGGCGTGTCCCGAATCGTGTGCAGGATCTTCATGTCCCGGATGTTGTGGATGTGCAGCGACTCCTCGAGGCACACGATCAGCCTCTGCGGGCGAGACACACGTCACAGTCAGCGAATCGTAGATTCATAATGTATATTCATTGGGATAGAATTTTAGAACATCTAATTATTAGCTTTACCGCTTATGAGCAACAGAGGGTGCCACATTGTAAAATAAATTAAAAAAGAGTTTTCAGCCGATACAAGAATCGAACCCACCCAAATCGTGAGCCGATCGTCTAGGCCACTAGACCACCAAAACAGTGATTAATATGAGCGAAATGTTTCACTACTACAGCGGTGAGATGTGGTGAGGTGAGGTGTAGTGGCACAGTATAACACAGAGGACGTGCGAGCTAGAGCTACTCACCGAGCGGTTCAGTTTGACGGCGAGGATGGTGTTGCTGTAGCTGTAGTTACATATCTCCGTCCCCTTCTTGTAGTGGCACACTATCAGCTTCCTGGAAACGATAGGCGCATACCATTTCAATTACTACCGTAACAATTAATACCGTAACTTACTATATGGAAAGATATTTTGTGGTATATGCCTAAGTTTACCCTTTTACCGCGACTAAACGTTACGCGCTACAACACTGTGACAAACGTAGCTGACTAAGCTATACTTAAGTTAATTATATTATTTATCGATTATGCTCTCTTGTACGGATCGTTGACAATACAACACGTATCCTACAATGTGTGGTTTTATTCAATACTTCATTCGACCTACATTCCTGTCTCACTTCAATTTTGTCAACACTTAAATACGATACAAATAGTATAAACAGTTTTATCTTTTATTTTAATAAATACGCATCAATGTTGCTAACTCGGTAACTATAGGTGTAAACGATTATAATGTCCAGTACATGTGACGCGAATGAACGAAAGTGAACGTGCTTCTGACGTCGCGACCTCGGGATCAGCTGGACGCCTCACGTCGAGGCGATGACGATGTCTACATTGAGATGCAACTCAGATGTTAGCACCTCAGACACATCTTATCACACTACGGAATGCGAGTCGACCCCGCACGGCCGGACCAATAATAAACTAATAATTAATCTTGTCTCTTTCAATGTAAAGAGAATTTCGAGAAAACTATAAAGGTTGTTGGAGTGTGACATTGACAGTGAGAAGAGAGCGCGGGGGTACGGGGCGGGGCGGGGGTGCTGTGTTGTGTAAGAGAGGAGGGCAGCCAAGTTCACGAGCGAGCGCGGGCGTCATGATCACAAGCACAGAAATACACCCGACGACAACACACCTATTATTAGATCTTACTCTATATTCAGTACTAATTGGTACTAGAATGCTGTTAAGACCAGCTCTGAAGCTGGACGACTATAATGAAGAGGGCATTGTATAGCGTCCTTCTTAATATACTAACGGTTTTTAACGGGGTGATCAGACCATCAAACTGAAAAACGTTCTCTATGGCACAAAAGTCAACATACAAAACTGCAATCCTACTCGACCCAAAATCCAAATGTATGGGACAGCTGATTTTTTTTGTCGCGATTTCGACTTCGGTCCCACAGAGAAAGTTGTTCAGTTTAATAGTCTGATCATCCTATTAAAAAGTCAGCATATTAAGTTGGACCTTGTATTATGTAGCAGGGAACTTGTCGTTCCTCTCAGCTCCCTTCGCATAGACCATGATATAACGAACTTTTGAGTTTGTACACACATAACGTAACGAACCTGATACGAAACAAAACAGAAGGTTTGACGGCCCGGTAGCACTGTCTGTAGTGAACCTGCTGGCTGTACCGAGTGTCGCGGGTTCGCATCCCGTAAGGGACAAATATTTATACGATGAATATGAATATTTATACCCGAGTCATGGATGTTTGTATCTATATATGTATTCTATATCGTTGTCTATTCATCATAGTACAAGTCCAGGTACTTTAAATGAGACTGTATAATTTGTGTGACAATGTCCAAAATACTTTTTAAAAAAAACGAGCGAGTGATGGTCTGAATCCAGAACCTGCAGCTGCACTCAAACATTGTTCAATGTGTCTTATACAATGTGGTTTGTATTAAAAGTGATGAGCAGTGAGTGATCATTTAATATAATCATAACTATTGATTCAATTAGTTATCTAACTAAATCTATGAAGTCATTACTTTTCGTCGACGTTCGATGCCTTTCAACCTAAGCTTTCAACAGAACTAGCTAAGGTCATCATCATCATCATCTCAGCCGATGGACATCCTCTGCTGGATATAGGCCTCCCCCAAGGATCGCCATAACGACCGATCCTGCGCTGCCTCTCATCCAACGGGTTCCCGCCGCCTTCACCAGGTCGTCGGTCCACCGCGTGGGTAGACCTACCCACGCTGCGCTTTCCGGTACGCGGTCGCCACTCGCTAGCTAAGGTGGAATCCTGAAATTGTAACTATAAAGAGTAATTGCACTTATAAGAATCACGATTCAGTTCATCTCTTTATACTAACACCTGCTTTCTAGAGATGACTAGACATGTTTCTATTAAGATAAGAACTGAATCGTGATTCTTATAAGTGCAATTGCTCTAATAGTTGCTCAAGGCCCACCTTAGTAGACAAATAATATTTATGTAAAGTAGGTCACTGAGTCACAAATAAACTCTGCTATTTTACAGGAAGGTCTTAAAATAAAATGGCAATCACATCAACACAAAAAACACGATCCTATAGATAACAATATAAATAACATGCGTAGTTGTACCAACTGCGTGCGTAATGAATTAGTTTATCAATATGGTGACGGAGGAAGTCGCGTCGACCGATAGCAAAGCCGCGGCCGCAGCTGAGCAGCTGCTCGCGACAACACAACAGAATCTTATCAATTATACGTGTACGAGCGATATGTACGAGCGCAAGCAGGCGACTCATCTTCATTGTTGTTCTATGTAGGTAAAATTCATTTTTCTTTCAATATTAAAACATGTCCCGGCGACATTGCCTACGCTCAAATAGCTCAAGAGTTATAAGCCGGGCCGTGTGGTTCCGAGACTGCCAAAATGCTAGGAGGATAGCTGATTCTGACTGCCCCGAGGAGGGGTTAGGTTATAGTCTAGACTTCACGAAAAGTTGTAGTAGGAAATAGTAAAGTAAATATGTTTTGATGTGCAGGTACACAGCGGCACCGGGCGGCACGCAGTCTGCGGCTCTCAACGTGACGCAGACGTGGGAATGACGTCCCACGCCAGTTAACGCGCTGTTGAAATGCGTACCTTGCGAAGTATGTGTTGTTACTTTGAGAGAGATAAAGAAATTGTGTGATTAGAGAAAGGTGAAAGATGATATTGTAACAGGAATTGAGAAAGGTTTGCTTCGTTGGTTTAATCATGTGGATGAGCGACAGCAGATGTACAGATTTATTATACGATTTTCAAAGTGTCGGTAGAAGGCGCCCTTGTAGGCATATGATCACGATTATGTTGCCCGAGCAGTCATAGATAGGTTTCCTCACGATGTTTTCCTTTACGGAAAATGCTACAGTTATTGGGACTTCATATGCGCAATAATTTTTTTTGGGACCTTAGTAGAAAACCTCACATACCATAGATTTGATGGTGGTGGTACAAAAACTCAGTACTTGTAAAAAAATCAGCACGCTTGCGGGCTACATCGATTGGGAAGCTGCCCTGAAATTGAATCGGGCCGCAAGTTTGACATGCCTGCCTTAGACAATATGGTTATCTTTGACGGCCCGGTAGCACAGTCTGTAGTGAACCTGCCTGCTGTGCCGAGGGTCACGGGTCGTTGTACCAATATATGTATTCTATATTGTTGTCTAGTCATCATAATACAATTCCAGCCTAGCTAGCATGCCACCCACGAAAAAGCGTTTAAACGAGAAAAACGTCATGCGCGCTCTTTCTGGCCTACGTAAAATAATAAAGATGGAGGCACATCTCGATTTTTGTCGTTTTCTCGGGGGTGGCATGCTAGCTACTACGCATGCAGGTATTTCAAATGTGACTCGATAATTTGTGTGACAATGTCCAAGAGATTTTTTTTTTATTTATAGGACGTAGGTATTCCGATCAAATCGGTTACGTCCTACAGAAAGGTGAGGTGCGGAATACTCGAAACCGGCGGGCATGTATGGATATGAAAGAGGCGAAAGAGGTACGTAATGATAGTAGTAAGTGGCGCTTTAGTCTCTGCCTTCCCCAATGGGAAAGAGGCGTGACGTTAAATTATTTTATTACATACCTCTAATACAGGTAATAATATAAATAAAATAAAGTGATCTTTTTTGGCAGTTTGCCTATGCATAGCATTTGCTCTCCATTATTATCTCTAGACAGTAGGAAGAGAACATACATTGATGCTAATGTGACTAATATTATGAGCCATAACATTTTTGAATATCAGTAATAGGTACACAATCGGAAAGTACGGATAATACTAGTTATAAAAGAAAGATCAATCCAATATCTAAACTAGGAACCGCATACAAATTACAGAGCCTAGGAAACCATAATAGACGCTGCACAATATGATTATTGTCTGTATAATAATATGTTTATATTGTTGCCTGACTAATCATCAATGTACCTACCTACTGCCAGTTTAATATGGTGCAACATGCTGATTGCACCATATTGAAAATAATGATATAGCACATAGTAGAGGATATTTTATTTGACATAGTTTCATCAATATCTTTATGATACTGTTTTGATGTATATTGTAATGTTGCCCGATTCAAATATACAGTTTTGTAACAAAACACCCTTGTTATATTTAAAGGGGTGGTTCAGACCATCAAACTGTTTAATTTTCACTATGAAGCCAACATCTAGTAAAAATCGACTCGAATGTTTTATTAAGTTGCAATTGTTAATGTTTCTGTGCATGCATATTTAGGGTTGCAATCTAGATTTAAACTATATGTTCTTATGTGTTATTATTTCACTGATTGTTTCCTGTTTTGTGAGTCAAATAAAAATAAATATTTGAAAAATAAATCGACTATGTCTCCATAGTGAAAGTTGTTCAATTTAATGGTTTTAACTCTAAACTAAACCACCCCTTTAAATACGACTAATGCGTTTTGTTACACCTTGTGTAAGGTCCAACAAAATTAGCTGAAACCAGCTGAAATTAGCTGGACCGGTTAACTGTCAGAATGGGCAGTTCAACCGCTGGTTGGCTGAGCAAGTCCGCTGCTAAGCAGAGCAGTGAGTCTATACCGATTTGAGGGGTCGTCTGTCCCATGGCCAAGACTAATAAAAAAAGAAAATCAAACCTATGAGGTTTACGTTATTACGCTAATTAAACTTCTGTCACAAGATTGTCGCTACGAGTGACAGGAGGCAATAAAAAATATAAAAATAAACATGTAATATAATGTTAAATAAGTGTGAACGGACCTGGGCGCGGAGACGGTGACGATGGCGACCAGCGAGCTACTGAACAGGCGGTCGACGAGGCAGGTCTCCTGGCCGGAGCGGCTCGCGTAGATCTCCTCCACCCCGTCGTCCGGCGTCAGCGCGAACAGGTGGTACCCGCTGCTGCTGCCCGCCACCAGCGACCTAAGTACAGTATTATAGCACACCATAAGCACGACTTTATTCACTGTGGGGGAAGTCAGAGATATTCTGAAACCTCAGAACATCCTCGTTTTTCTAGTACCGAAACTCTGCCCAGTATGATGGGGAGTGAGCCCGACGCCACTTGTATCGGACAGTGGGTTCAATCCATGCCTCGAAAATGAAGGTTTTCTCAGCGGTTTCTTCACGATGTTTTCCTTCACCGAAAAGCCAGTGGTGTTACAAGCACATATGTCACTGAGATACAAATACCTTAACAAATGTACTCTTTGCACATCTCTATTTTAGAATTCGCTGTATGAAATTCTATGAAACCTCGCACACTTATCCACGACGAATCGGACAAATCCCATAAGAATTCGGATGATGTCATCAGATTAACGGTGCGGACAATAAGCATAATAAATTATTGAGGTTGTTATAGATTGCTGTATGGACTATAAAGCCAAAGACTATGATGATTAACTTGTAGATTTGCTCAGGTTTTGAGCAAATCCAATATCCTAATAATTTAAAGATCTGGATTACACATGGATGGATTAAAGCCAATGCAGACGAAGTCGCATAAAACAGCTAGTCTAGAATAAAACCTGATGAATGAAAAGTTTGTCATTTCAACAAAAAATCTTAGTTGTATTGTTTTATCTTACATGAGAGCACTGACCTCTCACCTCTGTTATATACTGATACAATACTCTCATTAGTTCAGCTTCCTTTGTCTCTCTTCTAACATATTGTGCACTTGAAAGTGGACAACTAGTGAAAATATTTTGCTCATATTAGTTACATCTAAATTACTCAACATTTGTATGGATTAGTCAGAGTTAGAGGAGCAGCTGTAACAGGCTAATAAGGACAATGGCGTGTGATGATAGTAAACAAAAACAAAACAAAAGACTGATAATATTTGCCAGCTGTTGCTAAAGTCACACTGAAGGACAATACAATGTTAATAGCACTAAGTCAATAGTGACTTGCACTCTGTGGCGCTGGCGGGTGCATCCGGTCCGCACTTGTGTGGTGAGCTGGGGTCATGCTGCAGCTGCACTTCACACTATGTTACGTCTCTGACTGCGATGATAGTCTATACGGAAGAGAGCTAGCGACTCAATCGCGAGTAGAGATCGGATATTGGGATGCATATTTACCTAAACTTCGTTAATCACAAGAATAATGTGGACATGTCTTAATTCATTTATTTTACGAAACAATCTCAGGATCGTTCTTAAGACCCGGGATTGCCAAAATATTGTAGAACTTCGACATTTAAACAACTCGGATAACATGAACAACTCGGTGACAATTTGGTCAACTTATACAATGTTGTCTGAGTTGACAGAGTTGTCCGAGTTGACCAAGTTGTCCCGCCCGAGACAAATTTTTCAATCTTTAATTTGATTCAAGTTGTTCATGTTGTCCGAGATGTTTTGCTCTCGAAAATACTTAATTGGACAACAAGAACAACTTGGACAATTTGACCAATTCAAATTAGCAGGCCAAGTTGTTCGAGTTGTTTACGTTGTAAGAGTTGTTCATGTTGCCCGAGTTGTTTATTTTGTCCGATTTTTCCAAGTCGACTGAGTTGTTCATGTTGTTCAAGTTGTTCTGTTCTGTTGACTACCTACGAGCACCAATATGGCAAAACGGTGCGGGTAGCCCAATTTTTTAATTAACTTTATTCAGAAAGGTACATCCATATTATGTTTTCATTAGGAAAAAAGTTTGGAAAAATGGTTTGATTCCTGTAGTACCACTAAGTTCTATGGAATTTATGTACGGTTGTATTTATCACTATCACTAGCTCGGCGGGTAGGGAAAACATTGTGAGCAAACCTACATACCCGAGTATGGATACAAAATATTTTATCGGATGTATGTGTAAAATATGGGTGAGCTTGACCAAACACAATAGATCAGGAATGGTCTCAGTGTTACATAACAAACCTTGCTTGCAATAGCCCAGCTAACAATAATAATATTATGTCACTGACTGTTTTATTGAATTTGTGATCAGCCATGCTGGGCCTCTTCATTTCCACTCCAACTAGAAGGATCCCATGCTAGTCTCAACCACTGTTTACACATGTCGTCTGAACATGGTTCCTGGTCTGCCTGGCGACCATCTCCCCTCCCATGACCAATATTCCGTTAATACTTTCGATCATCTGCCTTCATTACGTCTGGCCAAGTGTCCTGCCTACTTCCACTTCAGAGCTGAAATCCGACTATACTGGCTACCATTGTTCGGCATCTGATTTCAACATGTTGGATTCAGTCCAGAAGTGTGATTCCTAGCATCACTCTTTTTCTTTGCTCTTTGTGTGACCTTTTTTTTTATACATATGGGTTTGCTCTTGACCTCAATCCAGTCGAGCGAGCTTACCCAGAAGAATCCCATTCACTTGTACTTTAAAGGAATTCGGGTTATAAGCTCTCAGAAATACTGACGCAGGCAGGTCATTCCACTCCTTGGCTGTGCGCATTACAAAAGATTCAGAAAGATGCTTCGTGCGGATATATTGGATGTCAACCAAAAAGGGGTGATATCCCGTGGATATATGACCTTGACTTTATTTACTGTAACTTTAGTCAGATTCCAGGTTTAGGGACCATAATGTAAGTGGGCAGAACACATTAATTAACCTTTCCTCTGTGTTTGTCACGGATCCGATCCAAAGACAATAACCATTCTATTGTGTCTGGAATATCAAAATACAAAGGGTTTAAGCACCTTGGTCTTAAGGCTTTGTGGGATTTTGCACTTCAGTACATCCTGCAGCTAGCTAAATGCGGGCTGCATACATTGTGCTATCTCCTTTTCCTAACCTTGTGGGCCAGAAGATAAACAATGTCATAGATAGATAGTCCAGTTCTTAGCTATTCTGCTTCTTAATATTTAGTTAATTAATTTCAGACAATAGCTATGATGGTCACAGAAAAAATAAATAACTAAAAATTGCTTAGTACAGTCATAATATGTAGCCGATCTTGTAAACGATATTATCAGAAACACAATAACCCTACTGAATTTATTTATATGTATGTTGTTTTTTTTACAATTAAATTATAATACAACGTGCATGAAGGTAACTAATAGATCCCAGAGTATAACAATGCTAATGACATCTATCATAATAATGTAGAGTGGAGTCTAAGTTGTTGCAGGCTGGGTACAGCCACAGTATAAGAAAGAGTATCTAGTGTACAGCTGTTATAGTAGTGTCAACAAAGGATGCTGCAGGCAGGGCCGAGGCCAGCTGATCGCGGGCGCCATGTTGGTGCTCGATGCTCTGTGCTCGGGACGCGAGGTGACGTGACGCCGCGGCTAGCAATGACATTATTGCATCATCGGCCCTGCGCTGCGCCCGCGAGCGCCTTCACGTACGGCGGAGCGCACTCGCTAATGTCGACGCTAATTCGTGACGCTGCGCGCTTTCGCAACAATAGCAACCAAACCTTGAGGTCGCGGCCTGAGAGCTGCACGGCCTACACGGCCCCAAAGCCACGATCTCATTAATGTATAAGTAGACGACTTACGTGCAATCCTGGTTGAACTGAACGAATATTCCTCCTGCTGGTCCATCGGTGGTCTGACCTCCTAAACTCATTGGAACGTTATAAGTGTACGAATTGTTCTAAAAACTACAAACTACGAACGATATACACACTCCGCGACCTTTGCAACCGCGCACGAACAGTCACTCGATGTAAGCAAATATTATAATAAACAGAATATTCGTCACAAGATGTAAAAATTTTGACACAAAGAACGACCTTGCTGCTAAAAACAAGCCCCTCCCGCGCACACAAAGCAGACATTCGCCTTCGCCCCCGAGCCCTATCCCTTCCAAGAAAAATTGGCTGATTGCGCTCCTATTGGTCAAACATAACTGACATTTTTATTTTTGTTCGGATACACACAAATGAAACATTTTCCAAGAGCATCGAGCAGTAAGGTCCGCCACACACATACGGTATTGCGATCCGGAAGGATTCAGGATTCAGTGGTGTCAACTATGGTTACAAAAAATACTAAAATGCCTAAAAAAACCAAATAAAATGACAAGTGCATTTTGAGGCATTTATTAAAACGAAACAAACAATTTCTGTACATTCTTCTATACAGTTTCTGATGTATGCCCTAAGCGCATTCGATATCCGAATAGACTTGTTGTCGATTATTATCCTAGATTAACGTTAATCCAGAAGAATTTCTACTACATTCCATCTTATGTATGCATGCATTTTAAGGCAATAAAGAACTGAGAACTGAGAACTGAACTACATGAGTATTAAAATTTACAATAAAATTTCCGAGAGCCTTAAGCAACTAAACACCAAATTAATGTTTAAAAAATTGTATCAGTGGTTAATAATTAATACTTTTTACAGTGTTGAAGAGTTATTAAATTTTAAGTGTAAGTAAATATGTAATGTAAAATATAAGGTCTAACAAAATCAGGTGAAACTATTTTAAAGGGATGATCAGACCATCAAACTGAACAACTTTCTCTATGGAACCAATATCGAAATCAAAAATTTTTAAAATAATAATGTACACTGATCTACTAATATTTGGGTATTATCCCTGAATGGGGACCTGTGATTTGTTTACTTCTACACTTTACTAACCACGCGCCGCAAGGCCGCACGGCCGCACGGCACACGGCGGCTTCCTTTGAACTCAACGCCACCCCCGCCGCCCTCGCTTGCGTTGCGATTGCGACCTTGCTTTTACGAGCAGTAGCGCTTGAGCCGCCGCGCCGAGAGATCGATTATCGATATGAAATCGCGCGCGCGCGCCTCAACTCTTGCGTTGGGTTACGTACGTGGTATGTTATACCAGCATAGTGTATTGACAAGTGTAGTGTTCCGACAGTACAGACTTCGGTGGATTGGCAGAGGTGGGCCTGACCTGACCTTACGCCACTTGATTTCCATGTATGGGGTCGTGCAAAAACATTAGTGTACGGACAGGACGACGCATGTGGTGTTATTAAATACGTTAGAAACGTAACGTTTTAATCAAAGTGCAAAGACACATCCAAACACGTGACATAAAGTTCAGTGAAAAAGGTGTAATGTACAAAATTTTATGTAAGTACCTACCTACCTACCTACTCCTACTTACCATACCATTGGACCCATTTTTAAACACTTTTTAGAATAATTGTCAAGTATTCATTATTTTTAAAATCGGTAGGTATTCCACTGTCTTAACGTCTACTGATGTGTGACGGGAAATGGTAATATTGGTAATCAAATTTTTAAGCAAAATGCTATCTACGTACAATATCTGCCTACTACACATCCAAAATAAAACAATGTCCAACTGTCAGTCCAACTGTCAACTAGTACGCGTGTCCTGCGCGTAAGTTCACTGACCTCACATTGCCCGGCACCGCACCTGAGTGCGCTGTTCTGTGATGTGAGTGGGTCTGTGATGTGAGTGAATCTGTAATGTGAGCGAGTCAGATTCACTCAAACAGGGCCAGATTCAGTGGTAGATACGTATTATTGTCATACTTTTATAACAGCTGATTTTTTTTCCGATTTCGATATTGGTCCCATAGAGAAAGTTGTTCAGTTTGATGGTCTGATCATCCCCTTAAAATAGTTTCAGCTGATTTTGTTAGACCTTATATAAAATGTTTTGCATGTTGTTGCTACAGCTGAACAGAAGAAACTTATTTCATATTTTATACCATCTTTTGTAATATTTACCTGTTTCAAAGAAAATAAATTATATTCTATTCTATTATATTCTATACACGATAATTATTATCATGTCATGTGGTCATGACGTTACGATGATAACTTGTAAATTGTATTTCAATATTATGCAACTATATCAAAATACTATCTATAGTTTTAACATTAGACATAATCTGCATACAAAATGGTATGAACCATTATCACAATGGCGGTTTTTGAGCGTAGGCGATTTCGCAACTATACCTCAACGACGTCGCAACTGCGCCGTCACGATACGATATCGTTCCATCAACGCCTACGCTCAAAAATCACTTTAAAATATGCCACCTAAGACATAAAGAAATCACTAGATCTAGTGAAAAAATCTTTGAAAGCGGCAACACTCCATACGGAATCTAATGAGGGATTTTCCAGAAGAAAAAAAAAGTTAGTTCCAAATTCCTCAATAGATGGCGTTGACCAGAGAGGGGTCCAATATGTATGAGCAAATATATTAATTAATATTAATAATAAAAATACACAGTACAAGTTATTACCAATCTGGGTGTTATTGACGACCCGGTTGGGTCCTGGGTTCGAGTCCCGGTTCGGTCCTGGATGTTATATGTTTGTGTCGTTGTTGAATGGTTCCCATAACAAAAAGCCTAAGGCCTACTTGGGATCATTACAAAGTATGTGCCTGTGAGCGTTTTTTTATTATTTATTTATTGTCTGTCAAAAACGAATAAAGTATCAGACTTGGCTGTATGGGCTTCGTATCCATTTTGAATTTTTGGATTTTTTGTCTGTCTGTTTGTTTGTGTGTTTGTTTGGGTGTTTGTTTGTTTGTTTGAACGAGTATCACGCAAAAACTACTGAACCGATTTTGGTGAAACTTTTTTTGTTTGATAGCTTATGATCTGACTTAAAATCTGGTATATAATTTGTGCGGACGAAGTCGCGGGTTAACGCTCGTTAATTAATATAATTCATACCTATTGGACCCTTCTCTGATCAACGCCATCTATCGAGAAATTAGGAACTAACTTTTTTATTTTTTTTGCTTTTGGAAAATCCCTCATTCCGAATCAGGTTTATTCCGGATGTATGTGGCGGACCTTAGAATATGTGTTTTGCGCGGGAATTGAGAACGTGCTTTGTTTCTTAATTTTCTAAATTAGTTTTTCGGGGCTATTATTCTGTTAATGTGGTGGAATTAGTTTAATTATGTGCGATTAATGAAGAACTCTTGAACATTGGAATTTTTAGGTTAGGTTAGTTTTAAGCACAAAGAAAAATATAGCTAAAGACCAGGCTGTAAGGGCTAGTTCCCATTGCCTTTCCGTAAGGAAGAACTATTTAAAAAAATGAGTGACAGTGACAGTGACAGACAGTGAAAATATGTTTATTTTTGTATTCATTCATGCACGTGCTTTATTTTTTTGACTTTATTAAAATGTTATACGACATTACAAATGTAACAAATATTGTTGTCAAAACGAAATTATAACTAAGTCGTATACTAGGCCTGTGAATTTACTCAATAAGTAGTAAGAATGGGTCGCAAGATTCCAGCCAAGAAACATCGGGGTGTGAAGGATCCCCTCGAGCAGCAGGCAAAACGTTTGAAAAGGTATTACTACCATTTATATCGTCTTCAGATCTTGTACGGTTCCTTTCCTTTCCCATTCTTAGCCTAAGTTTACAGTTCAGTCTATATATATTGTCACACAAAATTATCTAGTCACATTTAAAGTACCCGAATCTAGCCTGGACTTGTTATTATGATGTCTAGCTGGAGAACAATATACAGGGTGATATTGATATCATTAGCATCCTTTTAAACTAAGAGTGTACCCATCAAACTGAACAACTTTCACTATGGAAGCAAACAGAACGGAGTAAAAAATAATCTGCTGCTAGTGGGAGGGGGATTTGGAGTGAGAAGGGGAGGGAAGTTTGGAGTAGAGGGCGTGTTGTATTTCGAATGCTCCAAAAACCTTTCTGTACTGGCATTGGCACAGGGCTGTAGAAAGAGCGGCGGAGGCCCGGCCCCTTTTCACAGAAGTAAGGGGTGCAATATAGAATCGTAAAGCGAAGCGGAGCAAACAAGTTTCGACTTGCAACAATGCGTCTTTCTATTTTTAGGTATGACGTCAGCACCACTCCCCCCTCCCACTCCACCCTCTGCCTCCACCCTCCCACTCCCCCTCCCCCTCCCCTTCTTATTCCTCCTTCCCCTCCCCAAAACCCTAAAATTCCTATATCCCAATAGTAATTTTAGGTTAGGTTTTACAAATTTTTAAATTAATATATATCAGAAACTATGCATCTCTCCGGGTTGGGAGTGATACCAGGGGTACCCCTCCATCCCCCTTCCTCCCCCTCACCCCCCACCCCCAAACTCCTGCGCCCCAATGGTAAATATTTCCTTAAATGGTGGTTAAATATTGAAGTACTTTTACCAATTAAGCTTATGGATGAAATGTATGTCGAATCAAAGGTCCTTTACCTTCAACATTTCGTCAGTTGTCCTGGCCAAAATTTCAATGTTATGGCAAAAAATTAATAAAATATATACCTAATTAAAAGTTATAAATTTAAACATTTCCCTTTTTTTTTTAAGTCTGTTTGTAATAAATACTTGTAAACTTAATATGACTCAACTTCACAATATAACAGCTTCTTAGTCTATTATGTTGTGTTTAATATTTCAGATATTGAGAATTTAGTACTTAATATAATTTCTTAGAAAACAAATAAAAATATGTTTTCTTTGAAATCATTGGATTTGTATCAGATTCAAGCTAGTTTTTTTGCTTCATTTATTTCACCTCCTCAGTTTCATTCATATTCTGCTGCAGCCAAGTTCCAATAAAGGTAAACGACAGCTGTCAATGTAGTTCAAATCGGTTAGACTGGGAAGGTGTAGACTGTAGAACATGCCTAATGGGCATTGATGCCGCAGGGCTTTCCCTGTTCCATGGAGCCGTTCTGTGATTACAAAATACAAATTTGTTTATTGTGACACACAGGTAAAAAAAAAGTTATTACAGGAGGAAAATGTATACCTGTGGCCTACCATAAGGCATACAAAATATATAGGTAATGTTATACCTGTAAAATCTAATGAGATTTTACGAAATGCATGATAGGGTAACTAATTGACTATTTATGTTGGTGTGTGTGTGTGCCTGGTCAGCCTGAAGGGTAAGATCAACGCGCCGCCGCTCGACCCCGACGAGCAGCCCGCGCCGCGCTCCCTCGCGCGCCTGTTCGCGCCGCTCCGCGCCCGCCCCCGCCCCCGCCCCCGCCCCCGCACGGCTCGCCGCGACATAGACACACGTAAGACGGCTGTTAGACTAAGGTTACACGCTCAATCTCTCATCAGTCTGGTTAAATGGATCAGACTAATCGTCTCAAGGTGTGTATCGATTTCGCGCGGCCGCCGCGCGAGCATTGTTCGACCGCGGCAAACCTTTGTTTTGGCTCGCGAGCCACCACGGTTACGATTTTAGTGTAGCGCGGCAGCCGATCCGACAACGAGCGTTCATTTTATGCGCGGTAACCATGGACGTTTTCTGCACTGATGACATTCCATTAATTATTTGTTGTGATAATAACTACATTTACTGTACCATAGAAATTGTAATTGTGTGTTGTATATTTATTTCTGTATTTTAATGTTTATGTTTTGGTGTAAAATAAAGTATATTTGATTGATTGATTGTTTAATGTCATATAATCTAATTAAAGTACGAAACTTATCATTACTCCTTTGTAATGATAAGTATCCATACGTTATCCATGATTTGCCGCGCGCATCAACTAAAATACCTCCCAACTGCGCGCGCACAACGCACTGACACTCCTTTGCCGCGCCGCGTCCAAAACCCACATGAAATGGTTCGTCGCGCGGCACGTTCGAGCGTGCCAATGTTCGAGTACCCATAGTGCGCGGCTGCTGCGCGAGCCAATGTTCGATGGTTTGCCGCGCGAAGTCGATACGCACCTTAACGTGAACGTGAATATCATGTTTTTTTTAATATTTTTTTTCCGAGGCTTTTGTCACGCCACGCTAGGTGACAATGTCAGCCTCATAGGATTATACAAATATTTTTTTATCGATTTAGGGCAAGGGACAGCCCAACAAACTGGTATAAGCCTACTGCTCTGCTTGACAGAGGGAATAATATTCATATTGAGTTGGAGTTCAAGTTTACAAATACAGGGTGAAATTGATATAATTAGCATCCTTTTAAACTAAGAGTCTATCCATCAAACTGAACAACATTTATTATGGGAGAAAACCGATAAGAGCAAATAAAAAATCTGCTGTTCCATACTAAACTGCAATCTCGACGTGCGAGTTCACGACTCAAATGTATGCAACAGCAGATTTTTTTTTACTCCGTTCGGTTTGCCTTCATAGTAAAAGTTGTTCAGTTTGATGGGTAGACTCTTAGTTTAAAAGGATGCTAATGATATCAATTTCACCCTTTATAACAAATTATTATTGATTTACACAGGTCTCAAATTCAAAATTAATCTCTGAATCTTAGGCTTATTTATTTTAGTATTTATTTGCGGGCCTTGACAGGCTTGCACCTGTGATGAGTGATGACCAGTGCCACTTAGACCATCGCTGATCTTTTGTGAACACCCTTTTTACAGTTACCTACTAATCCCTACTGATATCTTAGTAAGTTTTTGATGGGGATGGTTTGTATCTCATTTGCATGTCTAGTACGATTTCTCTACAAGCGTGCGACGCGCTTTCGCTGCATTCAAACTAACCTGTTCCCGCGCTTTTCGGAGAGCGAAAGCCGCGCTTGCCGCGACTTGTACTATGGAAAAAAGCCGAGTCGCGCTCAAGTAGAGAAATCGTGCTAGAGGGTCTGGTGTCAATTGTTATCATATGTTGATGCGCATGCTTGTCACTTTTTCACGTTGTTACGAAGTGTAGGCGCTTATTTTTGTACCTACGGCCGAGTGACGAATGCCCGATAATGCTCTCCCTGCATTTCTGATAGTATAATAGTGATGATGGTATTATAGCGGTCGGTGGCGGGGGCGGGGGCGGGGGTCCGCTGGCGCGCATGCGGCGCGGGGGCGGGGAGTCGGCGCGGGACTTCTCTCTGCGCATCTCGAGCGCGGCGCGCGCGCTGCACCACCCGGCCCAGCTGGACTACCCCGTGCGTAACCACTGATTACTTTACTACCTTACTTACTA
This sequence comes from Agonopterix arenella, assembly GCA_927399405.1. NCBI lineage: Eukaryota > Metazoa > Arthropoda > Insecta > Lepidoptera > Depressariidae > Agonopterix > Agonopterix arenella. The sequence continues at coordinate 17,521,641 of OV656707.1, read as the reverse complement.
AGTAACTGATTACATCACTTCCTTACCAAACGATACATTCTCACGCTTTAATGACCTACATGAGTAGGTCCTACTACTGATGTAGGTCATTATCGCGTACCGTCTAGTAAGACGAAAGTGAAGCTTGCCACAGCGTTGTTATTGCTTCGTACAGCGCGCGACGTATGCGACGGCGACGTTGTTGCCGTCTGGAGCGAGTGGCAGGAATCAAGCCAGTGCACCGCTTAGTCGGGTGGCGTTTCATGCTCAGTCTCGCGTCAGTCAAGTCCATCGGTTTGGTTAAAATGTTGTCAGACTGATCGTCTAACCCACTGACTGATCTACTGAAGGACTAGATTGAAGGATTTAATAATATTTTGATAACTATTGTCAGTCTGACGTAACGTACCCAGACTGATGGACCAGACGGACGCGAGACTGAGCGTGTGACACCCGTCTAACGATGCGCCAAAGTGTAGTCGGTCGGCCAAGTGACGGAGCGGCGGCCTTCCCGTACCAGCCATTATGCTACCCCACGGAAACAGAGCTTGGAACGATCGCGCTAGTGGACGATGTTCACTATGGAGCCAACATCGAAGTTGCGTAAAAAGAATCAGTTGTTTCATACAAAACTGCAGTCGAATCAACTCAACTCGAATGTATGGTACAGCAGATTTTTTTCGCGTTTTCGATGTTGACTCCATAGTGAAAGTTTATTTTTATTTTATTCGTTTTAGGAAAACTTACGGACTAATTACAGGATAGTAGGGTATCAACATTTTTAAAAAACAACTTTGCCAACTAAAAGTTGTTCGGTTTGATGGTCTGAAGCACCTCCTTAAGTATAACTAGGGTGTTTTGTTACACCTTGTATAAGTTAGTAGTAAGCCTCGTATCCCTAGGTAACACTTGACGTGCAACATGTTGAGCGTCACGTGTAGCGCGTTAATTGTTGCCTAGTGGAAACGAGGCTTAAACATGTTGGGCAACATGTCGCACGCCAATTGTTGCCTAGTAGATACGAGGCTGTAAGTACAGTGTTAAATCTATGGCATAGCACGTAGCACGTAGTCGTCGCGGCTGATCGCCTGATGTCACGCTGACGTGACGTGTTGATGACATGTTGCAGCTGGACACGGAGGCGGAGGACAGGAAAGGGGATCGCATGGCGGCGCTGCGCGAGCGCAGGCAACGGAAGCGCCGCGCGCAGCGGGGGGGCGAGGGGGGAGAGGGGGGCGCGGGGGACGGCGAGACGAAGCTCAGCCGCTCACGGAAGCGGGCGCTTAAATTGAAGGAAAAGAAGGACAAAATTGCTGAGGTAAGTCATTTCATTTCATTCATAGACAACGATACAAAAAAAAAAACAGACTGAAAATATTATTAATGACTTTGCATTTCCTATGTAATTTTAAATGATTTGTTTTGGTTCGATTTTAGATATAAGTTTTAGTTTTAAAATATTTCAAACACAATTTATATTGTCATTGAATAAATGAAATGAAATACATCACACATTTCACACCATCGACAATAATGACAAAAATTTTTGGATTTCTGTCTGTTTGTTTGTGTTTTTTTGTTTGTTTGTTTGTTTGTTTGATCGAGCATCACACAAAAACTACTGAACCGATTTTGATAAAACTTTTTTTGTTAGATATTTTATGATCTGACTTAAAATATGGTAGGTATATAATTTATGCGAAGACGAAGTCGCGGGTTAACGCTAGTAATATATAAATTTATTAATCTCCAGGCCGTGACTGTGGAACGTGCGGAGGTGCAGTACGATCGCGTGCAGTTCGGACTCACGGCCTCCGCACCCCCCGCCCTGCCGCCCGTGCGCCGCGCGCCCCCCGCCGACAGGGTGACTATACACTACACACTACACACTATACCCACACATACAGTACAGGAGGGCACACGGCCTCCGCTCCCCCCGCCCTGCCGCCCGTGCGCCGCGCGCCCCCCGCCGACAGGGTGACTATACACTACACACTACACACTATACCCACACATACAGTACAGGAGGGCACACGGCCTCCGCTCCCCCCGCCCTGCCGCCCGTGCGCCGCGCGCCCCCCGCCGACAGGGTGACTATACACTACACACTACACACTATACCCACACATACAGTACAGGAGGGCACACGGCCTCCGCTCCCCCCGCCCTGCCGCCCGTGCGCCGCGCGCCCCCCGCCGACAGGGTGACTATACACTACACACTAAACACTATACCCACACATACAGTACAGGAGGGCTCACGGCCTCCGCTCCCCCCGCCCTGCCGCCCGTGCGCCGCGCGCCCCCCGCCGACAGGGTGACTATACACTACACACTACACACTATACCCACACATACAGTACAGGAGGGCACACGGCCTCCGCTCCCCCCGCCCTGCCGCCCGTGCGCCGCGCGCCCCCCGCCGACAGGGTGACTATACACTACACACTAAACACTATACCCACACATACAGTACAGGAGGGCTCACGGCCTCCGCTCCCCCCGCCCTGCCGCCCGTGCGCCGCGCGCCCCCCGCCGACAGGGTGACTATACACTACACACTAAACACTATACCCACACATACAGTACAGGAGGGCTCACGGCCTCCGCTCCCCCCGCCCTGCCGCCCGTGCGCCGCGCGCCCCCCGCCGACAGGGTGACTATACACTACACACTACACACTATACCCACACATACAGTACAGGAGGACTTACAAAAAAGTTTTGTTTTCTCCGGGATGTCTAGCGCGAGACCTACCATCATCATCATCATTTCAGCCGATGGACGTCCACTGCTGGACATAGATACGCCTCCCCCAAGGATCGGGAGAACTTTTCGGCCCCATCGGCCATCGGTTCTGCGAGCAATGTGTCCCGCCCACTGCCACTTTAGTTTAGAAATTCTTTGGGCTATGTCAGCTACTCTGGTTCTTATGCAAATCTCTTCATTTCTGATTTGATCTCGCAGGGAAACTCCGAGCATAGCCCTCTCCATTGCCCTTTGGGTGATTTTCAAGCCTTTTTATGAGGCTTTGAGTGAACGATCACGTCCCTGTTTCATATTTTATCAGTTATTACTGACAACACCAAGTTTGACGCTTGTACTTGTATTACTGGCCCAGTCATTTTTCGATTGAGCCCTAATTAATAATTGATATTTTTTTTTGTATAGTATTTAAGAGCCAATTTGAGCTTAGAAATGTACCAAAATTAAAGAAATATCACGACAGCAACAGCCCCAATTTTTAAATTTTGCATTTATCTCATTCTAAAAAAACTGATGGTAATTAACATGGTGTTAATATTTTTGTCCACTTAGAAAGCTTTGAAAAATACATTAGTATTTTCTATTAAATATCTAATTTTTTAAATATATATGCCTATTTTATTGCCCAAAAGTAATTTATATTGTTAAATCTAATTAAAATGAGTGCATTGGTATTAATATTATTAATTTAAAAGCCTTCTGGGACACACAATTTTGATTTCTATGTTGCGTAGCGAATTTCTTTTTAATATGTTTCAGATAGTCCTTTTGACACTAAATGGTGCCGTGCCGGTTACAGTGTAAAAGTCCAATTCATAATTACTCTCCACCCCTCCTAACAAAACTCCGTAAAATGTCTGGGCTATACCGTTTTTACGATAGAGCGAAAAGAAAAAACGTTGATAAAAACTAGTTTCTTATATGAGGACCGGGGGGGTCCTTTATTTTTTACTATTAATTTGTCTAATCTTGTTATGATGTTATTTTTGTTGTTATGTTGTTGCAGCCGGGGCGGCGCGACCTGCTGCTGTGCGCCGTGCTGCGCGGCGAGGGGGCGGGGGCGGGGGCGGGGGTGGGGGCGCGCGCGGGGGGCGCGGGGGAGCGCGCGCGCCTAGCCGCCGTCGCGGCGTACAGGGCGCTCAAAGCGAACAGGGCTAAGGATATTAAACGCAAGAGGTGAGCCTCGCCTACTACCTACATCCCGCCGTTTTATTTACTTACCTACTGATACTGAGACGACCTCCTATAGGCTATGATTAAATTAAAATAGCGGAAGATAGGTGACGTTCTTGCGTTACGTACTCGAACAATGGACCTGCTTTTCATGTACTCACGAGTCAAAGCTGAAAACTAATGCCGTGTAGTTTATTTTTTCTTTTTTTGAATGATTTGTACGAGTAAAAACACACGAAGTCATTGTGGTTCCTTTGTATCGCCTCAAATCAAAAAGTATGTCAATCACGCACGCGTCTCCTGCGAATGCGACAAAGTCAATTAGGCGACGGGGGCTTAATTTATGCGATCCATGCGCTAGAGGCTAGTCACCTTCGGCTATTTTAATTAATTCAAACCCTTATAGGTTTACCAGAATATCATGGCATAAAAAAAATATAGATTTTCACATGGTAGTAGCGTCTAACTGTCATCTGTCTAAGCTCCTTTTTCCAGCTATATGTATAAACGCGCGTTTGTTAATCGCGTGAATGCATTATCGATTCAAACACGTGATTGTAGCGATGCACACGCACGTTTGTACCGATGCAGACGCACGTGTGCATTGCGACAAAGGCTATCGACTACTGACTGACCAAATACGAACGTATTACGAACGTTTTGCGTCGTCACCGTATCGAGTTTGCATCGTTGCTGTATCGCGATTACATTGATGCTACATCGCGACTGAATCGATGCAGAAGCGCTGCAAAAAGTCGCAGTGTATAAAGGACCCTAATCCAATAGACCCAGTCCTCTAAAATTTGATTTCCTTATTAATTTGCCATCAGATTCTAGTAGACCTACTTATCCTAACTAACTTTGAAATCGCGAAAAAAAAATCAGCTGTCCTATACTTGAGTTGAGTCGGTACTGCAGCTTTGTATGAAACAGCTGTTTTTTTTTCGCGATTTCGAAGTTGGCTCCAAGTTGTTAAGTTTGATGGTGTGAAGCACCCCTTTAAGTATTATACCATTATACGAAGTAATAGCAACGCTGCGCTGATTCAAGCTTCATTAGATACGATTCAGTCTGGCAGGAGGGAATTTATCGTTTTCTAAGAAGGTGATGTATCTGTTAGTGTTACGTAGTATGTTACTTAATCTGTGCTAGAAGCTCCGAGATGGGGAAAAAATGAAACGACGCAGTCATTATCACTCTCTGAGAGTTTATATTTTGTTCTTTGAACAGATACCACAATCTTCTCGATATTAAGTAACGTATTTACTATTAAAGTTATTTTATATTCATTTAAAATACATATTTGAATGAGTCGAAGACGATGCAATGTAATACGTGTGTAATATTAACACGTCACCGTCACGTGCAAGTCAGAGGTGCGGGGCGAAGCGGGGCGGGGCGGAGTGTACGACAGTGTGGAGTCTAACGAGCATTCACAATCACGAGGCCTACCTTCATTAGCTCACAGAGAAGTGGTAGGCGAGCGAGGCCCATCTCCATCTAGTATTAATAGTGCGATTACATTACCTAATTAATCGAGCCTGTTTTGGAGTACATTGCTTGCTTTGATCGTTACCCTTTAAAACAAATAGAGAGAATAAACCAGGTAATGTAAGCTGCAATCGGGCCCGACGAATTGGCAATGTCGCTTTTAAACAGCGTTATTTTCTCTGTAGGCTAGCGTCAGTGAACCGGGTGCATATGTGCGTGTGACGCGGAACTCTTTCGGAACTTCCTTTTGCATCCTTGCTTCCACACTGTCGTGCACTCTGGCCGGGGTCGGAGGGTGGCGGGGTCGCTTTTTTTTGTCGACGCACGCGATATAATATACAAATAACTACAGGACGAATAAAAAATATTGAGGAATCTTTAATATTCATAACTTTTGATTGAGTGAACCGGTTGCGATGATATAAACCCTAAATATTGATCCAAACTAAGCCCTATGCTTCTGTGCCCCATACAAATCGGTTTAGTCATTTCCAAGTGATGCGTGCACAAACCTTGCACAAACTGACAAAAATTCAAAAAATGACCTTATTACGTAACCCTCAGTCACACCCAGTTATTGTTTTTGTAAATATGTTCAATGTACAAACACGCCAAGTTCACAATTTTATTAGATTTATAGGCGTTACTATCACATTATGGTATTACATTATATGTGGGCGTCCCGTCCGGCGTCCACGCACAAAGGGTCCAGTCGTCGGCATTTTAACCCAGATTTTTTTGATTCCATTATGACCATGTCATTGATCTAGATGCCGAATCTAAACGTCAATAAAGTCAAAACTCGACAACTGGACCCTTGTTGCGTGGACGCCCATATATTATATTCGGTTGGAATCACGTTGAGGTTGGTTTGTTTCAGCATATTATTATGTTATTTGGGTATGTAGGAAGTGGTCGCCTGTATGTGTGTGTGTGTGTGTGTGTGTGTGTGTACGCGCTCCGTCCGTCCCTGCTCCGCTTAAAGCTTGGTGGCACTCGTCTTCGCCTCTCTCTCACTCACGCCGTAGAACTATTAATTGTACTTTACTCTTCTAAAATAAATAAATAAATTGACACTTAGTCTACAACTATCACGTTATTATTTATTAAGTACTTACAGTTAAGTTCAACGAGGAAAGATAATTTGCAATATTCGTAACAGTATAGTAGGCGGCGCCGGCGGCGTGTCGCTCACGGGCACGCCTCTAGTATGTTAAACGTATTTATTTATAAATTAATTTATCGCTAGGATCACAAGTAGGTCGCGTGTCCACCTCCACTCCGACACGACTCATACAAAAATAATGCTCTGCGGCGCCCCGGCCCGGTCCGGTCCGGTCCGGTACCATCCGGCGCCGCGCCGGGGCGCCTCACACTCGCACAGCCATGCCTTCTCTTTAAACCTCTCCTAAAATATACATCTTCATACAACCTTTGCATACATAAAGCCTGACCTCGTTATATTACTTACATAATAATAATGAACCATTTTAGGTAGGTGGGTGGTTACTTTCCGGTCGGACATTATATTATCAAGGACTTTATTCCGTCACGTCATTGTAAAAATAACAATTTAATTCAGGAACCGTTCGATAAATAAACAGAGTACTATTCGTCAAACTTCCTTCGCGATAAAATTTTTATCATAATTCTTCCCGGTTGAAAATAATCCGGCGTTGTTCGGGCGTTCCGACACAAATCAATTAAGAAAATATAAAATATGGCAGCGATAAATTCTTCAGAATATGGCGAGTTCCCTTAAATCGAGTCAGGCTTTATATAAATAATCGATCGCATATTATCTACTTAACTACAGTTTTACATCGAGGCGCTTGCATCGATCGCTATTCGAAGCTCACTCGAGGGAACAATAGTTATCGTTAGAGATCCTATAACTTAAAGTAGACATAATTTTTGCATGATAGTAAATAACGTCTCTGATTTACAAAATATCACTCTCCCGTCAAATTTATTTCAAAAAATATCGTCTCGGCGAGGTACCGGTGTATGTGTTGTTTATCACATGCTCAGACCTGGGGCTGGGGGATGGCGGCGGAGGGCGCGGCGGGCGGCTTGGCTGGGGCGGCCACGCGCTCGTCCTCCGCCAGCAGCCGCTCCAGCTCCTCGTCCTCGTAGAAGACGACGAAGTGCTCCGGCTTGGCGACCGCCTCGAAGATGGAGCACACGGACGGCTTCACGTTGTAGAAGTAGAGCGGCTGGCGGCGCGCGTGGAAGTCCGCCGTGAGCTGCTCGATGCTCTTGGCGGCGGTGTAGTCGGCGCTGTAGATGTGCGTGCACTCCAGCACCACGGGCACGCAGGCCCCGGCCGCGCACTTGGTCACCAGCCGCCGCACGTAGTCCACCGACGGGAACATCAGGCACCGGTCCGGCGTTATCATCAGGTACTCGACGCCGGCCTCCGTCTGCGGCGTGACGATGACGGGTGAATGATACATTAGTATTAGCATTAGACGGTACCCGGTATCGGCTGTGTGCACGACACTATAGCTGGCGCCACACAAGTGGCCGCCGCCGCCGCCGCCGCCGCCGTCAATTATCTACACTATTATAGTACCGTTAAAGTCTGTATTTGTTCGAGGATTCTGGCTACTCTACTGGACCGATTTTGATGAAACTTTTTGTATTAAAAACTTAGATTGAAAAAAATATTGAGGATCAGACTTAAAAACTGGTATTTATCTTATCTAGGTACGATGACATGACCCGGCTACATTAAAGTTTGCCAGTCTTTACATTTTTGGAGATTTCCTGTTGAATTTATGTGTGGATTTATATAGATTCAAGCATATTTGACACAGTTTGTCCGGAAAACAAAACGAGACAAATTTCTGCTACCCCGCGCGCTACGATCGGTTTGGTAGTTCTCATAATCATAACCTCTTCGCACATAGAAAATATCTATCAGTGTGCCGCGAGCGAGGCTGCGCACGAGTAATTACCTTGAGCATCTCCACGGAGAACTTGGGCCTGGCGGCGTGGTACAGGATGAAGATGATGTTGACGATGACGCCGGTGAGGATGCCCAGCTCCAGCGGCAGCGTCAGGCACAGCACGAACGTGCCGATGCCGGGAACCAGGTCCAACTCTGCGGATGACAGAGGTCTGAGTGTTAGCGACGGTTCTCAAACACAACAATATATTTATTCAATCAAAATAGGATACAATGTAGGTACCTTAATATTTTTACGGACATGCATGATATTTTCGTATATAAATTGACCAGCAACAGCTAAAATATTAACTTCTTTAAATCGGTCCCTAAGGAGTCTCGACGAAGCAGTTGGTAAACTTCCCTTTTTTTAGCACAAAAATGGTATTAATATCAGATGCTCGTCCCCAAGTCGTCCCCGCAACATAGTGCCATAAGAGAAGTAGCTGAAATAGACGGGCCTCGCAGTTGCAACATCAGTTATTTGTCTTATCTTCCAAACTACAAATAAAGCAGAACTCAACCTGCCAGCTAAAGATTCTATAATGTGGGCCCCACTGAAGTGTTTTGAAAGGACGTGCGCGATCGTACGACGAGGAGGGAGTCACTCACTCTTTGCGCGCCACATCGGTTTCACGACGTCGTACTCGACCATGAACAGGATGGCGGAGATGATGACGGCCGCCAGCGCCGCCTTCGGGATGTACTCGAAGTAGCCGGTGAAGAACTGCAGCGCCAGGATAACCATGATGCCTGCAATGAGAGAAACCGCACGAGTTTTACATCACGTCGTTTTATTTGTGGAGGTAAACCTGAGATTTCCCAAAACCGTATTAGAATCGGGCAGAACTGGCTGTGAATGATGAATGTAGAACTAGTGAGGAGAGGACGTACCCGTGTAGAGGCCGTTGAAGGTGGTCTTGACGCCGGAGCTGTTGGACACGACGGAGCGCGCGAGCGAGCCGCCGCCGGGGTACGCCTGCATGAACGAGTTGCCGATGCTCGCCACGCCCAGCGCGATCATCTCCTGCGTCGCGTCTATGGTGCGCCCGTCGGAGAACGCCTTGCAGATGGCGATGTCCTCCAGCAGCACTATCAGCGGGATCACCAGGATGCCGGAGCCGAGCTCCGACACCATGTCCAGCAGGTCGGCCGTCGAGTTGTCGCCGCGCACGTAGCTGAACGGCGGCAGCATCGGCATCGGCACGCCCGACGGGATCGGACCTGCACACGGCGGATCGTCAGTACTGTATGCTTCCGGTCGGGGGCGACTACTTTAGAGTTAGAGGAAGTTGAGAAAACTACCAAAAAATATTGTCGAGCTACTAATAATAATATAGTAGTTGCATCTGAGAGCCGACGGCGCAGGCGAGGATCCAGATGTTTCATCCGTTCAATTGATTAAGCGATCCATGAATATTATTGGTACGGTCACTCCTCGCCGCCGGCTTACGGAGGCGGTTGTGCTGGTAAGTTAGAGAAAAAGATATAGGCACGAAATTAAAAATAACTAACTATGTGAACCTAATGTTAAAGATTGAATACACAACAATGAGTCGCGTCGAGTGTTCGTTTCGATTACTGAGATCTACATGGTGACCGATGAGATGAGAGGCATAACGTTTCAGTAGACTAAATGACGATAGTAACAATGAAATGAAATAAGTAGGCAGTAGGTACTATCAAACGTGCTTCGTGCGAATTCATAAAACTTTCTACGCCTACGACGGCTACCGTATGAATCGAAATCGTGTACGTCTCTAGCTGTGCCATACTAACCACCTCTGACGTTCTCGGCTGAAGGGAGCGTAAAACAGAGAAGGTATTAGTTGCGCACGAGTGTGTGTATGTGTGTGTGTGTGACAGTGAGGCCACGCGGGCGGGTGGCGCACGTCGGTGGGTGTCGGTACGTACCCATGAGCCGCACGGGCACCTCCTCGTGGTGCGCCGCGAACCAGAACCCGAGCACGCCGGTCGCCACCACCACGATCGCGTTGCGGCACGTGCCCAGCAGCCACAGGCACTTCGTTATCACCTTCTGCCGCGTGCTCGCCGAGTCGCCGCCCAGCTTCACCATACCTACTTTCTGCAACGAAACGATGTGCGACGGTTAGTGGCCGAGATCATAAATCTTTATCTTCGAATCGAAAAGTTTAGCTAGAAACGGAATCGAAATTGGAATGCGGTGGACTCACCCTCAGAATGAGCAGTAGAGCGATGCAGGCGAAGCCGAGCACGGGGTCCCATAGCGTGGCGCCGTGCAGGTTGCGGAAGATGGAGATCCACTGCTGCAGGAACGTGTTGCCGACGACGCGGATCGCGAACAGGTCCTTGACCTGCGAGGTGGCGATCATCAGCGCCACGGCCGACGTGAAGCCGGACGACACCGGCCCCGACACGAAGTTAATGAGGAAGCCGAGACCGAGCACGCCCATCATCAGCTCCACGAGCCCCGTGAGGAAGTTGAGCAGGATGGCCTTCTCGACCACCCCGCCGGCGACCTGCCAGGTCAGCAGCGAGGCGATGGCCGTCGGGCCGGCCGGCACCGCGCGGCACCCGCCCAGCACTATGTAGATGAAGCAGCCGAGGAAGGAGCCGTACAGCCCGTACTGTGGCGGCAGGCCCGCGATGTTCGAGTACGCTAATGATTGCGGGATCACCGTCAGCCCCACCGTGATGCCGGCGATCAGGTCGCCCACCGCCTGCGCCACCGTGTACCTGCAACCGATCGAATCGTGAGTGGTCCTACCCAAGTGACAAAATGTGGTCTTGTAGTGGTTCCGGTTTATAACGACGGAAAAGGGCCCATTTTATAGGCAAACCTTTAGTAATAAGACACTCATAGTAGACTTGGCGAGCACCATTTAGACCAATAATACACGTATAGTTGGACTACGCAGAACTATCTGCTCCCGCGAAGCCAACTATGAGCATCTAATAGAACCAGACATCACGATTTAAGCCCATAATACACTTATAGTTAGACTCCGGAGAACCATTTATGCGAAGCTCACTATGAGCATTTAATAGAATCAGGCAGGCCTGTAACGTGCTCCGTGCTTCTATTACTAGCTACTTCAAACATTTGTGAATTTATTGTGTTGTGTTGAAAAGAAAGATTGAGGAGAAAAATAAAAAAATATAAGGTAAATTCATCTATTTTATATCAAACGAGCGTTAACCCGCGACTTCGTCCGCACAAATTATATACCAGATTTTAAGTCAGATCATAAGCTATCAAACAAAAAAAGTTTCATCAAAATCGGTTCAGTAGTTTTTGCGTGATACTCGTTCAAACAAACAAACAAACACCCAAACAAACACACAAACAAACACACAAACAAACAGACAGACAAAAAATCCAAAAATTGGTGAAATGGAATCAGGGACACCTAAAAACCATATCGTAACATTTTTTTTGTTAATATCTTCAATGTACAGAATCGCCTTTTGAACACGGCGTATTGACTAAGTTGTGTTTAAAAATAATATTAGTCCTAAGAGCATTGTCGCGCCAGATTGTGGCGAATTAGGGTTCCACTTAACACTTCAATATCTCAACGATTTTTTCAAACTGGTTTTTTTTACAAACAGTAATTATTTATTAAGTATCATAAAAATATATAAATTGTCTTTAAATTTGATGGAAAATGCATATTCGCCATAAAAAAATGGCCCAAAATGGCCTTGAAGATGCTATAAATATTAAAAGCCTTCACGGAGATATCTTTGGACACTAATAGTTTTACAAGAAACCTTTATAACAGAAATTAAGACTATAACAGCATTCGAGAGTCCACAGTAATACCAAGTACACTTACTCTTAGAAGAAACCACTGTAGAATTATTTCACTTATAATTGGCACATAAAGTTAACTTATACACCCCTATAAGGTCAAGTAACAAGTGCAAATGGTTCTAAGTGTTTAGTTCTATAAATTACTATTACTAGCGTATGACACTTATAGCGGATTTATAATTACTTCTTGTAGTCGATTATATGTGTAACTTACTGGAGCAAGTTTTCTCAAGTGTATTTACACTTTTGCAACACTTTTATAGGCCATCTTAGCCTTCACTGCGCCTATAATTTCGTTCTATACACGACTATAAGTCAACTTATAAGAACAGGTGTACTATAAACCTAAACGAACTCCGTGTAACCTGATATAAGCTTGGTAGTTAAACCTGGAACCACTAAGAGAGAGTTACTAGTGTTGTAAGCCTGTAAACTGCCCACTACAGGAGAACTTTGTTACTTGGGTACCCACACTGAAAAAAATGTTTTGTTAATATAACCGAACTTTAGTGACTCCCAAACTGTTTTGTAGCACATAACCAAACGTTTGGTTAAAATAGCAAAAAGTTATGCTATTTTAACCAAACGTTTTGTTATGTGCTACAAAACAGTTTGGGAGTCACTAAAGTTCGGTTATATTAACAAAACATTTTTTTCAGTGCACCGGGGTGTGGAGGTGCGGGTGCGGGGTGTGGAGGTGCGGGTGCGGGGTGTGGGGCGGGGTGGGGTGTGGTAGTGTGGTACTCACTGCGGCAGCCAGGCGGTGACGGGCAGGCGCTTCTGCAGCGTCTTGCGGTTACAGCGGCGGCGCAGCGCCGCGCGCCAGGTCTCTCGCGCCGAGCTCGCTCCTTCTGCCACTGTGGATCGACCAGGTCTTATTTATTACAACCATCTGTATAACACCTGCTTCACTAGTATCATGTCATGATGTCATTACTTTTTTACATACAAAAGCGTTTTATTCGTTTAAATTTTAATATAAGCATCGATTTCGTTGTAGTAAGCATACGTTTTGCATAAACATCTTGCAAATATTTAGACCCAAATATAATAGGTATGCGGTATATATGAACTTGAGACTCGCGGCTGATTTTCATTGAAAATTCGATACAAGTGATACGAAATGCAATATGCGTGAAAAATGCATGTACCTACTTATGCTTAATTGGGTTTTAATTAGTGTGACGTGCCGGTGTGTATCCCCATACACCCATACCATACTTTGAGCTTCGATATGTTGATGCTATTTTCATCGAAAGAGAACTAGAACAGGAATTAAAATAATAATAATGGCGGAAACGAGACAGGCTTATAATAATTTTTTTAAGCTAATCGCATAGAGTGAGAGAGATAAAATCTATGTTGTTTGCCCCTTTCTGCGTATTTTTGTTTGACTAAGTTATAATTGCTTACAGATCTTGCAACTTAGTCAAACAAAGGCACGATTTTTCATACATTTTTGTGATATTATATCTAGTAAACGCGTTTAACTTATCTTGATAACATTCAATCTACGACTAGGCGACTAGAAAATCTCTCATCGTTATTTTCAGTAGGTACACTATCTGTTTTGTGTAACGTGTAGTGTGCGGTGCGGTGTCTGTAGGTGGAATGAGGGTAAGCAGAGTTGAGGGAGGGGCTACTCACGGATGTGGTCGTTGCTGGCGTGCTTGTCGTCGGAGGCCGGTATGGAGCCCGATGACGCGTTGTGTTTTCTCCGTGGAATCATTCTGCTTCTGCAACGCAACAAGTTACTAATTACTTGAAAGTTCACGCATCGACACGTAGTCGTGTAAAATGCACATTCTATCTTCACTGTACCTACCACTCGCCAGTTGTACTTATTTCTGTCGCCTACAAGGCCATTTTGACTGTTGTAAAGTGTCTAATTTTAAATCAGGCCTTTGGTATTGTGTCTAGAGAACGATAAGCTAATACAAAAACTGCGGGTAAGTAACGGATCTATTCAGAGAAGTTCAGCGGAATGCGCGCCAAGGCGCCATTTACCATAGTCGAAGTCACGCCGCTGTTCTGTTCTGTGTTTATTTATTACTTATTAGGTATTATTAGCTGGCCCAGACCACAACATTGCGTTGCTCTAAGGCTAACGATAATACCTACATTCTAAAAAATATATCCGCTAATTATGTAGCGTAGCCTGAAGGTACTATAAATATGAACAATACAAACAATATTGGTATTTGAATTATTATGCTGCCTTCTAATGCCGTGACTAAATGGAGCATGTGACTTATTATCTTACGTCGATATGAACGTAACAAAACGCATAAAGAGGGATTGTATGTGCGAATGTATGCCTCGTGGTTGTTATACCTAAGTAGGTATACAATATTTATAGCAAGTAACTGTAATGTAAGGTAGGTACCTACCAGAGAGATAAGACACATTCATACTTTATTTAGTGAAGAGATTTGCTTGTTTATTTGTGTATTAGTTATAACAACTGGAGATATTTATTTTAATAATTCTTTAATTCGAAACTAAACTTTGCCAATTTAGATGGTTGCCTTCGCTGCTTTGTATAGGTAGGTAGTCATCGGATTTTTTTTTATAGCATTGGATAGCAGAAGAGAACTTGATGCTTTGATTATCTATTTTTTTATTCGGAATGGGCTCACGCTTGACTTCAGCTCACCTGATGGAAAATTTAGGTAATTGAAGCCTAGGATGTAATGCGCTCACCCAGAAAAAGCCTATAAATCAGGAAAACAGACGCAGGGAGAGAGTTCCAATCCAAACCTTATACCGGTTCTCATTAGATACAAAAGAGGATGCGAACTTTTTTGTGCGGATTGTAGGAAATATCTACTAGGTACGTAAGGATGCAGTCTCGCATCGCAATACGTCTTGTCGTACGTTGGTGAAAGGTGGAAAGTGGAATCAGGTCATGTAATTCCTGAGCACATTCGCCGAATTGTAAACTGTATTGACGATAGTGACATGACAAGGTAGGTTTCGATCGACTACGTGAACCCTCCTAGTCTAGGTCTAGTATGCATGGACCACATGGACAACCCTCGGCGAAGCGGAGCGGCTATTTCGACCAAACCATTACAGCTTAAATAAAAGCGTTGAATGTGTAGGTATATAGGTACAGTGTCGTCAAAGATTGATGAGTGATCGATGGAGTCGTGTTGACACCCGCGGGAGGCGAGCAATTGTTCAGTCATATGACTCCAATCAGGGACACGACACGCCTCTCAATAAATTGTCTACTTCGATGTATCGACGCGAGACAACAGCGTCCCGCGTGCCTCGTCGACTCAGTCCTGTAGCCCTCGCAAGCAACATGACAACCCCCCCCCCCCCCAAAAGATAAAAATCGAGGATTACCTCATCTTTGTTATTTTACGTTTGCCATAAAGAGCGGGCATGACGTTTTCTCGTTGTTTTGTCGGTCGCTTTGAGGCTGCTAGCCGTGCTGAAGCGGCTCGGTCATATAATACATAAGGCGAGACGTGTGTTCCACTAACTAATTACTTTACCTACGATTGCTACATTATTTCTGTTCATTAAAGAAGCTCTCATCTTCACAAAATGTAAGTATACACAATAAATCTTAGTTTAGTCATGCATAGGAGGCTATTGTTTATGCGAAAAGTATTATCCAGGTATGATCAGTTTCATTTCACGGTTACTAATCGACCCATTCGTCTCCATCTCAGTCACGCCGTATATTTTTGGACAAAATACTTAAGTATATTGGGTTTTAAATTACACGGCATCGATTAGTGTTGAGCAGATTGGCTCGATTGTCTTGTCATTCCGCGTAATTAGTTGTTTTCTCATGGTAATGCGGCGCGGTCACCGCACACCGCGCACTCTAGTCACGTGGACGATAATGTCTTCATTAATTCAATATATCAATATCCACTCTCAAATCTGAATAGTAGATGTGCGGGTACCTAGCTGACCGCCGCCGTCTCACAGTGCGATTTTCCAACATCACACGTTGAAATCAGGCAGAAGAAAATGTCAAAATTACTATGGAGATTATGCATCTATCTACTGATGAAGATTTGAACGTATGATGTTCAAAATCGCACTCCTGGCACAAATTAAATAATAATTACTACCGCAACAGATAGTTCACTCAACCCGATTTTTCGAATTTCGAATGCGCGCTTCAGGAACGAATAATAAAATGCGCCTTATGTCAACGAGCGACCATGCACCCCACGGTGGGGTCCGGCTGTCAAACGTACCTGAGCTGTGGAGTGACTCAACACTACACTGCACCGCATAAATTTCAAATAAAACAACATTGAACCGCATGCGAATCACAACTTTTTACACATTCGGTATCGCGCAGGAAGGTGGCATAGGTATTGGATTTGTATCGCGCTTATGATTTTACACCTCATGACAGCCGTTTGACAGATCGCTCAGAGACGTTTCAGACTGTCAATAAATCAAGTTTAGCGCGATACGGAATTGGGTTCAGTTTAATAGTAACTTGCAATGTGATTACAATTAAATTTGAATAACGATTGAACATAGATGTTATAAATTAGCGCGATGAGCCCCTGACCGGAAAAGGAATTTCTAAATATGCGTACAGTTTGAATTCTGGAAATTCTTGTTTCTTGAGGTCACCAGGATGTAGGTAAAGTTTTGATGATGACGGCCTGTTTTATGGTTCTAAATTATTTTATGACGTCGTAATTTTTTAGTATGTTGTCATTATACTTTTTTTTTCTATTCTATTCTATACCATATAGTTTGGTGTGGGTATCAAATGTTATATCCACCCAGGTACTTTGTCTTATTCATTGTTATAATGCTATCTCTGCTGCTACTCATTCTCTTTTCGTTTGCTGCTAAAACGGCTCTATCTCTCTAAGTACCTAGGGGAGACTGGGAAAGTGGTCCAATTGACTCATGCCTGGGGTCGTTTGAACCGCGTTTTCAAAGTCATGCTAGTCGTCCTTCTCGTCAATATAACATGAAGATTATTATTTATGTAATAGACAATATCGTAAATTCAATAGGTTTTTAAATAGTTATAGGTTAACTATTGTTCCCATAATTTAGGTGTTTTCAAATATTTTTCTTTCATATGTTGAGCAGTAACCCTGCTCAACATATGAAAGAAAAATATTTGAAAACACCTAAATTATGGGAACAATAGTTAACCTATAACTATTTAAAAACCTATTGAATTTACGTTAATTTTACATGAAGCTATGATTGTAACCTGAAAATATAAGTGTAAATCAATACTACTTGTATCATTTATTCATAAGATAGCTATAAATAATGTGTTATTTATTTTGTGCAGAAATGGTTCTGATGGTGCAATTACCCCACAGGATGAATAATTTAAAACATAATATAAAATATAATAACAAAAATCAAAACACGTTTGAAATTAAAATACAAGACAAGCCAAATAATCATCAAAATAAAGACAATTCTTTAAAACAACGCTACTGCAACCAAAATACACTTGTTCGTAGAACGGTAAATTTTTGACGGATCTGTCTATTGTTTTAGGCCGTAATATGAATTCCCTAGATTTTCGCACTGGTTATCACTAGCAAGATACAGTATAATTATACCAGTTTTGAAGTCTATATAGATAGACTTCAAAACTGGTACGATAGCGTAATAACACCAATCTAAGCTTTTAAATACATACATAAAAAAAATCGGTGATTTAGAGTCAGGGACTACTGAACACCATATCGTATCCTTTTTTTTGGAAATACCTTCTATGTACAGACATACTTGTTACAGCTTTAAAACTGCGTAGATAAAAAGGTTAACCTATAAAAAAATCTAATGGGCAATTGAACCATCGGGTTGTTTGCACCGGTTAAACTGATATCTACCTAGTAAAGTGGTCCAACCGCCCTGACAGGCCATTGCCAAAAGAAATTTAATTTACTCCGATTATAAAAGCTGTACGAAGTTACAATTTTATCATAATACGCTCTAAAGAGCAATAAACACATGGAAGAAGGAAAAATTCCAAATAATAACGTTAAATTAAAAATTTTTACAATTTTGTAATATCGAAATATTTACTTTGATGGTCCGAAAACTTCATCTGCAAGTAATTGGGCGGCGCTGTTTTCGCGGCTAACTGACAGTTACAGTTGACACTAAAACTAAGTGCGTTGATGGCATACACTCGTGGATAGCTTGCGTAGTTTTCGAGAAATCGCCACTGATTCAACTGACCCGCGGTTCATTTGACCCCAGTTAACTCTACCTATAATATAGAATAGTTGTACCTATAGCAATTTTTTCGGTTCCGTAGGTACTAGGTATCCAAAGGATGCCTACGGGACCCTATTACTACGCCTACGCTGTCCGTCCGTCTGTCTGTCTGTCTCTCCTAAGTATTGACGGCCTATATACCTTTATCTTTTGAACCGTAATAGCTAAACGGTTGAAATTTACAGAGTATGCGTTATTATGGCCCATTTGTTAATAAATAAAAAAAACAATAAGTTAATTAAGGGAATTCCCCATACAAGAAACGTGTTTTTTTCTCGACTTTTCCTCTATCCGATCTTAAAAACGGTAAACAAGCGTCAAACTTGGTGTGATTAACTTATAAATCATTCTCTTGCCATTTCCCATTATTTGGGGTCGGCGCAGCTAAGGTAAAACAACAAATACCTAATAAAAACCGGTCTATAAAGTGTGAGGAAACACATTTTTTAGTAATATTGTATGTTACCAACATACAAGGAAGGAAGGGTTTCTTACTACCATACAAAATTACCAAAAAAAACCGATTCATCATATCAGCCGACAGCTGGACATAAGCCTCCCCCAAAATGGGGGGATTTGCCATAATCGCCACGCTTGGCAGGCGGGTTGGCGATCGCAGTTGGATTGAATGTGTGTACTCAGAGAATGCTGCTGCCCATCCTCCGGTAGATCTCTTAGTCGCCTTTTAGGACACCCACGGGAGGAAATGGGATGGTGCTATTCTTCCGACACACGGCAAATTGAAGAGTTTGTTGGACGTTGATACTTGCGGGAACAGAGTCCCACAGGCGGGCAGCGTAGTGGTGTGGGACGGAATATTAAGGAGAGTACGGAGGATGGGTCTACAGGGTTTGTCAGAAGGCCGGAAGGAGGAAAAACGTTCGCGGAGGTAAGTAGGAGCAGACGGATTGTGGAGGGTGTGGTTCAGGAGACAGAGGATATGAGAGTTCCTGCGATCACGAATAGGAAGTCATTTCAACTGCTTCCTGTAGTGTGATACATGATCGTATCAGCGCAATCCAAAAATGAAACGGATGCACAAATTTTGGAGTCTCTCTAATTTATTGACAAGTTCCTCTGTGGCATCAAGATAACACACATCGGCATAGTCTATGATAGGAAGGATGAGGGATTGGGCTAAGGAGACTTTGCTTTTGAAAGGAAGGAAATTTTGGAGATGTTTAAGGGAATGGAAGGAGTAAAATGCACTTTTTGGCTAACCTGATTTATGTGAGCGTACCACGATAAGTTTGGATCAAACGTGACCCCAAGATTTTTTGCAGATTTACTCAAAGGGATGATGACACCATTGTAAAGTACCGATGGAATGGCAGACGCATGTAGACGGTTGCATATGTATCTATTGCCACGAATCATGGACTGTCTGGACTGGCAGGATTGACCATAAGACCAAAAGAGTCAGCCCAAGAACTGATACACTCCAGGAGTGCGATTTTTTAATCTCATTCGCTGAGCTCAGCAGTTGAAAATGTCAAAATTACTATGGAGGTATGCATCTTTCTACTGCTGATTTGACTTTCAAAAATCATACTCCAGGAGTGCGATTTTTGAAAGTCAAATCAGCAGTAGAAAGATGCGTATCTCCATACATTTTCAACTGCTGAGTTCAACGTATGAGATTCAAAAATCGCACTCCAGGTCTTTATTTACCTCATCGATGGCTTGAATGACGTCATCAGCCCTTAAGTGACGATAGATTTGGAGGTCGTCGGCGTACAGATGGAAATTAGAAGTAATGACAGTAGTTAATTAATAAATAAAGAAAAAAGAAGAGGAGAAAGGACGCCACCCTGAGGAACGCCTGCAGTGAGATTGCACCAGTTCGAGGAGTCCCCATTCGAGCGGATACACTGCGAGCGTCCTCAAAGATATGAGTTGAACCAGGCAGTTGCTGGCGAAAAAATATTGAGAGATTGAAGGATACCGAGAAGAACATCAAAGTCAACAAAGTTGAAGGTACTGCTGAAATCAAGAAGGATTAATATAGAGAGCATTTTATTCTCCATTGCCAGGCGTATATCATCGGTAACTTTGAGGAGAGCCGAAACAGTGCTATGGCAGGGACGGAAACCAGATTGAAGCGGGTTCAAAAGTGGTTAGTACGAAGGAAAGTAACCTAAGGCCGGTCGCTAAACTCTACCAGTTCCAAACACAAAATGTTTCATCAAAATCAGTCCAGCAGTTTCCGTGTGATGCGCGAACAAAAAAACAAACAAACGAAAAACCTAAAAATTGGGGATTATTTTGGAATCGGGATACCTAAAAACCGTAAAGCAACTTTCAATGTACAGAACAGACACACTTAATGTTACAGTTTTATAATAGTAGAGGATACCTAGTACCTAACTACTTATTTATCTAGGGGCGAGCCGTGCAAGTGTCGCAACAGTGAGCTCGTTCTGAAGTGTCTTCCTCATCGGTAATCTCAATCGTGTGATAAGTCACTGACGAGTTGACAGCCCTGACAAATGATACCAACAGCGTCGGCCGTGACAACTAGGTATCGAACAACTGAAATACTTAAGTCTATGCTGAAATATTAACAGATGAGATAGTGTTATCTTGAATTGTATACCTACGCTCATCTCAGTCGACGCGGCGGCCGCTGATCCAAATACCTACTGTTAACTAAAGTTTAGGTTTAGCCAACAAGTTTTATGATAGGGGCATTCCACGTGAAGCGGACAGGTAGGAAATGTTTATGTTTCCGATTTTAGTTATATTCGATCGAGTTATACCTACATACGTCCTCGACAACGACACAGATATACAATATTTTTGCGGTACAATGTATAGTTAACGAGTTAAAGGGCATTTTAATGTTGATTAACTTACAAGTAAGTATGCGCTACTTTAGACCAAGTACCAAGTGTTATAAAGTTATAATTAAATTAAAAAAAACTAGAGGAATGTATACTTGACTTAATAAGCTTCCTAACTGTATTTTTATAAATTAAAAATCGTTATTTTATTACCCCATTAATTTTAAACTTTTTGTTTTTTATTATTTGTTAGCAAATCCAAAAAATTTACACATATTCTGTGAAAACAACTGAGTACAACAAGCAGCGGCGCCGGCGCACCGTCTGTTTGAGGATAATAATAAATATGAGTTTCAAAATGTATGTGGGTTGTAATTTTATTATCGGACATACTCGTATGAGTAGGTACCTACGCCATATATGGCAGTTATTGCGCCACACTCGAAACTCTGCAATCCTTTTATATGAACTAAGTAATAATACAAAGTGCTCAGGCAGGGCGCATATGATAGTGTACTATACAAACCGTTGTTTACATAGTCAGACAATTGTTATCGGGTACAGACGCTCCGCTGGGAATGACGGGTTAATGCTTCTTTATTAGCGGGCATGGATGGTGTCCGAACTGGGGTTGCCAGGTCTTAAAACCGAATAGCCGGACAGACCAGCCAGTTTGGCCGGACATTTGGGTGAAAAGGCCGGACACCCTTACTTATTGAGGATTTTTCACGTTAGTAAGTATTTGATCATACATTAATATGTATATTGGATATAGATAGGTAACTCGCCTTGAATTTTAGGACGTCCTAATTGCGTGGCCGCTTATTAGCACTAGGGGGCGCCACATTATGAAATAAATTGAAAAAGACGATCGGCCGATACGAGGATCGAACCATAGCTACCCGGATCGTAAGCCGGTTGTCTAGACCGCTAGACCAACAAGATAGTGATTGATATGGGGGAAATCTCTCACTACTACAGCGCAGCGCGTGAGGTGTAGTGCGCTGTTACTCGGATATGAACCCCAGTTCAGCACATAGTGCTTCGAAACATAACCGATAGATGGCGGAAGCTGTCTATGGAAAATCAGCGTTCCACTTACTTTGTACTAGGATAACATAGCATGTATTTGATACGACAAGTAAATATTTATGCGAAACTAGGCTTTTTCGACCATTTAACATAAAATCTTCTTAAATTCTAATGAAACAATGCAATTAGAAAACATAATTAAACAAAACAATACTCCTTCACTAATTAATAAACTTTGAAGTAATTGAAACAAAAATTAATAAATTAAGCTCGGTTTCCTTCAAAATAGGGTAGACTCCCTGGGGTAGACTGGTCAAATGTAAAAAGCCTAACAAAAGCCAGACAGGCCGGACACCGTCTAATTTGCCCGGACACACATCCAAAAAGCCTTACTATGTCCGGCTTTATCCGGACGCCTGGCGACGCTAGCCGAATCATAGTGGCGCAGAATATTATAAAGGTAACAAAAATTAAATAAAATGAAAAAATATTTATTTTTGCAATAAACTTATTGTAGTTACATAAATATAGCACTCCAGCCCTCAGTCTAGGTATTCCTGGGTGATGAAGATTGTCTATACATTGAAATGTCTTCTCAAAGCTTTACAAAAAACAGAACGATTATGGTTTTGAAAATTTGGATTTTTTGTCCGTCTCGTCTGTTTGCTTCTTTGTTCGAGTATCACGCAAAAACTACTGAACCGATTTTGATCAATTTTTTTTTTCAGTTTTTAGGTGTCAGTGACAAATCAAATCTTGTGTTTAAAAACTTGTGATTAAACTTAAAAACTGGTGTTGGTGTATATTTTATGTCGCTACGATCGATGACGGGAACCAGTGCGTGCGGACGGAGTCGCGGGCAAAAGCTCGTCTCTACTAGCTAATAGCTCTACTATTATAATTATAAATCTGTATAAGATGTGTGTTCTGTACATAAAAGTACTGTACATTTCATTTAAAAAAAAAGAAACGATGTAGTTTTTAGGTGTCTCTAAATCCCAAATCAAAACTTTTTGTTTAAAAGCTTAGGAATGTATAATTTTATTCTCGCTGCGATGACGAGAACACGTGGCGTGCGGACGAAGTCGCGGGTAAAATCTAGTATTGCTATTGTATAAAAGCACCTAACTACAAGCTACAAGTCAGTGGTGTTTAACGAACGGCCTTAGGGGGCACGAGGTATAATCGGAGCGGGAGCGGCTGGAGTCTGAAGTGGAGGTGGTGGGATGTTCACACCCGCGCCGCGCACCGGCGCCGGCGGCGGCGACCCGGCGAGTGTCGCTCGCGTTGTTTCTGCCACAAAGAGGAGTGAGGATAGGTACTCCCTGTTATCTCAGAGCTCGGCTCTTCATCTTATTTCCGTACCGTCAGGCAGTGAGTTCGCGATAATATAATGTTAGGTAACTTTCGTGTCTTCGATGACAATACGTCATCGAAAATTCGAGGACCGCAGAGGTCGGGGGCGGTACCAGGGTGTGCGGGAGTGACGCGGATGGGGTTTAGATCGGGCGGCAGGCCAGAACGCCCGGAGCAATTAGAGGGTGACGCATTGATATTTAAATTATGAAAATAGTAATGAACAATAATGTGGTGAACCGTTAGCAGTGGAATCGTCTGGCTGGTGTTTGGGGATGTGAGGCTAAGGCTTTTGTGCGAAAGCTGGGCAGGACCAGGAGGCTTGTGGTGCGGAGGTCATTTTAGTTGGTTTTTGTTTAATTATTGACGAAGCGTGAGGTGGATTTTAGTTTAGTGAGTTGACGAAGCATATTGTGGATCTCAAACTGTTTATGTTTAGTTTGTTGTTTAGGTTTTGACGATAACCGGCTGTTGTATTATGATTTATGATTGACGAAGCTGTGCTGACTACTTGTTTTAATGTGGTGAAATGGATAAAACATCTTTAATTTCCAAAAATGAGTACGTGTTATCTGTTTAGCAGTTAATAACTGTACTTAATAGTAATATAGTACACACTACCTGCAACCTGCAGACGCAGTTGTCCCATATTATTTGGTGGTTGACCTAGACCGGCTGGGACCGGTCTTTTATGCACTAACTGTGTATATACTATATAATATTATGTTACCTACCTATACGAGTGCGAGGATGTGCGTGTGCGTGTGCGTGTGCGACGAAACGCGAGAGCACGTGATATGTGACGTCATACACATAACCGGGGTTTGTGACATAATATTATAAGTATGTAGGTACCTATTTCCTCTCTACCTACCTTCGTGATATCTTAATCCTATGGGGAAAATATGATCATAGTATTAGGGCATAAAAAAGGGACATTCACTATGACATTCTACAGGGTGTTAGGGTAGACAGATGATACTGAACAACTGGGAACAACAAAGGGAAACCTGTTTTTTTTTTTCATTTCATCTTTTCATACAAATGTTCGATGAGTTGATTGCATTTTAGTATAGAAAGTCCAATTTTTTTATTATTTCTTGTAGGTTTCTAGGGAATTTTGTTCCGTTTCATGGGTACAATAACCCCTTAAAGTAATGCAACTGTCTGTTTACCCTAACATCCTCTGTATACGCAAGGACCGGCAAAAGTGTGCTTGATGGTTTTTCGTGGTTTTACATTACTGCTTTTACCGACGACATTTGAAAGCACTGGAATATCAGCGGCATTGTGCGGCTTTATGACAGCAGAGCACAACTGAAGCAAATTAAGGTAAAGTGACATTAGAGACATGTGCCATTTTTGGGTTTTGCATAGATATCCACTAGTAAATTAATATTTCTATGGGGGTTTGTTATTGCATGACGCGGTGAGTGATGAGTCCATTCACATTCATGACAACCGTTCAATGGGACGTTTTGAGAGATCGCTCAAACGTTAAAGCACAGATTATTTAATTGGTTGAAGGCTGTCAATCACATAGTAAGTTAATACCGGCGCTAATGCGCGATACGGAATTCCGCACAGTTTAATAGTAATTGGATTATAATGTGATTAGAGCTGAAATAGAATAAGGATTGAACTTCGATGTTTGTATTTAGCGCGATCGGGGCCCAGTACGATGAGTAAAGATGATAAATGTGTAGGGTTCAATGAGCAGCTGCACGCGGAACGGGCTGCACCCTCGGGAACGCACCCCTCAGGGGTCCAGCGTTGCCAGACCTACGGATTTATCCGTAGTTCTACTAGAACAAGAGCCCGTGACGATC
Source organism: Agonopterix arenella (assembly GCA_927399405.1). Classification (NCBI taxonomy): domain Eukaryota; kingdom Metazoa; phylum Arthropoda; class Insecta; order Lepidoptera; family Depressariidae; genus Agonopterix; species Agonopterix arenella. Next base: position 17,496,238 of record OV656707.1, on the reverse strand, counting down.
TAACCTTCGTTATTTTATAAAAGCTGAAAGTTTCTCAGCGCATGCTTTCAGCTTCCAACACAGACGGGTATGATGGGCAACTATGAAGTTTGAGTCATGGTTACTTTGGCAGGCAGTTAACATTTCATTGAAATTTTAGAGCTATGTTTTGGGTCAGTGCATTCCAAAATAGCATTTTAAAAAAAGTCGTAGATCTACGAATTTTTTAAGAGGACGGGGGATTACGAATTTCCGCTGATTTTTTTACCATGACCTACGGGTTTCTAAAAATTGGATTTGGCAACACTGCACACCCTTTCTTTTCTCCATGTGCACACCCCTGTCCGCGATGTGATGACGTCATCGTCACAAGCACGAGGACGACGGGACGCTGCGCGAGAGGCAGCCAGGTATCCGCTTTGTTGTTATGTATTCATCGCCGGGCCACCCATTGTTACCTACTATTTGATTTTTTTAAGGAAAAGGGAACATATCATTTACAAGGGCATTGGGGACTTTCCGTTAAACAGTATTGTTCGCTTCCCTGCGACTTCTCGGTAGATATTATTTAGAGGAAGTATAATTTCGACGTTTATTTATACCTTTATATTAGTTTAGAAGGACCTATCGGAGTAAAACCTGTGGTAAAACTAAACGGCCGACCAGCTCGAAATGCACATCTCGTAGGTACGTGCTAGACACCAAATCACTGCAGAATCATCGTGTGATACTCAAATGGAATGAAATAAGTTGGCGAATGACTTGGAGCTATGCAATAGAATCAAAATTTGGAAGAAAATCATCAGGTATGGTGTTGAAGCATTTGCTTTCGCATCGATGTGCCTAATTGCGTGTATAACGAATATCTGAGTCATCATCGTCATCATATCAGCCGACAGACGTCCAATGCTGGACATAGATCTACCAAGGATCGCCACAACAACCGGTCCTGCGCTTCCCTCATCCAACGGGTTCTCGCCGCCCATCAAACACGGGAACCCCCTTATGGAGGGCCTACCCTAACTGCGTTTGCCGGTACGCGGTCGCTACCCGAGAACTTTTCTGATATCTGAGTAGTTAGAACTAATAATTATGTTTCTTTCATTGGTTTCATCACTGAAATTAAAAAATTTAAAACCGACTAGACTTCAAAACTATAAAGTTGAATAGGTATGTTGATGGATTCCTATAACGATTTCGACTACGGCGACTGCCAATCTGATGCGATGGAACGGGAGACCGAGACGGTCAGATGTGGGTTCAGATGCAGTGGCTAAAGCCGGCAGGGGCAACCACACGGATATCTTCAAAGATGTGTGAAGACGCCTGAAGGAATAAGTCGCCTCTTATGTTATGTTATGACACCCGACTGGATTAGTGCTATTCTAAGCCGAAAACGACAGGACACAGAAAATACAGACAAAGCACAAAGCACAAAGGGGTCGAAAATAATGTTACAGCCGATGTCTTTTACTTTGGCACCTTTAACGACATTCATTAATTTGTTTTATTGGAGTTGGTGTCAAGCCAAGTCCAAAATATTACTTACTCCAAGCCCAGTCGCGATTCGTACCGCCCTCGAGATGTTTAGTAGTCGAGCACTGAGACACTGAAGGTCTGAGGACCAACGTGCCAACGTGCCTGCTCACTGAGCCACTACGCAGTCTGTGTTTTGTTGTGACACGCTGCTTACATAATTTATTAAACTTCGCTCAATTCGCATGATTGATTCGTCGACGTTTTGACGAGACTTGAGACTCGGCTCATAATAGGTACTGCACTTCACCACAATATAAGACTTCACAGTGCACACTTGCACACCTGACGGATACTGGCCGCTTTCTTCGCACGCACCGACTTCATTAACTATTTAATACAAGGATTAACGAGGTCCCACTTTTATGATTAACTAATTGGTTTTTTGTGAGTAAAAATTAAGAAAGATTACGGAGGAATGCGACCGTGAGCCGTGACTCACATTGGAGTCGATAGCAGGTAAGGAAAACCACTCTTTATGTATTTATTTTCTCGCAAATAAACATACTTGTTGCTCGTCGGCCGTCAGTGATGGTGTGCTGACACACATACTGTCGGTAGGAAACTATAGTCACCGCCGCCGGCCCGCATGTAGCCTGTGCCACCGTCTCTTATCCATTATGTATGTGTTCGAGCTCACTGATTATATTTTCTTCAGCACTTATCTGGTATGGACGCACGAGTTTGTATCTACCCCGAAAATTTGACATCGCAAAATTTGTCCCACTCCGAGGGATATGCCGCCGTACTACCGTATTTACGGTCAGAGTGCGATTTTTGAATCTCATTCGCTGAGCTTAGCAGTTGAAAATGTCAACATTACTGTGGAGATATGCATCTTTCTACTGCTGATTTGACTTTCAAAAATCATACTTCAGGAGTGCGATTTTTGAAAGTCAAATCAGCAGTAGAAAGATGCGTGTCTCCATATATTATCAACTGCTGAGTTCAACGTATGAGATTTAAAAATTGCACTCCAGGGCTTACGATCGGTTTATCAATACAGACGGACGGTTCAGGTGGAAGAAATGGAAAAGCTCTGATGATAGTAAAGGGATAGCTTTACTCACAGTGTGCGGCGGTGGCCGTCGGTCGGTCGGAGTGGTGATGGTCGGAGGTGTCAGCTGGCGAGCATGCCGCGCGGGGTCGGGGTCGGGGGGCGGAGCGCGACTGTGAGGCGTGTTGTCGGCGGCGCGGTGCGGGCGCGACTGTGCCGAGTGGCGGCCCGGTGCCGGACTGCTGGTGGCGGCGCAGGGCGCTGCGGCGCTCCCCCCGCACCCCGCACCCCGCACCCCACCATGCGTCTCGGTACGGGACGGGACGGGACGGGACGGGACGGGAGGCTGCGCACGGAGCGTCGCCGTCGTGCGCAGGTCCCGGTGCCTGCGGCCCGCGGACACGGGACGGGACCACTCGGGAGACAGCGGAGGACTCACTGAACTGAACTGATACATTATCTGTTCAGCATTCATTATCGTACATTATCGCCGAGAACAGCCAAGAACGAGAGTGTGGATGCCCTTCATTGTACTCGTGCCGTCATAAGCCATTGTAATTTTCCTTGAAAGTTCCCGCCGAGAAGTACTCGCGAGAGTGAAGTGCCCGCTTTACTGATGGCTCCATACTCCCGCCCCGCGGCTCCTTGCGTTCACGTTTGTTATCCTCTCCTCGCCACGGTCTGACGTACCTACCTTGTAGCGTTGTGGACACCGCACCGTGCGACCGAGACGAGCGCCACTATAGGTAATCCTTTCCAAATAATTTCCTTTCATAAGATCTTAAAGTACATTTTGCTTAGTTTATCAAAATATAATAAGTACCTTATTAGGGAGGTCCTCCTTCGTATTCGGGATTGGATTCAAAGATAATATATTTCTCTGGTCAACCTACTACGTTGTTTCTGACTGGAAGATTTGTCGGCCCTATGCGTAAGTGAAAATTAAGTACATTTTTAATTTACAAATTCTATTCATCCACAATCTGTGGGGCTATTATTAAAAGATCGATAATCTATTTACGTTGATACTGTACTGGGAAAATTGTTTTTTTGATCGTAATATCCATGGATGGATGTTTCAGAAGCAGAATCGCCAAGAACTAACAAAAAACCAGGTCTATTTGATACGGACCGAATAGGGAAGTTGAAACCCATGATCACAGTATCCCTGATCTTGATTTCTCATAGCAGATGTGGAATACCGCCACCTTCGCACAACATGAAGGATATTTGAAAGTGACTAGGTATGTGTGTGCGCTAATCACAGATGCATTCTCTCGTCCGTGCTCTCCTGAATCTGATAGGAACGGAGAACTGAGGAGCATTGACTTACACTTTAACGATAGACAAGCACGTTCGTAGAAACAACTTATGTTACACAAAACAACACAAAATGACACATTGCGGTCTGTCATTGCCATTAGTAAGGGAATAGGTACCTACATCAATGCGGTGCGGGAACCGTATTCCAGTGTAACATGCAGTTCCTACTGATTGCCTTATCTAGGATAGGGGCGTAACGTCTGGTGTGATAGCCGTCTCTCCAGACACCCGTCTCGGTTAGTGCCAAATCCACTTTGTTATGATGTCTATCACAAATGGCTGTCCCCCTCCCCAATCCCTTGCGATTGGCGATGAAGTGTCTAATTGGGCAGACTTTTGAGATTAGACACACTTTACAATCGACGTACGATAAACAGAATTGATTCGTCTCGCCGCGACGCGACGGCGACCGACGGCACGTATCCAGCTCAATTTTAAATTTAAAAATGTACAGATCTCTGGCTCTACACGACATTCGAGTACGTTGGAAATGAACTCAATAATGCAATTTAAAGAAATTCATAAAACTCAAAAAAAAAATCATCCTTTTCCAAAAATAAAAAATCACCTCCATATGTTGTCCGGTCTCCGTTCCGAACCAAAGTACAATAGATATAAAATATACAAACTTTAAAAGTTAATAATTAAATGCGTTAAAAAGAGCCCTTTAGAAACCACCTACAAACGCCCCTTTTCAGCGGTTTTAAGCTATTTTCTCAATAAAAATATAAACTTTTAACAAAAATTCTTACCATCTTGTAGCTCTCGTCGATACGCGTCTTTTGACGACTCAATCATTCATCTAGCCCCAAAACTTACGACATCAGTAGACCTAGCATGCCACCCCCGAGAAAACGACAAAAATCGAGATGTGCCTCCATCTTTATTATTTTACGTATGCCAAAAAGAGCGCGCATGACGTTTTTCTCGTTTAAACGCTTTGTCATGGGTGGCATGCTAGCTAGGCTGGTTCGCGTAGTGTATATTTTCTTTGACCAGGGCAAATTCGCCAGATTTTTAATAGGACAGGATTCAGGGCTGCGGCATATATAGTCATATGTATTCACAATCAAATCTCTATAATATATCTATTATTTCTGTTTATATACTTTCTTCCATAACTATTATTTCACTTAAACTTGCACTTACTTATTTATTATCACTCATTGGTTGCTGCGTCTGACTACTACTAAAAAGGTTCCATCTGAAAATCAACACCCTGTTTTCGGGCACGCGGTCTATTGGAGAGCTGTGACCTATTTGCTGCATACAATAAATTACAGTATGTTGTTCTATTGATGTTTCGTTTCGATATGTTCTTATTTTGTAAACTTGTTGTGATGTGAACTGTTCACCAGTGTTGTGTGTGTTACTTATGCAAATAATTTTTTATCTATCTTATCTAACTAATTTCCTGTTATATTATTTGTCATACTCATGTGATGCTGCAGTATACCATACCTGCACGTGCTACGTCGCGTCGTGTGACGCCATACCTAAACATCTACTTTCCCACAACATTCAATTCGTTATGTTCATTATTATTATGTTGATAAGTACATGAAAAACGCACGGGTGCTTTGGGAGGAATACATGGGACCGAAGCCAACACGAAGAGGCCTTTTTTGGTACCATTTGTTCTAAATGTGAGATGGCATGCACCTATCGAGGCCCATCCCTAAATACACCATGGGGATGCACTAAAAGATAATTCCCGATAGATGCTAAACTATTGCCAGGAAGGGATAAATTTTTCTGGGCTATGGGGATGGGAAACATGTACAAAGGGCTAGCATTAGGTAGTACCTTCACGAAGGTATTTAATAGGACTATTAAATATTAGAATTACTAATACCTACTATACCTACTTACCGAACTACCATTCAAAGAATAAAGTAATTAGGTACCTACTATTGCCACAGATTATTATTACTGTATCTAATCGATTGTACCAAGATACTTATTTATTATTATTGAAACAGAAGGAAGAAACCGTGGATGTCGGCTATCATCTATTCTATACTATACATACAAAACAGTTCCGTCTGAATGATTGACTGACAGAAACATGCAATTTGTAAAACAGAGTAGGTACCTATGTAGCTGTAAGGGTGCACTAATAAATAATTTTTCGGAAATCAATCTCTAAAAGGGTGCAACGGGGTGTTGAAAGTTTTCCGAAACAACGCGGACGAAGTAACGGCACGGAATATAATTACAAGAGTACGGTAACGGGCAAAAGCTAGTGTTGCATATGTTTGGGGATTCGGAGGTTTGTGGTCGTCCTCACACAGATCATAATATAGAGTCCTTAACAAGATTGTTAAGGATTGTTGGTTGTTGTTGTTTGTTGGTTAAAAAACCGTCAGATGACGGTTTTTTAAGAGGATGATCAGACCCTCAAACTGAACTTTCTCTATAGGACGAACATTGAAAACATATATATTTTTAGACCAAATAAAAAAACGAAAGCGGTTTCGTTGTTGGTCATTGGTTTGGTTGAGACAAAGTTGTTAAGATTCGTGGTCTGCCTGATTATCCTCTTAAAAACCGTCAGCATTTTAAGTTGGACCCTTTGTATGAAATCGTAGAACCAAATAGGTAGGTGGCAGGTAATATAGGTAGGGTCCATACTCTATACCCATCAAACTGAATAACTTTGACTATGGGAGCAAATCTGTGAGTGCAAAAATATGCTGTTTCGTACTAAACTGCAACGACCCCTATGTATGAAAGAGCAGATTTTTTTTACTTGACAGGTTTGCTTCCATAATAAAAGTTGTTCAGTTTGATGGGTAGAGTATGTGGTTTAAAGGTTAATGATACTTTTTCTTACACATTGCATCGCACAGCACTGCAACTGCAACCTTCAACCTTGAACGTTGCACCTCGAGTAGCGCGGCGCGGCGGCGCGGCGGCGCGGCGGTTGTACTAGCATCTCGCACGAGCATTCTGGCCTTCAGCTGGCACACGATTCTCATTCACCGTCCACCGCAGTCTCTTGGGTCGCTACTATCCCATTACTACATCATCTTATTGTATTATTCACTCATTTGTTATTATTGTGTTTATAGTTATTATTATTACGATGAATGGATGGGAAAAAGCCGCATGGTGTCTATATTGCATCTAGTAACTTGCGAAAGCGAAGGACTTGATAGCTTGTCATCCACACGCAGATCAATTATAATACAGGGTCCTTCTTAATATGCTGACAGTTTTTTAAGGAGATGATCAGATCATCAAACTGAACACCTTTCTCTACGGGACAGACATTGAAATCGCGAAAAAAACTGCTGTCCCCTATGGGTGGAGTTTTGTATGGAAAAACTGTTTTTTTTCTCGTGATTTCGACATTGGTATCATAGAGAAAGTGGTACAGTTTGATGGTCTAATCATCCCCTTTAAAAACCGTCAACATATTAAGATAGACCCTGTATAACTTCGCCTTATTCCACGCAGCGGACGCCGACGCCGGCGCCGGTTCGATCGAATCTTGTTGGATCAGATTCAGAAGAGTTTTTAGGATTTTTTTTTTTTTTTTGAGTTTTTAGGATTATAACACCTCTGGTATTTAGGTGAAGGAAAACATCGCAAAAATATTGAGGAATTCGCCACATTACGTCAATTTCGAGATGTGCATTGTGTTCACTGTCAATTACATTCAAGTGATGATGGGTCTCCGCGGTCTCCATCTGTTGCACGCAGTAGATGTTCTTGCATACATATACATGCATCAGTTTTTGATTTTTTTTAAAAGATGGGTTTTCTCTTGACCTCAATCCAGTCCTCAGGACAAAGATGGGGTCGAAAATGTAGCGAGCTAACCCAGAAGAAGCCTTTTCACTTGTACTTTAAAGGAATTCGGGTTGTAAGCGTTCGGAAATACTGACGATGACGCAGGCAGACAATCCATTCCACTTGTGTTTAAACTTGAAAAAGTGAAGTTTAGTGAACTAATAGAATTAGCAGTATGACCGGCTAATATAATTACAAACCTAAACTTATGCACAATAAATATTATTTCATTTCATTTCTCCTTGGCTGTGCGCATTATAAAAGATTCTGAAAGGCGCTTAGTGCGAATATGTGGGATGTCAACCAAGTAGGGGTTATATATCCAGCGGTGCGCAATAGTGCGCATGGATGTCCGATAGTAGAAAGGGGAAGGCGGAATGAGCTCATGTAGCTCACGCTATTGTCCCAAGGAGGTAGGCAGAGACCACGGACCGCCACACGCTACGACCTCTGACACACCTCTTTAGCCTCATTCACATTCATACATCTTTTCATGCACTTCCGTCGATTGAGGGTGCTACGCATTTGTCCTTTTCGGAAAAGATCATTAATTTTATAATGCTACGTTTTCCTCTCCCAAGACTTCCGCTCGCCTTCGCTTGATATATTTTATTCGTAAGTCTTCTAATCTTCTTTCATTCGTTCTCTCTACGTGACCGAACTAAGCATACCTATCCCTCTCAATCGTAGTTTTACTACATCATCCATCAACTTACACCAATCTCTTATCACACTGTTCTTGATTCGGTCAACCAAAGTAAATACCACACATAATACTTTGTAAGGAGCGCATTTCAACTGTATTCACTTGACTTTATTATTCTTAATATTATTAAGGAGCTGTGTTTAGAATACCTCCAACCATCCTTCCGGGGACTAACAGTCGTTAACATTGGATCAATGTAGGTACAGCTCCGTAGGGCTACCTATTAATTGCTTCTGGAAGCATGTGAACTTTGGCACTGTCTGGCGGCGGCACCAGGCGGCGCGGCGCGGCGCGAGGCGAGTAGCGTCCTCTGTGTCGACAGCGCAGCGCTACTGCTTTCGATGGTTGTGTTGACACGGTGTACCTGCTCTTTCATATATGGAATGATGGGAGCGCGACAGAAGCCTTTACGTGACTGGCGAAGTTTTATCGAGGTACCACTGCTGGTATGTGGTTGGAAGTCCACTCCCGACCCGCTCCACCCCGCACCGCACCGGCAGCACGCCCCGCGCCGGCCGCTGTGACGTCACGCGCCATCACTATCACCGCTGCACGTGCGCGCGCAGCTGGCAGTTGTGGTCCACCACAAACATTATAGTTAGGTAGGTAAACTCACACGTCTCTAGTATTGCTACAAAACATCTTGTGAAACTATACTATATAACTAAATAATTTTTACCTATTCGGGTTCGTTTTCCTTGTAGTAACTCGTAAGTGGTAATTTTTGTGTTAGTAGAAGGAAGTTTTTATTGATCAACTCGTGAGCTCGTTCTCGTTATGTTGTTGCTCTTCGAGACTCGAAGTTCGCCTAATTAAATACGTACAGTACGGAGCCGGGGTACTGGCTTGGTACAGGGACAGGTAAATAAGCCCGCGAGGCATGTCGATGTACCGCGCGCGCGATGAGCCGCAGAGCTGCGCGAAAGGCTGATGACCCGCGACCTGCAAAAACCGAGTGCTTGTTGTGTTCGCAGTCCGAGTGACGTGACGACGCGCGACGGTGACGCATGCCGCGCCTTTGAATAATTATTAACATAGTAATTATGTATTCATATAATTATTTGGTACACGTTCTTCTTCACATTATAAACTAGCTTTAGCCCGCGACTTCGTCCGCCTGGATAACCCGTTTAGTGGTTGATTTTTGGAAAAATCCTTTTTTGTGGGTGCACACTACATTCTTTGTACAATATACAGGGTCCAACTTAATATGTTGACAGTTTTTTAGGAGGATGATAAGACTATCAAACTGAATAACTTTTTCTGTGGGACAAACAATGAAATCGCGAAAAAAAATCTGTTGTCCCATACATTTGGGTCGACTGAATTACAGTTTTTGGAACAGTTTTTTTTTCGCTATTTCGACCTTGTTTATAGTCATGGTATGGTCATCCTCTTAGAAACCGTCAGCATATTATTTAGAAGGACCCTGTGTATTGCTTTCAGTTTTTGCTCTTCAGCGGTTGGTTTAGGCTATGAGTTGTCTGTCAGTCAGTTACGGAACACTTTTATTTATAAGTTAGATACAATTATTATCTCATGTTGAGGGTTCGGGGCGGCTGACATGCGTGAATGATTTACGTAGCCTAACTACTACATAGTTACTAATTTGTGTCGTTGTTGTCACATAGTGTTTGTTTGCATGCAGACTGCACCGCGCGTTGAACTCTTCAGTAGGCCGCGGGCCGGGCGCCGGGCGCCGGGCGCCGGGCGGAGAGAGGAGCTGCACGCTGTGGCCAGGCCACTTGTTGCCGAACTGCCAAGTGCCGATGCCGGCTACTTCCCGGACATTGCTGTTTTTCTGCTATTTAACTATTGCGTTAGTTTGCCGACTTTTCAATAGGTCGCTTGTTATTGTTACAGTGGCACCTTGGGCATATTAAAGTGTTGACATTTCTTGTGTTTGAGCAGATTGACGAGTGCAATCTATAAGGCAAGCGTGAGTGGACATGTTGGAAGGGGACGGCCCAGACGTAAAATATACGGACTAAATTGGCGACGCGCTTAAAAAGGGCCAAGTCAGATCTACCCCAAATTGTACTCTTAAATATTCCGTGCGGTAACGACCTCCTCCATCATAAGAACATTAATTTGTTTTATAGAAGTCGGTGTCAAGCCAAACCAAAAAACCAATGCAAGCCCTGTCGCGAATCGTACCGGCTTGACAGCGACTTCGATAAAACAAATTAATGTTCTTATGATCCGAACGAAAAAGTCATCGGCTACAATACTATTTTTTAACTTTTTAGTTTTTTTGAAGGCGGTTTTTGTTGTGATTTTCCTGGTGGATAACGTAATGTAATGAAATGACCATGGTCGTACGTCGGATAAAGTCATCGGTGTATGTACCTTTAAGGTGCTCTGTCACTGTACTTCCCCTGGCGCGGGCCGAGGGGGGGCGTGCAGGTTCAGCGGGGCGATGCCGATGTGAAAGGGCCCTTCTGTGCACTCGACTCACGTGACAAGACATACATATACGTACAACTTTACTGTAGATGCTGATGATGTTGCGATAACATGTCGAGCGCGAGCTCGAGGATCAAAGTACACAAACACATAAATACACTCCATCTTTTTCTACAATCTCATGATCAAAATGAGCGTCGCATATACCTAAGTAACATTCTTATGTTATATTGTATTGGTTTTCTTATTGTATTGGTATATTGTACTATAAGTACTTATATACTTACATACAAAATCAAGATACATAGGTTTATTTTTTTTTCTGGTATCTCTAATTTTATTACAAAAGATTGGTAAATAAATATACATCATAATTATATAATATTTGCATGTCAATAATAATTACTCTGCGTTAACTCTGCATGTCATGTCATTTTAATCATGGAAGAATAGTTAATCCTGGCACAGACCTCTTTGGTCATTCTGGATTGCTATTGCAACGCCTAGATAATAATATTTAAAAAAAACGTTCATCTAAGCCAAGTCACTCTTTATTATCACTATTGTCTAAGGTGTGAAATGAATGATGTATTGTTGTCTATATGAATAAATGAAAATGAAAATGATAATTAAAATGAAATGAAATATATACCTAGTGATAATCAAGTAAACAAATCCATTATGACATATATTATTTCGTCCATCTCAGATAGGTAAACCTGTTTAACGATATTTTTATTTTTATTTTGCACAAACAACGTAGGTAACGCCGGTCTTTAAAAAAAATAAAGTCACAAAAGTTTCCGCGAACGGAGCCTATAATTTTTTGTTGTTTTTTGTAAATTATGTACATAATAATTTCTATGAATATGTTTATTTACACGCCAGCATTCAGCAGCTCGGTGTATTATCTCGCTTCTTGGTGTCTGCCTGTTTGCATGTCTGCCTGTCTGCCTGTCTACTCGACTGTGTCAGGAGAGGAGTATCAGATTTACTTAGATAGCTACGTATCAGCAGCGAAGTAGGTCATATTATACAGGGTCCTTCTTAATATGCTGACACTTTTTTAAGGGGATGATCAGACCGTCAAACTGAACAACTTTCTCTATGGGACCAATATCGAAATCGTGAAGAAACTATCAGCTGTCCCATACATTTGTCTCGAGCAGGTTTTCAGTTTTGTATGGAAGAGCTGATTTTTTTTTCGCGATTTTGACTTTGGTTCCATTGAGAAAGTGGTTCAGTTTGACGGTCTGATCATCCCCTTACATAAGTGTCAGCATATTAAGGACCCTATAGTTTGTCAGCTAATATCAAAAAGCGATGAGATGACGAGGGACTATTATGGCATAAGGTACACACGGCGACACATCAAGCTATACAAAACCAAAATAAGCTGGCCGCGCGTAGGACGAGTAATGTATAACGTCACGCGACCAGCTTATATTGGTTATGTATAACTTGATGTGTCGCCGTGTGTACATAGTGCATCATAATCATAAAGTGTAGTTTTCGGCTGTTCCAAAATAAAACACTGAAATGCTTTTACACCAGACCACTTTTAAATCTCTTCAGGAATTTATTTTGTACCTATACGATACTTATATTAAAACGATTTCTGGTAAATATGTTTCCCAAATGTCTGAAAAAGGACCCTTAATTCTGTTATATTTGAACGAGGTAACTACATCAATTTGTAAAAAAGGGCAAACATTTTTGAAATGGCATATTCAGTGTTTTATTTTGGAACAGCCGACTGCCGACTTGTGGTCTTACCGGTACCGCTGAACTTAACTTACGGCGTCGCTTCGGGGTGAGGAGAGAGGGGCGGGAAAGCAGCATGTTTTCACCGCGGGGCGGGAGGCGGGGGCGGGGGACGTTGCGCCTGTCATGTGATTCCGGGGGACGGCGCGGCGCGGCGAGGGGGCGGCGGCGGCGAGCACCTGCGAGTACGCATCCATTCATGCCGGTGCGTGACGTCATCGCTCCCACGCCGCTGCCGCGCCGCCTAGGCTCCTGCCTGGGTGCCCGGACGCGCCGGCACGGCTACCGTAGGTACCGACTTCTACTTGCTCCACCTTGTACGGTTTCATTTTTGTCTTCAAACGTCCCGTTTCCCCTCCTTCCAGCTGGCCGAATTTCTGTACTTCAAAATTTTTGAATTGGAAGACAATACAAGTGGCTGTGATATTTTACCTAAAACTCATAGACAAAGGAATACGACGGTAACTACTTATACATTCACTCGCTGGTGGCTGCACCACCAAAATACTCCTTTGGCCCTTATCTTTAAGCCCTAACCTTATCGTTAAGGATTTTTTAATTCACACGTTGAAATCAGCAGTAGAAAATAACCTAAACAGTATGATGTTAGTTTGTACTATCATGATTTTGTATCTGATTTTAAAAAAGGACTGTAGAGGGCCTACCATGCTACCCCCAAAACAAACCACAGACGACAAAGATCGAGACATGCCTCTGTCATTGTTACTTCGCGTATCTGCGTATATACTGCGATCAAAATATATGCGAAAGCGAGCGAGCTCAACGGTTTTCTCGGTTTGTCACTTTGTCGTGCGTGGCATGCTAGCCCTACTAGGCAGGTGTCACGGACGGGCCAGCGCGAGCACACGACCGGCCGGCGACACCGGGTCGCGCCGAGCTGTTCTCGTTTAGAAAGTGACGGATAGACGTAACCGTTTGCCATTTCTCTAAATGTCTCCTCACGGTATGTATGATAATGTACCGCTATCGCTGGTTCACACCGTACCGTATGACTCAGATGCGTCAGGTCATGCAATTTACACAAAGATTGTGAATTTTACCCTAATTTTACCTTGCTGCACGATAAAGGACACATCTCCTACACGATTGTGCAGTACCTACTGGTGCACGGTTTTGACACAGAAAGGTTACCTACCACTATACCAGCTTTATGTCTACGTTAGAACATCTTTCTAAAGGATTAAAAAGAGGTTCTAACCCCTTTACTACAGTGTTGACCTGACGCACATTAGCGCTTGCGTAGAGTTCAGGAGCGAGGCGAGGGATGAGGGGGTTCATCCAAGCGTTAGCTCCAGTCAGCGATATAAGTACAAATCATGAGCGCAGCGCTTGTCTCAAACTGGGCACTGGGAATGACTGTACCCAGGCACAACAGACAAGACAAACACACGCCAGCGGTGTGCTGGTAGATTTTCGACACCAAGCCCTCAACGACATAATTCGGCGTGCACTTGTCTCGGTGGACGTGCCGAGTATTTTGGAGCCCCCGGGTTTAAGCCACACCGATGGTAAGATTTGGATTTGGGATTTTTGGGATTTGGGACGCGACCTGTCTGTGTCAGCACGTTCGCTCCTTCCTACCTGAGACGGACAATACGCGTCGCTGGCTCTGCTGCAGAGCGGGCGGCGAGGCTAAAGCGGACGATATAATGCCAACCTGGAGCAAGGGTATGATTTCGTGCCAGCCGCCTTTGAGACTGGAGGTCCTTGGGGGGTCGATGCCAAGGACTTTGAGCGAGATAGGGCAGCAAATGTGGACTAATGGGGAGAGGGGGGGGGGAGCCTTTCTGGTACAGATAATTTCTCTGGCCATCCAGAGGGGCAATCCGGCCAGCATCTATGGGACCTTTGAGCCGGGGTCGCGCAGGACAGTGCCTTTAGATTAAGTTAGTGATAGTCTGGCGAAGTTTGCATGCGGATTTTATCTTGTGTGCTGCCATTGACGAAGCTTACAGCAGATATAAATATATGTGATTAATATTTAACGAAGCCTGCGTTGCGGATTCGATTATTTTTGGTCTTCTTTCTTATCGTGTGGGCAGAGCCCTGGTGTCAGAGTTTTTTTCAGACCGCCTTACGGCCTCTGACGTGATTTTTGGTATATTGTGTGTTTAATTTGAATAAATATTTGACTCTATATTTATAATCTAAGAACATATAGGGTCCTCAATATGCTGACGGTTGTTTAAAGGATGATCAGGACCACCAACAACGAAATCGCGAAAATAAAATCAAATTTGTTTTAAATTAAAATTAAAATATAATTATACCCTAATAAAATAAATACCTACTCATTTAAAACGTAACTATGTATATTGGGAATGGGGGACAGCAGCTATATGAAGCAGCAAATCTAGATTTTTTTGTTATGACAGGTTTGCTTCCATAGTAAAAGTTGTGATGGGTAGAGGATGTGGTTTAAATGTTACGGTTAGGTAACGTTACTTTCCCTACACTCTGCTGTACCTATAGGGTCCTTCTTTTTCAGGTTTTTAAGAGGATGATCAGACCATCACATTCAACAACTATTATCTGTGGGACAAATGTCGATAAATTATTTTATTTCGCAATTTTGATGTTGGTCCCAGGAAAGTTGTTCAGTTTGATGGTCTGATCTGATCATCCCCTTAAAAAACCGTGTCAATTTTTAAAGCGCTACGGGATGAAGCTACCATTTCTAGAGTAAACAAAGTGTTTTTTTATAGCCTAGCTTTGATGAGCGAAAATATTTCAATGCTTTTATGAATTTCAGTAATCAAAAACAACGTGGCTATTACCTACTGTACACCATTATAAAAGTGTTTCTATTAATAAAACCCAGTGTTTGATTGTTTATAGTCTTATCAAAGAAGTATTACGTAATGGCGTTGTGTCTCTGCTCCTACCATACCTGCACCGCACCGGCTGCGGCTGTATGCGTGAGGATTAACGCCACCTCTCAAGTTGTAAATAAAAGATTAACAATCTCGTATCAGTCATGTGACTGCGTCGCCGCGCCGCCGTTTCGCTTTGTTTGCCCTGTTTACTCGAACGTGACTCTCCATTCCATTGTTTTAACCGCACAATTACGTTCAAAATTAAAGCAGCGTTCACTAACATTTATTACATTAGGTACCTACCATTGGCGCGCTCCATACAAACAATGTTTGTGTATTTAGGATATTAATCAATTAAAGTCAATGCAATTTTTAGACAGATTCTAGAAACCAATATGTCAATCAATCAATCAATCCGCGAGCAAGAACATTGTATATAGTTACTATACAACATTTTTGTCCGCGAGTTTCCAACTAGTCAAATCAGCAACACTTTAACGAAACCGAACGTCAAAACACGATCCTTGTATGAAAAATTTTACTAAATCACTCGCGTTAACCCGCGACTTCGTCCGCACAAATTATATACCAGATTTTAAGTTAGATCATAAGCTATAAAACAAGGTTTCATCAAAATCGGTTTACTAGTTTTTGCGTGATGCTTGATCAAACAAAAAAACAAACACACAAACAAACAGACAGACAAAAAATAAAAAAATTGGTGATATGGAATCAGGGACGCCTAAAAACCATATCGTAATTTTTTTAAATATCTTCAATGTACAGAGACACTTCTGGTACAGTTTTATAATAGTATATAGATAGATAGATATAGATAGATAGATATAGATAGATAGATAGTACCTATTCAAGTTACAGAATTAGAGAAAATGTATGTTTTTTAGCATTATTTTCAAATATATTTTTTACTGAGAAGATAAAACTAAAATATATTTGATGCAGTAAACTCCCCAATTACAGGTACCTACTGTCTTAACACTAAAAATGCACTGTAATTAATTAACTATGTGCAATAATACTAATCTCAAATATTTGCAATAATGTGCCCAATACTTAAATGATAATGCCCTACAATTAATTAATAAGTAATGTTTTTAACTTTGTGACATGTAGGGTAGGTAATCTCTAGTATTTACATGCTACCATCATAGTGTGATCATAGTTAGCTGAATAGAAGAAATTTTTTATGTATCTACCACCATTATGTTACCTATTCATAACAAATAAATATTCATTTCATTTCAAAAGTGATTATTTCTTTATCTGTGCTTTACATTTGTCAGATTTTCGTTAAAATATATAGTTTCAATGTTATCGTTCCATACAAATCTTAAATAAAGCCTAGCATTAAAACTATACTGGCTTTCTAAGGGGATGATCAGACCGTGTCAAACTGAAAAACTTTCTCTATGGCACCAGCATAGAAATCGCGAAAAAAAAATCAGCTGTTTCATACAAAACTGCAAAACTACTCGAGCCAAATGTATGGGACAGCTGATTTTTTTGTTTATTTTAACGGAAATCTGACAAACGTAAAACAAAGATATTGGTACCTAGATAGTTTACAAAAAAAAGACACTAATTGGTTAGTCTTGAAAATATAATGAAACTTCGTTTATGGACCGCGCCAACGTTAATATTATTCTCTTTAGTATTATAATGGTAAGTTTACGAGCAGTACGTGTCCTCAAGTCCTGGGATGACATACCACGTTCGTTCAGTACCACCTAGAACTACATGGAATGACAGAGTTCTGGTCCAGTCAGGACGTAGTGGTAATTGAACTCACTTCGCTCGCTCTGGTTTCTATTTTATTACAGCACTGCTTGCTATAACTAATTACACGAAAAAATCGTTTAGGGCCCTGCGCACTCAGTATAATAACGCATTCAGAGTGCTGTTGCGGCTGCCGCGCGCCTGCAGCGGTAGCGCGTCGGGCATGTTCGCCGATGCACACGTAGACGGCTTCCAAGCGATACTACGTAAGCGAGGCGCCGCCGCCGCGACGCTACGCAGAGTGCGCGACAGCACCAATACAACAGTATTCTGTCTGTAGCAGCGAGTAGGTGGGACAGCCGCGACATCAAGCACTGCTCCACTCTGCATTTAAGTGTTTGTACTAACGTAGTTATTTAAGTGTTGCGTCGTTACTAACAAACACAAATTGTATTAATTGTATTGTAATTTATTAGTATGAATTGTGTAATATTTATTGTAATTGTAATTGCTATTTTTTTATCTATTATTGTAATATGGATCAAGTAGTCTGAAATAAAAATTAGTTTTTATTATATTTTATATTTTTTATAAAGGGACTGCTGTCACTGCTGAGAAATATCAAGCTTTATTCGCAGGCTCCTAATTTTAAATTTAGTTACTACTGTTGAGTATGAATGCCGATAATTTTCGAGCTCGCTTCGGTTGATTTGTTTCTAGTACATCGATACAGCGCTCCAGATTTTTACAAATATCTGGCAGAAGCGTCCTTCGCTGGCACGAATATTGGCTACGGACCCTACCCAATGCCGGCAAGCTGCATTTATAGGGGTCAAGTATATTTGACCAGAGGCGTAACATTCGGATATACGCTACTCTGTATAGCTATAAATATAATATTATACTTATAAGAAATTCCTGAGTTGTTGAGATTAAACAATCACCCAGTTTAAGAAAAGACTGAGTCAGGCAGGACCGTGGGAAAAGAGGAGCTATATAGCTGCACCGTTTTATGTGTCATTGATTTTCTATCGTCTTGAGTATGTAGTCATTTCATCCTAAAACACAGGGTAAAAGTGAATCCATTGCCTACAACGAGTGTGGCAGTTGCTGCAAAGATTCCGTCTTTTCTACAGTTAGGTAGGTACATTACTTTAATGGGTGGTTGTAGCCATGATACTGAACAACTTTTCCAAAGAAATCTATAGGAAATTCTGTTGACCTTTACATGCTGTATGCAATCAGCTGATCGAACGTTTGTATGAAAAGTCGACTTTTTTGCGAATTTCCTATAGGTTTCCTAGGGAAAGTTGTTCAGTATAATGGGTACAATCACCCCTTAAAGTAATGCATCTGTTTACCCTAACACCCTGTGTATCGAAAGTTGAATACGGACGTGAGTTTATTAAGTAGGTAAACATAATTTGCACAGATTACCGGTACTATCTTTATGCAACTAACAACACAAAGATTATGTCGATAACTAGTATATATTATATATGCATTAGCATCATCATTCTCTTTCCCATTTCCCATTATTTGGGTTTGACGCAATATGTCCGCTCTTCCATTCATCGTTCTCAGCCGTCATTTCAGCACTCACTCCTTTCTTACACATATTCTTCACGCAATCCATCCATCCTTTCTTCGGCCTCCCTGTCCTACCTCCTACCACAGCCATCCACAATCATACTTGACACTCGATTCGCCGCATCACAAGTCCATACCACGATAACAGGACAGGGTGTCCCAAAACTCGACGTCAAGCCGAAAATAGGAGATAGGTGAGTTTATAACTGTAATCCACCTAATTAACTGATAATTATTATTTTCTCATTTATTCTACACATTTCAATATGATTTCGTATATAAGAATTTATAAACTAATTAAGAAATTATAAACTCCAATGTTTGTTAATAGTTGCTCATTTGACTTGAATTGCTAACGTCCAATGAGCAACGTTTGTGACACACCATTTTGTTGTATAGGGTAGGGATACCTCGACGTTATAAAGGGAGGGAGAGTCTCGCTCGGTCGGGCGACCAGTCATCAGTTAGTCGTGAAGAGTGTAACAAGTGATAACTGATAATTATTTGTGAAAGTGATAATAAATCAAGTTATAGTGAAATCACCTGTGAATTTTATTACCACCTGACCCTACCCAAAATAACTGTTCAGGGAAAAATAAATTCCATGTTTGATAGTTTTCAAAATTTTGAAATTTAACAAAGGAAAATTTCGCCACCCTGTGCTTAACTTTGTACATGTTTTCATGATAAAGAATTAGTGGCATAATTTTACAGAAACACTATGTTCTGTCAGAACTCTGCGGTAAATTTTTTTTCTATATCAACTTTGAGACTACACCTGTATAAAAAATGTATGGCGCTAACCTGGCAAGTTACTTTAAAAGTTGGCCCATTTAATCTCATGTCTCAAAGATGTCATAGAAAAAAATTTACCACAGAGGTCTGAAATAGTGTTTTCTGTAAAAAGTATGGCACTAACCCTTTATTTTTGAATTGGGTCGTCTGAAAAGGTTATTCAGGATTGCGTAAGAAGTATTTTAATGGAAAAATGTACAAATTTGTAGTAACTACATCTAAAAGTTAAGGGCAGAGTGGCGAAATTTTCCAATTTTAAAATATTTTAAAATTTCGATAACCTCCTATTTTCGTCTTGACGTTGGGTTTTGGGACACCCTGTATACGCATAATATATCTACGCCAGTAAACAATCTGCGTGAAACCCGTCGGAGCAGCGAGCGATAAGTTCGGAGCTCGGCGCGGCGCGGCGCGGCGCTGCGCACGCGGTCGCTCGTTATCTCGTGCTATTGACATTGACATTTGCGAAACTACGACCACGTGGATATTAAGACTGTGGCGCGCGCTGTTGTTTACATTTCAACTTATGATTATGAACAGCTACAGAACAGAACGTTCGTCGCACGGTCGCAGCGTGGCACCACGCACATGCCACGCACGTGGCGACTGGGTATATAGGAAGGTACGTATACAGAGTTGCGTATTTTTAAATGTTGCGCCCCTGGGCAAATGTATTTGTTAAATTTTTCAGCATTCCTGATTGATTGCTCTCTGTATACTCTGTTTTTTTGGTGTCAAATAAAGTATAATTGATTGATTGATTGATGTTTTAGAATCCAAATTAAAATTAGGAGCGAGCGAAGCGCGTTCAAAATTTCTCTGGCTGGAAACTTGGACTTGGAGTCACAAGCAGTGCAGGTAGGTATAGTATAGTAGTAAAAATAGGGACCAGAGCGAGAGAACAGAGTTCGTTTCTTAACACTACTAGTTTACTGGAACAGAACTCTTTCGGTCTATGTAAGCGGTGACATCGTGAATAGAAAGGATGTTACAGTGGCCGTGGCCCTAGCATGCAACCCCCGACAAAATGAAGTGCCTCTATCTTTATTGCGCATGTCAATTTTCTCATTTTGGCGCTTTGTCGTGCGTGCGTGCATGCTAGCCACTACAGAGCGAAAAAACGATAAAATCGTCATGAGAGCTCTTTTTCTACGTAAAATAATATAGATGGGGGTAAATCTAGATTATTTCGTTTTTTCGTCGGTGGCCTGCGAGGCCTATAACAGGCTTTCCTCTGTAAGCAGCGGCAGCGCCTGCGCTTGGAGCGGCAGCACCTGCGCTGCGCTTGGAGCGGCAGCGCCTGCGCTCGGTGCTGGTCTGGTGGACTGCACAGCTATGAGTAAGCATTCCGCATCGCACGCCAACAAGTGCAGTTTACCCTTGAACTTGTGGATGAGCGAATCGGCAGTAGGTAATACATTATTGTCTCTGAGTGAGATAAGGTAGGATTGTGTGTTGCTGAACACTTTGTGCGAAGCTTCCACACTATCGTTTTTCAGTACCTACCGTACACACCTACCGTACCGTGCCGTGTACACCTTGACGTGACATCAAATAGACAAAAGAAAGATATTAGATAAATGACTAGCCTTCGCTGCGGTCGGAGTGCAGCGAAGCCCAATCATTTAGGTAGGTATCTAAGAGAAAGATATATTGCTCGTACATCACATGACATCTGGCGTCACTGTCCAAGAACAGTGGCGCCGGCGACGGGATCAGAGATACGTCTCTCGTCGCGCAGACGAACAATGAGCAATAAAGAAGCCACGAGCACAAAATATTATTGCTTGCGGGTAATATTAACATGCATGGATTTCATTTGCAATGGTAAGCGGTTACTGCTGCCTATGAATAACCGTTTACTAAAGTATATTTGCGACAAATGTTCGTCAACGTGACCCCGTCACGACGATGGCCATCAGGACCCCGGGGGGCGCGGCGGGGTGGGGTCACGTGACTCGACAAATTACGGACGCCGCGGGAGGTTTCCAATTCTCCTCTATGAAAGCAATTTGTTCGCACTGAAACTGTAACTGAAGCGATCGTAATTGCTTTCTTTATACAGGGTCCTTCTTATGCTGACGGTTTTTAAGGGGATGATCAGACTATCAAACTGAACAACTATCTCTACGGGACCAACATCAAAATCGCGGGCACAGTATAAGAAAGAGTATCTGTTTTTCGCGGGTCGAGTAAGATCGCAGTTTTGTAACAGCAAATTTTTTTTCGCGATTTCAACACTGGCCCCATAGAGAAAGTTGTTCAGTTTGATGGTCTGATCATCCTCAAAAAACTATCAGCATATTAAGAAGAACACTATACAGGGTGTAACAAAACACCCTAGTAATATTTAAAGTGGTGGCTTATACCTAATAGTCCATAAAACATCAAACTTTTACTACGGAGACAATAACGTCGTACATAAAGAGTCGAGTCGAGTCGAGTCGAGTCGAGTCGAGTAGGCAAGGCGAGGCGAGGCAAGGCAAGGCAAGGCACTGCAGTTTTGTATGAGACAGCAGATTTCTTTTTGGCGATTTCGAATTCGACTCCATAATATACACACATATATTTTGTTACACTCTGTATACTATGATATAAATAGGTTGACGACATAATATTTTCAGCACTGATTATTTAATAGTTAGGTACCTCCTACGTAACTATATAAGGTCTAACAAAACTAGCTGAAACTATTTTAAGGGGATGATCAGACCATCAAACTGAACAATTTTCTCTATGGAACCAATATCGAAATCGCGAAAAAAAAAATCTGCTGTTCTATACAAACGTACACAACCTAAATGTATCGGACAGCAGATTTTTTTTTCGCGATTTCGATATTGGTCCCATAGAGAAAGTTGTTCAGTTTGATGGTCTGAGCATACCCTTAAAATAGTTTCACCTAATTTTGTTAGACCTTATATAACTAAGACAGCCGAGTTCAAAACGACCAAAATTTAAAACCGCCTTAAAAAAAACTGAACATTTAAAAAATAATATTGCAACCGATAACTTTTTCGTTCGCATCATTACGAAGTCGCTGTCAAGCCTATTCGCGATAGGGCTTGCATTGGTTTTTTGGCTTGGCTTGACTCCGACTTCTATAAAACAAATTAATATTCTTATGATGCGAACGAAAAATTCATCGGCTGCAATATTATTTTTTAACTTTTTAGTTTTTTTTGAAGGTTTAAATTTTTTTGTTAAAATTTTGTTTATTTCACAATTTTCAGTGGTTCAATGTGTGGTGCTTTAAATTAACAAACTTTCCAAAATTAAGTTTCCTTCGATTTCTTTGGGATGCCATCATCAGATCCTGGTTTCCATATCATGGTACCACCCTTAAGATATCTCCTTTCCAACACAAAAAGAATCATCAAAATCGGTTTATAAACGACGAAGTTATACGCGAACACACAAAAAAAAATATATACAGGGTGAAATTGATATTATTAGCATTCTTTTAAACTAAAAGTCTACCAATCCAACTGAACAACTTTTACTATGGGAGCAAACAGATCGGAGCAAAAAAAAAAAATCTGCTGTTGCATACACTTGAGTCGCGAACTCGCGCGTCGACATTGCAGACTGCAGTTTAGTATGGAACAGCAGATTTTTTATTTGCTCCGATTGGTTTGTTCCCATAGTAAAAGTTGTTCAGTTTGATGGGTAGACTCTTAGTTTAAAAGGATGCTAATGATATCAATTTCTCCCTGTTTATACGGTCGAATTGAGAAACCTCCTCTTTTTTTGAAGTCGGTTAAAAAAAGAAATAGAATTGACTATTCAATTTATTATGATACAACCAGGTCCGTGAATATAACTGAATGAATACCTACGAGGGTCCTTTTTTTAAGGGGATGATCGGACCGTCAAACTGAACAATAGAAAACTATAGGACCAACATCGAAATCGCGAAAAAAAACTGCTGTCTATCTGAGCTAAATGTATGGAAGACACAGACCACGGAAGAGCAGATTTTTTTTCTCGCGATTTCGATGTTGGTGCCATAGAGAAAGTTGTCCAGTTTGTCGATCCGATCATCTCCTTAAAAAAGTGTCAGCATATATAAAGAAGGATCCTTTGGTGGCTCTGCAGCCTCTCCAAAAGTGAATTATCAAGTTCGTTGCGATGGTAGCGAGATTTAAAAGGATTCAATAAAAGAAACAATCGTCCATTTGGTGTTTTCTCAAAAAAGGTGCCATAGATAATTTATTTTCCTTAAATGTCACAAAATGCGTTCCGATACATGCACGATAAACCACATTCTTTACAGATCCTGTATAAGGTAGGTGTATTCTGCGCCGCTGAAAGAAAAAACGATGATGATAAATATTTACCTATCTTTATCTTATCTTATGATTGAAGTGTGTTTAGTTTTTTGTCAGTTTTTAACAACACAGTATTAAATACATTACATAGGTAATTAACAGCTATAAGTTAGCAGCATGTTGAGGCACGTCATCAGGGCACCGAGCGATCGTATTAATTTAAAACATCGATGTTCAATCCTAGTCCAATTTCAGTTCTAGTCACATTGCAATCCAATTACTATTCAACTGTGCACTGCGCTAAGCTTTAACGTCTAAAGAAGCGAGATTGCTTTTGACAGATGTTAAAACGGCTCTAACGGTTCGGTTGTCAAATGATTAGCGCGATACCGAGTTAAAAGTTGTGGTTTGTACGCGATCCAATCAAGGTTCTGTGGAGATTTATTTTGATCCCTGTTCCAACCAGCTCGGTACATGCATTCCGGCACAAACAGTCTCAGAGTCAGAGTACGTATAGTTTTATTAAATACGAGCGTTAACCCGCGACTTTGTCCGCACAAATTATATACCAGATTTTAAGTCAGATCATAAGCTATTAAACAAAAAAGTTTCATCAAAATCGGTTCAGTAGTTTTTGCGTGATACTCGTTCAAACAAACAAACACCCAAACAAACACACAAACAAACAGACAGACAAAAAATCCAAAAATTGGTGATATGGCATCAGGGATACCTAAAAACCATATCGTAACTTTTTTTTTGTTAATATCTTCAATGTACAGACAAACTTCCTGTTAACATAACATAACATAACATAAATATTCTTTATTTGCACACCAAAATATACAGTAACAAACACGAAAAAAAGAACGTAAGGGTACAAATGGCGGTCTTATCACTAAAAGCGACAGTTACAGTTGTTACAGTTTTATAATAGTTTAGAAACAATCTACAGGGTGAAATTGATATCATTAGCATCCTTTTAAACTAAGAGTCTACCCATCAAACTGAACAACTTTTACTATTGGAGCAAACCAATCGGAGTACAAAAAAAATCTGCTGTTGCATACATTTGTGTCGTGCCGTGTTAGTACGGAACATCAGATTTTTTTTGCTCCGATCGGTTTGATGGGTAGACTCTTAGTTTAAAAGGATACTAATGATATCAATTTCACCCTGTATAACTCTACTTTAGCTAACACTTATGATTTCAGCCAAGGTTTTCCTTGGTAGTACCATAGAATAACTACACAGTATTAATTATCCTTATGATCATACTTAATTACTGTCTTACATAAGTTGAGCGCGGTACTGCACTAAATATAGTTGACGAGGGTAGGTAAGTGCATGTGCGTGTCTGTGTCGGTGCCGCGTTAGGTAACGACGCGGTATGATGTAGATCACTATCTGTCACCTACTGACGCAACGCGACGATGTCAGCCCCAGTGATGCCAACTTAGCAACTTTAAGAGCTAGATCTAGCAATTTTTTTATGTCTGGAAGCTACAATGTAAAACATGTGGGTAGCTAAACTTTTTGGCTACTTTTTGTAGCAACTATCGAGATTAAGGCAGAGCGGTAAAAATAAACGAAAATAGAGTATTAAATCAGGGTAAACTATGAAAATGGCTTCTGACTTTCTTTTCCTTTCACTTCCTCTAGTGTTGTGTTTATCTAGATGTTTAACAACTTTTATGGAAAAGAAAATTGGCAGCAGTTGGCAACACTGCCCCCCCCCCCCCCCCCGTGGTTTACCCCATAGAGATAATAAGTACTTGCCTCACCAAGTGTTGTTGACCATTGCATTGTTCCGATGACTGCTATCATTGTAATTATGATCGAGGATCGAGTCGATAAACGCTTCGTGTTAAATATTACTTCCTGGGTATTACTATTGTTAGAACCGGTGCATGGAGAAATATCTAGGAATTCTAGGATAAGGCACGCGACATCAAGGACATCGAGGACGAGGACAACTCACCATTAGGTACGTGGGAACCCAGCCCAGGTGACTCTATGTCAAAAATGACGTTAGAAAGTTATTCATGGTATATTATTTCGAATAAAACATTTTGATTATGTCACACGGAGGAGCAGCGTTAGGGTACCTACCTATACAAGGTGTTAGAGTAGACAGTTGCATTACTTTAAGGGGTGATTGCTTGCACCCATGATACTGAACAACATTCCCTAAGAAACCTATAAGAAATTCGCAAAAAAATGTTTTGACTTTCCATTCTAAAATGCAAGCTGAATATATCATATCAGCCGACAGACGTCCACTGCTTGACATAAGCCTCCCCCAAAATGGGGGGATTTGCCATAATCGCCATGCTTGGCAGGCGGATTGGCGATCGCAGTGGATTGAATGTGTGTACTCAGAGGATGCTGCTGCCCATCCTCCGGTAGATCCCTTAGTCGCCTTTTACGACACCCACGGGAGGAAATGGGATGGTGCCATTCTTAGCCGACACCACACGGCAAGCTGAATACGTTTGTATGAAAAGTCGTTTTTTTTCGATTTTTTTCAAATTCAGCATCATGGGTACAATCATCCCTTAGATTTTAAGGCTTAGAGTAATGCAACTGTTAACCCTAACCCTGTACGAGTAGGTACAGGGACCCACACGATGTGAGTATTGATAGGTTGCTATAGGATTATAGCTTTGTTTAAGTCACCTATACATACATGTAGATCATTCGAGACGTTCAAGTATTAGCTACAACTGCAACGGCCGTCGTGCGCGTGCGACGCGTTACGAAGCGGACATAATTATATACCTATATCCTATTTATAGTAAATCTAGACTTTCACGATCATAACCATCTCCAAGATAGGAGGTATGCTGTTGGATAAAATACAGTCGCGCACTTGTCATTTTCCCCAGTTGGTTAGGACATTGCAGGCTAAATCACTTGATTGTCTGAAAAGAAAAATGATTCCGTGCTTCGGATGGCACGTTAAGCCGTTGGTCCCGGCTACTATCTCTGATGGTAGTAGTCGTTACATAAAAACCACATCAGAGGCCGTAGGGCGGTCTGAAAAAATTCCGACACCAGGGCTCTGCCCACACGATAAGAAAAAAAGAAAGACCCATGATGAGGAACAATTTTTCCTAAGAAACCTAGGTATAGGATATTCGCAAGACCTTTGGACTTTCTATGCCTACTAAATGCAATCAACTAATCGGTATAAAAAGAAGAAAAAAAAATTCCTATATGTTTCTAAGGAAAGTTGTTCAGTATTATGGGTAGGTACAATAAGTTCTTTAAAGTAATGCAACTGCTTACTCCAACTAACACCCTGTTTGTATATCAAATATAATTTATTTATAACGTACACACACATTATCTTCATTTGGGAAAAGGGTGACTTGACTCGATAATCGATATTATTATTAAATTAAAATTGTTATATTAAAAAAAACATGTAAGTAACTACTGAAACTTTAAATTTTTGTTGATATCGTAACATAGCATAGCTATATTTTTATTTTTACTATTCTATATTATTGATGTCGTTATTCTCGCAAATGAGCATATTATTATAAATTAAATGTTAGTGAAGGTTATTATGAAGTACAAAAAGAAATTATTTAGACATGCTAATTACACTAAGGTACCTTTCTTCGTATTAACCTAAAAAAAACGAAAAAAAAAAACAAAAAAGACATCGACGATATATGAAGCATTGATTGTTTCGTTGATGTCTTTTGTATGGCGGTATTAACAAGATTGAGAATTGGTAGACTCTTAGTTTAAAAGGATGCCAATGATATCAATTTCACTCTGTAGAGTAGAAACGAGCATTATAAAGTACAGGTACCTATATACTCATTCTTTGATCTCTAATATTACTTACCTATCCTATTTATAGCTCAAAGCTCGCTGCGATCGATATAGGTACCTATTATGCACTCTGACATTGCAAAGGTCGCATACATTCCAGCTGCCACCTACACGGAGAGACCTTACAAAGGTCGAATAAAAACTTGAAATATCCTTTAATGTAAATCAGTGAGGGCGGTCAGCCGTGAGCTCTCTCGCGTCGCGACCCGTTATTTATTGCGCGGCGACACTTCCGTTCTGACATTGTGACACTGCTGGCCGGGCCGCCGGCGCCGCCGCTCCTTTAGTCTAGGAAAAATACGGTTTGAGATTGCATTAAAGACACTTTAGTAAATTGTATTTGAACTAATATTACTGTTAGTTTATAACACTTTTGTCGAGATTTGGTGGTTATATAGGCTGAGGACCCTGAGAAATACCTTAAAATCGATATAAATGTACAAAGAGCAAGCTTATTTCTAAAGATATTTCTTCCAGCATACTAGCAAAAGAGACAGTTAATTATCACAAGGCAAATTTATTGTGTACAAACAAACAGTAAATAATTATGTTTTGAGGTTATAATTCTTTAATACTGACAAAATATTAAAGATCTACATTTACGATATTAACTGTGAATTATTATTGTTATAAGTAAAACGTATTGAACGAAGCCGTCCTGTACAAAATCACCAGTTTTCCATTTTTTGTTCATTTTTAATGTTTTGTAAAATATCTTCATTATTCCACAATACACAATAAAACATCGGGGATAATTGAGAATTTATGTTTTTCTGGTATTTATCTACGAATATTTCCAACTATCACCTAAAGTGCAATTAGTGCAACCTACTCCATAGAAAAATTCGTAGATTTCCCCGACTACTTGCACTCCGGGCGTCTCGCCCGCCATCAGAGTTGCCAGATGTTATTTTGCAAATAACTCCAGATTGATAATGTTTTTTCCCCAAAATGATAACTTTTGAAGAAGAATCCCTCAAAAGACTTTTGGTAGCAATAAAAACAAATACACAGAAAATAAAACATTGGATCAACGCATATAATAATAAAGAAGGAGAATATTTATGTTATATTATAGACAGCACCAACGATATTTTTTGTCTTGTGTCGGGGCTTATACTTTTGTAGTAGGTATTAAACGGTAGTAAAATACACTTAAAAGACAGAATAACTAAGTAGAAACAAAAATTACTTGACATTCTCTTGAAAACTTCTCATCATGGGTCCATGTGTACTGGAATAAATATTGTGTAACATCTTTTAAACCCATGGTTGCAATAAATGATATGACTATGACTATCATTATTTATAATAGAAATGCTCCCATAATAAAAGTTGTTCAGTTTGATGGTCTGAACCACCCGTGAAAGTTTCGGAACGGTAAAAAAAAGCACCAGTATATGTATACAATGTACTTAATACATGCATGCCAATGTAAAAAAAATTATATTCCGTTTTAATTAATAAAATTTATTAGAAAACCCCCCAAAATTGATTATAAAAAAATAATCAATTTTGGGGGTTTTCTAATCAATTTTATTAATTAAAACGGTATATAATTTTTTCCATCATTTCACTTCCCCAAAGATAAAGATCATCAAAGACCGAAAATCGCGGGAAAAATCCCCAATCTAGCAAGCCTGATCGCCCGCCGTCGATGTCGCGCGCCGCTCGGCTCGTGTAGGTCTGGGCCCCGTTCAATAAACGTGACAGGTCGACATATTTGTCAAAAACCGACATAATTGTCGAATTGTCGCGAAAAGGCTGTTCAATAAAGACGACAAGTAAGTCAGAAAGCGACATAATTGTCATGGTAGAATTGTCATCGACATCGACCGTGTTTAATAAAACTTGACAATTGTCAGCCTCAAAAATAATTGTACTCGACAAATTTGTCATGACATATATGTCGTGGTACTTGACAATTGTCAATATCCGACATTTATATTTATTATTAAGGAGTAGTATGAGGGTAAAATTTAAAAAAGTATGATGTGAAGTGCTAAGATGTTTGCGATGGATCATAATAATAAAATAACAATTTTACGCCAAATTCATGACAATAAAGATGTGTTATTCGGAAAATTTAGTGAAAAGCTCACACACGAAATAAAAATTAAAAAATGGAAGGAATTGGCAGAGCAACTTAGAGCTATGGGTATTTATAATGCGCATCTGCAATAACATGGTATTGCGAACCACAGCCCAACCAATGCAACACGCATAAAATTTGTTTAACGGGTGTAAGGGCTGCATTCCTCATAGTGTTATGTTCAAGTTGATGACCAATTTTGGTTACCAAATATTCGACGGTAGTTTTGCTTACCCGAAATTTTTCATTAAATTCTAAGTCGGTTACACTAAACGAAAAGTTGATTCGGTTTTTAAAACGCCGTTGCCGACGCTGTTCAATTTCCACAAAATATTCATCGTCGCTGCTTTCACTGCTAGATGATAACACCATTTTTTTCTAACAATTTCAATCAATCCTTGTTTAGCCAATTTGTAAACGTTTTGACACACACCTAGGTCACCTGTCGCGATTTTTTGACAATTCTACAGATATGTCGAATTGTCATGACAATTTAGCGTTCAATAAAACAAATATGTCAAATTTTTCACGACAAATTGTCACATGTCGCCTGTCAGGAGAAAATGTTTATTGAACAGAAATATGTCAAATTGTAGTGACAATTCGACAATTATGTAAATTTTCCACCATGACAATTATGTCAATGTCAATTTTTATTGAACAGTAAATTGTCGAATTGCCGAATTGTCGTCTGTCGCCTGTCACCTGTCATTGTCGCGTTTATTGAACGGGGCCCTGGTCTCCTCCGGCTGCGGTCGGTCGGTGCGGTGCACGGGCGCACGGGGACGGGCGGTGGCGCCACGGGGAAAGAAACAAAACAAACAAACTAACTACCTCGTTACGTTCTCTCTGCGGCATGACATGAATGTAGATAGCCGGCCCATTTCATATCATACATAAACCCACGACCGTAAATGTAGATGTAGCAATGTTCACATTTAGCAATTACATTTTTAGGATGGAATGACGTGACGTGTCAAGTGGTGAGAGGTGGCTAGCCTTTCGCCCACATAAACAATGCATACGAAATCGCCTCGCACGAGCACGACACGTTGGTTTGGTCGTGCGGAGAGGATGAGCGACAGCAGATGTACGAAAGAGATACCTATATGGTGCTAATGTGAGGGAGGTGCGGCGTACTCGAAACCGACGGGCATGTATGAAGAGATGTATGGATGTGAATGCGGCAAAAGAGGTGTGTAAGGATCGTAGTAGATGGCGCGCCCGGGTCTCTGCCTACCCCACTGAGGAAGAAGCTTGACATTATAGACAGATGGATAGATATCCACGGGCAGAAATGGGGTGGTTAATTTTAAGCCGGAACCACATAGTCTAAGAGGTAAGAGTAATTTTGGTAACCATCAGCTGCAAAGCTAATTTAGTATTCATAGGGTGAAGAGCATCTCAGTATGAGAGGGTCGGTGGCGCATTGCGGAGCGCTATGGACGCCCAATTATGGGGGTCCATCCGCACGGACAACATGCCATGTACCAATGATTTTTCTTTACTTATGTACGTAATACCGACTGCTCTCAAACGGTGAAGGAAAACATCGTGAGGAAATCTGCATACACTGAAGAAGAAAAGGTCAAAGGTCAGGCAAGTCTGGAATTTCCTGTATAGGTTTAATGACAGTTTGTTACAAGGTCTACTTGGTCGGGCAATCTATCTTGGGGAAGTCCGGAGCCCAATTCCTATGGCTCGACATGCTCACGCGTAATACATACGCGTAACTTACTATCTAAAGAAAAACTTATACTCATACTTTAAAGTATTTTCTTTAGATAGTGAGTAAGTTTAACAATGAAAAAATCATTTTTTCTTGGTCTTTCATTAATTTAAGATACTATGTTGTTTAAAAGAAATTGATCCATATGAATGACTCTTTCGGTTGGTATCATAAAATACAGGATGCTTTTTTTTCACATTTCAACGGTTCGATTCCCGGCTCAAGCAGATGATTTTTCAAAAATCTTTAAATGCAGTTTTAATTAAATTTGAAAATAAAGGAATGTTTCCTCTCAGTAAAATTTGCCATTATAAATATTAAGGGTACTTTCCCTCCAACCACGGCCTTTTTTTTCCACCCTGTATATACTCTACATAATTTTATTTATCCTTGTTTCTTAATATTACCTTATTTGCTATTTTGACACAATATTCCAAAATTCTATCTCTAGTGTCTTTATCTACTAACAATCCACTTATATTATCGGCATTTCGAACAATTTTTCTCCAATTGCTCCAATTCAAAACTCGTCCGGTCGAACACTGGACATTCAAAAAGCACGTGTGCCACCGTCTCGCTAACACCGGGTTCGCAGATGCACGACGGGTCCTCCCTACACTTGAACCGGTGCAAGTATTCGGAGTACCCAGCGTGCCCCGTCATCACCTGAGTCGTTATGCCTGTCGGTTGAAGCTTCCTGACGATTTTATACTCCGCCACCGCGTCCGGGAAAAACATTTTCGTTCCTACAGCCGTATCTCCAGACTTGTTCCATTGGTTCCATTTGTCAAGCGCATCTAGACGAATCTGTCGCTTGACGAATGAAGCCGGACAAAGGTCATAGTCTGGCTTATTTTTTGAGTGCTGGGCCGCATCTTTAGCCAGTTTGTCAGCTCGCTCATTCCCCTCCAGTCCCGCGTGAGCTTTGATCCAGAACAAGGAAACTTCCTTGCTCTGGAGTCTGCACCGATTCAGGTTTTCCCTGAATTCTACTGCGAGGGTGTGGAGCGAGCTCTGGTTTATCACGGTTTCCAGCGCCGATCGTGAGTCGCTGAAGATACCGAAGCTCGTTTCGGATCTTTTGAGGATCTCCTTTGTGGCCCTGCATATAGGCAGGAGCTCCGCCTGGTAGTCAGTGCAGTACGTTGGCAGCTTGAGTTTGATGGTTTTGGTTTTAGCTTCGCCACTCTATAGGGACAAAGCTGCTCCGACTTTTCCGTCAATCTTGCTGCCATCGGTGTAAATGCGGACTGCTTGACCGCTGTGGTTCTCCACTTGGTCTCTGTCCTCCAGGCATTTGAACTCCAGACTCATGTGCAGTGCAGGATGCGGAGTGTTCGCGTACCTAACTCTTTGCTCTACCTCTCTGTCTCCTAGGGCCGGCATGAACACTCCCCTCTTGGCCTCATACAGGGCGGCTGCCTCGCATATTCGGATGTCGAGAGGTAGTGTCCTAGCCAGCACCAGCGCCGAGTTTAGAGAGACGGTGCGGTACGCTCTGCTTAGTTTCTGGGCAAATCCTCTTTGCACCGTGTTTAGCTGCTTCTGCACCATCAGTTTGTTGGTTGCCGGAGCCCAGACACTAGCTGCATATGTTATTACCGGAACAACGGTAGCTTCGTATATCACCCTAATGATTTCCGGGTGAATCCCGGACTGATTTTGGCAGCCCTTGACAGCTGCTTGTATAATTATATTAGTAGCTCTCTGGCAGACGAAAGTGGTGTGGCTATTGAAAGTCAGCTTGTTGTCGATAATGACACCCAAGATCCTTATTTCCTGAGAAATGCCAACGCTAGCCCCACCCATGCTAAGCAGTGGTGTGTCGGATTTTAGCTTTCGTGTCAACACTGTAAGGACATTGTTTGCATTTCATATCTGTTTATGCTGCAGTTTTATATTGATGCCACGAAGCGACTGGATCGTTCGCCAGTTGTTCCCTTACCACCGAACCGCTAGGTTAATATGTAACTCTGAATAAGTGCACTTAATTAAATATGTATTATCAAGAACTCTTTCCATCATCCCATTGCTACACAATGCGTCACCTCTACAAACACCATGGCGTTTGTTTTATGAGGTGCGAATTTTAACTTATTTTTGACACCCCACTCCCCAGCATAGCCCAGAGCGGCATTGGCTTGTCTCTGTACTTCCATTGCTGTATCGCCATCAAATACTAGCACCACATCGTCCGCAAAGGCTTGGCTATAGTCACCTCTTTGCTGCAGACCATTCAGTAGAGGGTCCAAGAGGAGGAGGAGGAGGTCTTGGGCACAGAGTGACATCAATGTTATCGTCAAAGACGGCTATCGCCGCGTTCACTGTTCCGTTTCCTTGTTCGGTGCTCTGGTAGATCCTCGCTCCCCTATAGCTTTTCATACTCCTTGCCGAGGGCAAGGAGTATGCGAGGGGTGGGAGGCCACGTAAGGTTCCTGGAGAAGCGCGAAGGCCATCTTCCTCTGGTTTACTTTGAGCATCAGTTCATAGGTGGCTAGCTCTTTCCTTTGCAGGTTCGCCTGTACGGCTAAGTACGGTTTTTGTTGGATTGAGGTGCTTCTATTTTGTGCTCCTTGATTATCGGTGTCGCCTTTAGCAGTAAGCTATAGTGGCACGGGCCAGTGCATCCCACTTACGTCTCGTTGCACATTCTGAACTAAATGCGTTATGCTCGTTCTGATCGAGTCTTGCCTGCTTACAGTTGCAACATTGGGGAGGTGCACCCGCCAGCTAGTCTGCACACTCGCTCCTCATGTGAGGACCTCCGCAGTGGCTGCAGTTGACAGTGATCTGGCTGCAGAAGCGCCTGCCATGCCCAAATCCCAAACAAAGTGAGCATTGGACAAGAGGTGACTGGTCAGCTACTCAGATTTTTTGCAGTTCTATATATATCGCCTCCACATCCAGCCATATATATCCCGCCATATCTTGGGCGACACTCTAAGTACAATATGGTGCTCGAGGGGGTTTCTCGCCCTTCTCTTGTACTTTATCTCTATCGTGTCTTCGTGTTTTTCCAAGATGGCAAATATATATCTGTTTTGCATCCGTATGGCTCTTAGCACCTCCTCGTCGCTATTGTACTTTAATACATCTTTTAGGATCAGGAGATGGTCTTTGTTTTCGATGTCTTCAAAATTTTATCGGCTCTCTGCTTTCCTGAGCCTCTCTTTGACCTTTTCTCTTTCTTCTTGAGTCTTACATTCCACTATTACTTTTCTATCCTTGGTTTTCCTCACCTTCTCAACCTTTACCCATCCATCTTTTGCCTGGACAGTGTCTCGGATTATATCGATTCGTTGTTGTCCTTGATAAGCTTGTTTTGCTCCTTAATACGGTTTAGCAGCTAATCTTCTTCTGTCCTGGTAGGTGGGGGTTGGGGTAGAGGGGGAAGTTGAGTTTTCCCGACTTCCTCCCTCTCCTGTTCTTTGTTATAAGTCTTTTTTCCTTGGCAGTTAGCCAACTCAGCCTCCTTCACAAGCTGGTATAATCTGTCGATAGCTGCAGTCACTTCTGTTTTTATATGTGTCCTCAGATTTCTTGCGCTGTTGAAATTTAGCTTTGCCTTAGTCAAGCAGTTCTTTGCCTCTGATGTTCTGTTGGCAAACGTGGGCCTGTCAGTTTTATGCGGGCTTAACAGGGCGTCTGCTGATGCTGTCTTTGGCTTTGGCTTGGTGGTAGTTGCCGTTGAAAGGGTGGTTTTTTGGGGTTTCGGGGGTGTGCGCAAAGGTACTTCCTGTCCCGCTTCCCATTCTCCTATGCTTCGTCTTGCGTTTGACGTATTAACTGGGGTCCGGTGCCCGAACATTTCGTCTAGAGTGTCAAAAGATCACGTCAACAATAGAACAACGAGATCCAAATTAACGCAACAAGAAAAAAAGAATCCTCTCCAACCGTTGTCCCTTTGCTCAAAAACTTTCGTGTTGGCGTCAAAAAGAAAAAGAGAAAAAGAAAACTTTTCCGTCTCTACGTAGAGTCAATCTATCGGTGTCAGAAAGACGGCTTTGGCGGGCTCTATTGCCTGCAAAAAACCCGGTTTCAATTGAAGCTTCTGTTCCGGAGATACGAGCTTTTTAGAATTTATAGAAATTATACGGTAGTAGTAGTCTAGAAGTCAGTTATAGATCAATTCATTCATTCTTTGACTGATTATTTTGTTTAGTCTAGTTATATTTTAGTTTTAGGATATTTCAGTTTTATTATGGATTTGTGTCTATACATTTGTACTGTTAATTAATATCAATTTGTTTATTTAGAATATAATAAATGCTTTTAATTCATTATGTATATATGAAACACGTCAATTTTTGTGTATTGTGCCCAATAAGACAAAAGGTACACTGTCAAGTAATGGCCACCGTCCAACGGTTCTTTGTCTTTTTTGGCGTAAAAAAGAACTAGACCGAAGGTTTCGGTTAACCAACACTTTTTGTGCCCAATAAGGCACTGTCTATTATCATATAAATCTTGTAACTCAGTAATATAAAATAAACTAACACAACAGAGACATAATGGGAAAATACAATTTCTAAAGTGCCAAAAACTTTTTCGTCTCTACATGAAGTCATGAAGTCAATCTATTGGTGTCCGAAGGGCGGCTTTTACACTCCAATTTTAAAGATTTAGGACCCTTGTTTAAGCTTAGACTAGTCGCTAATAGTGTGTAGAACACGATACTACAGTCAAAAATATTAAATTTCTATTTATTACCGGATTATACCAAAAAATCACATTAAAATCGGGAACCGGAAGTCTGAAAATAACACAAAAATATCAATATTCAGTAGACAACAAACGCAACGTGTAACAATAAAATAAAATCTAAAAAGGGTAAATCTTTACATAAAAGTTTTGAAAAAGAAAAAAATTCCAGGAAATTAATTATATCTAAATAAAGTCTTTGTTCAAAAATTCTGCTTTTCTCAAGATATGTTCTTTGAAGAAGCGCGCCAAATAAAGCAGTTGAATTTATTTAAATTTTCAGTTGGTTGCGACGTTATAGGTGTCCAAAGTTTGAAACTTTAAAGGTCCTTTAAAGATAACTATAAATAATAAAATAATGTTACTTGCTGCATTCGTCCGTGTCTAGATAGGTGGTGATGCCTGCAAAGTTTTCGGGTTAGGTTTGCTCGGGTTAGGTTTTTTTTTTTTTTTCCAATCCTCCAACATGATTGGAGCCTTTTCTAATCTTCTATCCTTTCATACCAGTTCTCGCATTTATTCCTCTCGTACTTTTATTCCTCATACAATTCTTTCTTTCATTCGTCACCTTTTGTTTCGCTGTGGGTGGGTTTCCCACCTAACTAGACTCTACAGCATTATAGGGTAAGTGATTCTTTATTTAAATAAGTAAAACAGGGAAACATTTTTCTTCTGGTGTACATATTTTCTTAGGTCTATTCTAGTTTTTACTTTTATTTGTACAGTTAGGTTACATATTTTTAGCATCTTATTCTATTTCCTTAATTATATTTATTTACTAGTTACATTTTACATGTATGGTGACATACATCAGTATGTATTGCATCATACTTTTACTTAATCTACTTATTTCTATTATTTACTATTTTAACTATTAACTCTAACGTTCCTATTCCTATTTTTTATTATCATTGGCAGGTTTTCTGCACTTAGGGTTACATCCAACAGTTGTTCTACATCGAATCTATCCCTGGCGAAGACAGGGCACTCCAGAATCAGGTGTTGGACGGTCTCCTAAACCTCCGGGTCACAGAGGCAGGAGGGGCTCTCCTTGCACCTGAAACGAGTCAGGTACGAGGAGAAACCCCCATGCCCCGTGAGGATCTGCGTTGTTGGGCCATCAATTTTGATTTTCCTGACCAAGGGATACGCTGCCACCGCATCGGGGAAGAAGAATTTTGTTCCAGAAGCCGTTTCCTCTGATTTGTACCTCTTGTCCCATTCGTCAATCGTCTCCATGCGAATGGTACGCTTGACGAATGAGACCGGGCACTTGTAGTACTCCGGCTTCTTCTTTGATTTCAGGGCTGCCTCCTTCGCTAGCTCGTCGGGTCTCTCATTCCCTGCCAGTCCTGCGTGAGCCTTAATCCAAAACAAGGATATCACCTTGTTTTGGAGTGTGCAATCGCTCAAGTTGCACCTGGCTTTGACTACCAGGGGATGAGAGGAACCGGGGTTTGACACGGTCTCGAGTGCCGCCCGAGAGTCGCTGTAAATTCTAAAAGAGGACTCTCTGCGCGCTAGTGCAATCTCCGTAGCCTTAAACAGTGCTAGCAGTTCCGCCTGGTAGACGGTGCAGTACGATGATAGAGCAAGTTTGAGGGCCTTGGTCTCTACAGCACCAGTCCAAATGGATAGCGCTGCTCCGACTTGCCCTCAATCTTGCTCCCGTCTGTGAACATACGCACAGCATGATCGCTGTGGCGAGAATATTGTTCCTCGTCTATCAGGTTTTGGAACCGCAGCCGCATAAGTTTCGCAGGATGTGGGGCTTGTATCTTCGGTGTCATCTTCTCAACCTCTCTTTCGGTTAGCTCACGTCTAGGTTCTTAGCCTCGTATAGCGAGGCTGCCTCTCGGACTCGGAGGTCTAGAGGGAGCGTCCCCGTGAGCAAGAGTGCTGAGTTGAGTGACACCGTCCGATACGCCTTGCACATCTTCTGCGCGAAGCCCCTCTGGACCGTGCCAAGCTGCTTTCGTACACTCAGTTTTTCGGCCGCCGGGGCCCATGCCGCTGCAGCGTACAATATTACAGGCTCCACCGCTGCTGTATATATTGTGCGAATGATGTCCGGGCTGAGACCCCAGCTGACGCGGGCCGCTCTGACTAGCTGCTTGTAAATCCCGATAGCCTTTTTGCAGACGCTGGAGACGTGGGCATTGAAGGTTAGCTTGTTGTCGATGGTGAGTCCAAGGATCTTGATCTCAGGGGACATTTCAATGCTAACTCCTCCCATGCTCAGGCATGGTGTGTCGAAAATAAGTTTCCTGGTTATTACCATTGCACAAGTTTTGTGTGGTGCAAACTTCAACTTATTTTCGACAACCCACGCCCGGACATGTTCGAGAGTAGCATTGGCCTGTCCCTCAATCTCCCGGGCCTCACCACCGTCAAAAAGCAACACCACGTCATCAGCGAATGCCTGGCAATATACCCCCTTTGCCTCCATCTGCTTCAGGAGTGGGTCTAGCAGTAAGTTCCATAGGATTGGTCCTCCTATGGAGCCTTGAACGCATCCCTTCTCCGTGCTCCTTCTGTGTGCGGCTCCGGAATACCTTACCTCCACTACCCTGTCACTGAGATAGCTATCGATGACACGCCTCAAGTTCACGGGACATTTTTCCTCAGCTAGTCTGGTCCTTATTGCTGGCCACCAAGCACTGTCGAAGGCGCCCTCGATATCTAGTGTCACTAGTTTCTTTTCATCCAGTTTTTCGCAAATGCGTGTGATGAGTGTTCGAGTAAGGTTTGCTCGGGTTAGGTTTGCTCGGGTTAGGTTTGCTCGGGTTGGGGTGCTAGGTCGGGTAACCTCCTCGAGTGCTCAGTTGAGCCGGTGCACCCTGGGCGATGGGCAGTGACTTCATCCGTTTTTTGGGTGAAGTCACTGCCCATTGGCGAATAACCCGACGGGGGAAGGCGTTCTTCCGCATGTCCCTCTGATTAGCAGAGGGCATAGTGGAGGAGCATGGGCGGGCTCTGCGCGCACTTACCCTGCCGCAGAGCGGGCAGGCGGAGGTTTTTCCTCTTTTTGCCACCGTCGTTTTTACGTAACCCTAGCGTACACTGAGTTTTCTCAGGGCTAGGAGCGATGGTCTTGCCTTAATCGGCCGGACCGCGAGGAGTAAACCTCTATAAAAAATCCTCAATCCTCGGCGTTGCGGCACGTGGCGTCGGGGTGCTCGCAAGAGTGGCTGGGGAGTCCATCAGTCGTTAACGGCCAACCCTGGGATACCTCCTGACCTCCCAGTGGTATGTAGGGTTACCCGGGTACAGGGGGCACTGCCCGGGTCGATGTTTATTTCCCCCATACTCGTGGGATTCAAAATGGATACAAATATAAAGAAAAATAAAAACGAAGAAGGAGAAGCTGGCTTTTTAGCCAGCGGACCAGAGAAGGAAGACGTGAGTAGGCGGCCCCGTCCGGGACCGTTAAAACTCATCTTCACGAGGAGTGGACAAGCCACCAGACCTCCCACTCCAATTCCGGACATTGTGAGTGTCAGTGGTGATGAGTCTGACGGCTCTGCGATGTCGCAGACGTCGCTCTCATCCCAGGGCCGAGCCGTGCGGACGCGAAAGCGGAGACCGCAGGGCCCGGCTGAAGGAGAGCAGGCACAGGCGAAACGCCCTCACAGTGCCGAAGTTGTGGGCCCGGTGGGGGAGAGACCCTCCTCGGAGATAGGCGCGGAGATGCTCCGCAGCCTCTCTAACGCGGAGGAAACCTTCTCCCGACCCAAGTCAACGAAGGCAGAGATGGCTGCTGCCTTCCAGGGGGCTTGTGGAGCCCTTCAGAAAGGCACGAAGGAGCTCTGTATAAGGGCCGAGCGGCGTGACAGCGAGAACGAGCGGTTCCGCGCTCACGTCGCGGCCCTGATGACTCGTGTGGAGGAGCTGGCGGGTGAAGTGGAGGAGCTGCGCCGTGGTGGGGAGAAATCCGGTCCACGGGCTGGGCAGTCCAAACCGGAAGCCACAAAGGGCCCAGCGGAAGCTGAGCAGGGTCCTCAGGAGAAGGCTGCCGGCATGGACTGGGACCAAATCGCGGTCCAAATGGAGCGCGATTTCGCACGGTTCCAGTCCTCTATCATGGACCGGTATTTCCCGGCGAGGGGGGCTCGTCCACCCTTGAAGGGAAGGCAAGGGGCGGTGGGGGCTACTCATCTGGGGACGAAGACCCCGGTAGGGCTTGCTCCCGCTCCTTCTTCAATTCCTGCAGGGGGGGAGAAGAAGAAGGGGAAGAAAAAGAGGAAGAAGAGCGCGGCACAGGGGCCCAAAGTACCTCCTTCAGTGCCTACCGCCCAGGCCACCGCCCAACCTCCTCCTTCGGGGTCAGTGGCGGGACAGGGGGAAACCCCTTGGTCCCGAGTGGTTGGCCGAAAGGCAAGAGCCGCTGCCAAAAAGGCCGCAGCGCCACCCGTCGCACCCCGGACGGTGGGGACCCCGGGACGGCCGCAACCCCAGCTGCCCCGGCAGCCTGCGGCGGCGGCCGTATTGGTTACAGTACCGCCGGGATCGCGGTACTCGATGTCCCGAATACTGGCTGATGCCAAGGTACTCATAAAGCTTGCAGACCTGGGCATCACCAGCGGGCTTCGCCAGCGCAAGGCCGCCAACGGGGGCCTTTTGTTGGAGGTTCCGGGACCGGAGAGTGCCGCCAAAGCGGACGCCTTGGTGAAGAGCCTTCGGGAAAAGCTCTGCCTAAACGAAGCGGACGTCCGCTTCACGCGTCCGTGCAAGACGGCGGAGCTGAGGGTGATGGACCTGGATGAGACCATCACCCCCACCGAGGTGGCGGCGGCCGTGGCGGAAGTCGGTGGGTGCTCCCCGGCTGACGTGAAGGTCGGGGAGATCCGCGGCGGGCCCCACAGGCTCGGGTCGGCATGGGTCAGGGCCCCACTCTCGGCTGTGAGGAAGGCGGCGGGGGTCCGACGTATCCAGGTCGGATGGTCATCGGCGCGGGTAGAGGTTTTGGCAGCGCGTCCCCTCCAGTGCCACCGGTGCCTCGAAATGGGGCACGTCAGGGACACTTGCCCCAATAACGTGGACAGGAGCGCCCGCTGCTACGTATGCGGAGACACGGGCCACAAGGCCCGGGAGTGCGAAGCGGACGCTCCGAAATGCCCGGTGTGCGCCGATTACGGGCTACCCGCCAACCATCGGCTAGGGAGCAAAAAATGCTCCCCACCGAAGAAGAAGAAGGGGACTGTAGTCCAACGCCCAACCCCCGCCTCAGCCAGAGAGGGAGACGGCCAGCCGGTCCAACGACCGGGCGAGGAGGCCATGGAGGCTTAACAGGCCTACTACCCCCAGCCAAAGTACTCCAGATCAACCTGAACCACTGCCGCGACGCCCAGAATCTCATGTTCCAGACGATCGCGGAGTGGTCGGTTGACCTGGCAGTTGTTGCGGAGCCACTCTCCATCCCGGACCATCCTCGATGGTTCGGGGCGGCCGATGACTCTGCCGCCATATACTGGGCGGGAAAGGATGGCCTCCATTGCTCCCTCTTGGGGAGAGGGTTGGGCTACGTGGCCGTAGAGTGGGGTTCTACGGCCGTCGTGGGCTGCTACATTTCTCCCAACAACGTGAGCCTCCCCGCGTACGAGGCCTACCTGGACGGGCTGGCCAACTTCATTCGCGGTTGCGCCCCCCGACCAGTCATCGTCCTGGGT
The DNA here is from genome assembly GCA_927399405.1 of Agonopterix arenella. NCBI lineage: Eukaryota > Metazoa > Arthropoda > Insecta > Lepidoptera > Depressariidae > Agonopterix > Agonopterix arenella. The sequence goes on along the minus strand of OV656707.1, from coordinate 17,454,459 downwards.
GACTTTAATGCCCACTCAAGTGAGTGGGGTGACACCCGGGACGATATAAAAGGAGAGACACTCCTGGAGTGGGCGGCAGGGCTGGACCTTGGTCTATTAAACCAAGGCTCAGCTAGCACCTGTGTGCGATGGCAGGGGGAGTCGGTCGTGGACCTCTCATGGGCGACTCCTTCTGCGATACGCATGGTGTCAGGATGGAGGGTGGCGGTGGAGGCGGTCACCAGATCCGACCACCGATACATCGTATTCGATGTATCGCTCCGCCGCCCCAGCCACACAAGCAAGGATGGCAGCCCTCCGCGACGTTGGTCCCTCAAGCGGCTCGACCGAGATATGGTCGTCGCCGCAGCCCACGTTGCGGACTGGACGGAAGAGGAGATGTCGTCCGATCCAGAAGCGCAGGCGGTCTGGTTCCGGGACACGATGACGTCGATATGCGACGCATCGATGCCCCGGGTCAGGCCGGCCCGAGGACGCTCGGCGTACTGGTGGACCGAGGAGATCTCGCGACTTCGCAATGAGGTTGCGAGATTGCGCCGCCCGTACCTCCGAGCCGGAAGAAGAAGGCGAGCTCCAGCCGAGGAAAGAGACAGAGCGCGTCAGGTGTACGGAGCCGCCGTAAGGCTCTCAGCAACGCCATCGCTGAGAGCAAGGCCCGATGCTGGAGAGAGCTCTTGGAGGGACTGAACAGGGACCCATGGGGGCGCCCGTACAAAATGGTACTGGGCAAGCTCAAACCGTGGGTCCCCCCGGTGACGGAAACCCTGGAACCCGAGTTCGTGGGAAGAGTGGTAAACACGCTCTTCCCAAGGGTCCAGGGTAGTCCCTCCAACCCCCCGTCACCGTCGGACCGGCAATTCTGGTCCGACGAGTATGAGGTGACGGAGGATGAGCTAGATCGGGCAGTGCGGCGGTTGGCAGAGCGCAACACAGCGCCTGGACCTGACGGTGTTCCGGGCCGAGCGCTGGTGGTGGCTCTGTCGGTGCTAGGGGATAGGCTGAGGCGGCTCTTCACGAGCTGTCTCCGCCTCGGCGTGTTCCCCCTCGGCTGGAAGGAAGCGAGACTGGTGCTTTTAAAGAAGGAAGGTAGGACCGCGGACTCTCCCTCCGCATTCCGACCGATATGCCTGCTGGACGAGGCGGGGAAACTCTTCGAGAGGATAATCTCCGCCCGTATCAGCGGACACCTGTCGCAAGTGGGACCCGATCTATCGGACTGCCAGTTTGGATTCCGGCGGGGACGTTCGACGGTGGACGCCATTAAGCGCGTCCGTTCCCTGTCGGAACAGGCAGTCCAAGAGGAGGGGGTGGTGTTGGCGGTGAGCCTCGACATCGTCAACGCCTTCAATACCATCCCCTGGCAGGCGATCAGGGAGGCACTCGTATATCACGACGTGCCTCCCTACCTGCGGGCCGTAATCGGGGCCTACCTGCGCGACAGGACGGTGCAGTATATCGGTCGGGATGGGGTAGTAGTACGGACGGAGATCTGTTGCGGGGTACCCCAGGGTTCCGTTCTTGGACCCCTGCTGTGGAACCTCGCGTACGACGCGGTCCTTCGCACCGGTCTCCCCCCTGGAGTGAATGTCATCTGCTATGCAGATGACACCTTAGTGATGGCCAGGGGGTCGGACTTCCAGGATGTTCTGCGGCTCGCCGAGCTAGGCGTGGCATGTGTCGTGGGAAGGATACGCGAGCTCGGCCTTGAGGTGGCGCCTCACAAAACCGAGGCGTTATGGTTTCATGGCCTGAGATTAGGTCATGAACCACCCAGCTCGCGACTTCGGGTAGGTGACGTCGAGGTCCAGGTGGGGAAGCACATACGCTACCTGGGCCTCATACTGGACAGCCGATGGCGCTTCGAAGAGCATTTCAGGCGACTCGTCCCACGAGTCCGTAAGGTGGCGGGTGCCTTGCAGCGCCTGCTACCAAATCTCGGGGGACCGCGGGAGGAGGTTCGCCGCCTCTACGGTGGCGTCGTGCGATCCATGGCACTCTATGGGGCACCCGTCTGGTCCAAACAGGCGGGTTCCTCCCGCTGCAAGGCTCTGCTGAGGAGCCTGCAGCGGTTGATTGCCATGCGTATCGTACGAGGATACCGAACGATTTCGTTTGAGGCGGCGACGGTCTTGGCGCGATATCCCCCCTTTGACATCCTGGCCGACATGGATGCATTGGTCTACGACCAAATGCGTGCCGTCGACCGGGATGCCAATGGGGAACCGCCAGGCCAAGAGCCCGAAATGCTGCGGCGGAACGCGCACCGACGTACAATGCGCAAATGGCGCGCACAGCTCTTGTTACAGGGCTGTGCGAGCCAACGCGCTGTCGGAGCCGTTCTGCCGAACTTCGAAGCATGGGTAGGGAGGAAAGGCTGCGTCACCTACAGATTGACTCAGATACTCACCGCGCACGGGTGCTTCGGTGAGTATCTGAGTCGAATTGGACGGGAGGAGACGGCACGATGCCACCACTGCGCTTCCGACCAGGACTCCGCTCAGCACACGCTGGAGGACTGCCCTGCGTGGCAGTCCGAGCGTCGAGACCTGGTCAACACGATCGGAAGAGATCTGTCCCCGCCAGCATTAGTCGCGGCTATGCTGGCGAGTGAGGAGGGTTGGAGGGCAGCGGTCTCCTTCTGCGATGCAGTGATGCTCCAGAAGGAGGCCGCAGAGCGGGATCGGGAGAGGGCCGATCCCACTCGAAGACGGCGGCGTCGGGGCGGCGGAAACACACGCCGCCCTCAGGCACCGCAATAGGGTCGCGCGCGGTCACATCTTGGGGCGATGTGACCGTGAGACGCGACCCGGGAGAGGATGACACTCCCGGTGGCCGGGGGGTGTCGTCGAGAGGGGTGACACTGCCACGCCTCATGCCGCTCTTTACACGGTATGAGGCGTGACACTGTTCCCCCCCGGGGGGCGGACTCGATCGCCCCCGGGAAAGTTCCCCCCCCTTACAAGGGGGGAAATGCACAGAGGATCTCCTGGAGCTTAGCTTTACGCGTACCCGGAGATCCTCATACTGCAGAGGAAGGCCGCCGCAGGGGTTTAGTGGGTATACCGAGAGGGAGTCCCACATAACCGTCCCGCCGACCCCCAGGTGGGAGGGTATGCGTAACGCATTCCCCTGCGAAAAAAAAAAAAAAAAAAAAAAGGTTTGCTCGGGTTAGGTTTGCTCGGGTTAGGTTTGCTCGGGTTAGGTTTAGGTTAGGTTAGGTTAGGTTAGGTTAGGTTTTCTAGGCCTTCCCGTGGCAGGTGGGTCTGCTATCGGGCGCGTCCCCCGGGTGGTGGATAGGGGAATGCCCCCCAGATATGGGGGGTACCGGCTTGCCGGCGCGAACCAACCCAAGGTGGGGTGGTTGCATCATTGAGATGTAACCACCGGAGGGCGGCGGGTCAGTTTGACTCGGCCGCGTTGTTCCCGGCGGGGCTCTTTTGAGCCCGTCTGGCGGGGCCGCGTATCCTAGAGAAAGGGTACGCCTCTTAAACAAACTAACATAGCAAATATGGACAACACACGTAATTTTAAAATGTGTCCCCAGGTGGGTCCCTGCGATGCAGGGGAATCCCACCCCACTGATGATTCTTCAGTGGGCTGCCCTCCGTACTCTGGGGTGGGTAAAAATTGCGTCGTGGGTCAGCAGGAGGCTGCTGGCTCTCGTGAACACGAACTTGGCTCTTCTTCTCATTTTAACGATTTTGCTTCTGGCGACCTGGATTTTATCGACTTGGCGGTGGAGTCACATACCCAGATGGTATGCGACGACACCAACGACCATGGCATGTCTACGGAATCTGATACTGGCTCTCAGGCCAGTCTTATTACGGTGGGGTCTCACTCTGAGACAGAGATGCGTTTCCGACGGAAGCGATCGCTCTCTGGTGGAGCATCTGACTCAGGCACGGAACCTGTTCCCGCTTTGGCCAAAGGCAGAGTGAAGCCTCCGTCAAAGAGAGGTCGGGGCCGCCCGCCTACCACCGGCAAATACGTCGGGTTAGCAGCGGCCCAGGCCAAACTTAACGAAGATAAACGCGAGGCGCAACGCCTCGAGGATGACGCAAAACTGGAAGACCTGGTGCGCCGCCTTCCGCCTCTAAGAGGCTCGGGGGTCCCTGAGTCGCACTTGGAGGGGGCAGGGCCAGCGCCAGCCACGGCGTCCGACCTAAAAAAGAACATCAGAGCGAGTCTGGAGATGGTCACTCATGTGGCAAAGACGTCGCGCAATTTGTGCGGTAAATACGTGGGGAACTTGAATAAGGCTGTCGCGTGCATTCAGGAGGCCGTAGAGGATCTTTCGAAGTGCACTGTCTCTAAGGAGGTAAAAAAGCTGGAGGCGGAAAATTTCATTCTTCGGGATAGGATGATAACGCTCCGGGCGGATATGGATCAAATGCGGAAAGATCTCCGGGAGCTTACCATAAGGTCGGCTTTGTCCCATGGTGAAACGACACAGGTGGCTGTTGGGGAGAAACAGACCATTCGCAGCGACTCGGCCCCGACTACGGTTAGTGGACTCAATGCGGTGCTTGAAGATTTCTCCCACGCCTTGATGGAGCGGGTCTCGACAATGGTTGGAGCGAGGCTGTGCTCACTGGAGGACCGTCTTCTGCCACCAAAACGCATGCGCCCACCTCTGGCCGCGGACAGGAAAAATGATGCTGCTGTCACTTTAATCTCGGAGCGGCCCGAGCCTCCACTGGCGAAATCTGGTTCGGCTTCTACATCCAAGCAGTCCCAGAAAACCTCTTCTTCGATCCCCAATGGCGCCACTCCACCTCCTCGTACGGAGGAGGCTTGGAATGTGGTAGTCAGTAAAAAGGGGAAGAAGAAAAAGAAGCCGGCTCTAAACACTGGCTCAGGCAAGTCGCAGCCCCAGCAGGGCCCCAAGCCGGAACCGGCTCCCCAGCCCAAAACCAAGAAACGGCAAAGGAGGAAGACTCGTGCCCCCACCACTGCAGCTGTAGTTATTACGCTCCAGCAGGATGCAGTGGAACGAGGGGCCACCTATAAGGAAGCCCTGATCAAGGCTCGTCAAGAGGTTAAACTGGCGGACCTGGGCATCTCGGACGGAGTCAGGATTAGGAAGGCCGCCACGGGAGCGCGCATTATTGAGCTCCCGAAGGGGGTCGATAACGAAAAGGCCGACTGCCTGGCTCAAAAGCTGCGTGACGTTCTGGCAGGAGCAGCAAGGGTGTCCAGGCCAATCAAATGCTCCACGATCCGTGTGTCGGGCCTAGACGACTCTGTAGTCAAGGAAGATGTACTGGCTGCGATCGTCGCAAAAACTGGCTGCGCTACGGAGCATGTGAAGGGGGGCGAGATACGCCCTGGTCCGGGTGGCACTGGAACAATGTGGGTTCAGTGTCCTGTTGCGGCCGCCAACACCCTGTCCGCGGCAGAGCGACTTCTGGTAGGCTGGAGCTCAGCAAGAGTCCACACCATGGAGGCACGGCCTATGAAGTGCTACCGCTGCCTAGAGATAGGTCACACGAGGCAGCGGTGCACAAGTGTCACCGACCGCAGCCAGCTCTGCTATCGCTGCGGTCAGGAAGGCCACAAGGCTGCTGACTGCTCGGCCAAGCCCCACTGCGTGGTCTGCGCTGGTGCAGGCAGGGCAGCCAATCATTCGATTGGTGGGAGGAGCTGTCTCCCTCCCAAAAAGGGAGCTCGAAGGGATAAAGCCGGAAGGACCCCGGCTTCGGAAAGGGAGGGTCGGTCGCAAGGCCAACAGGAGGAAATGATAGTCGATCACAATAATGGATAGTGATCGTCTACATTTCCTCCAGGCTAATCTTAACCACTGCCCAGGTGCCCAGGACCTGTTGTTCCAGGCTCTGGCGCAGTGGAGGATTGACTTTGCGGTGGTGGCAGAACCGTACCACATCCCAACCCGGTCCAATTGGGTTGGTGATACATCTGGTACTGTCGCCATCTGCAGCGCTAGCGGCGGCCAACGTCTTTCTCCCAAGGAAAGGAGCCGGGGCTTCGTATCGGCCCATTGGGGGAGATTCCTTGTGTTTGGGGTTTACTTCTCCCCAAACAGACAGCTGGCCGAGTTTGAGGTTTTCCTCGGCGAGCTCTTGGAGGCGGTGAGAAGGGCGGCCCCAATGCCTATTATTCTCGCGGGGGACTTCAACGCCAAGAGCACGGCTTGGGGCTCCCCTACAACTGAGCCCCGAGGGGACGTTCTGCTAAGGTGGATCACCACGTCCGGTCTCGCTCTCCTAAATCGCGGCAACGCGCCCACCTGCGTTAGGCATAACGGGAGTTCCATCGTGGACCTCTCGTTTGCCAGCCCAGCGATTGCGAGACTGGTCCAAGACTGGAGGGTGATGGAGGACGTGGAGACGCTGTCTGATCACGTATACATCCAGTTCAGCGTCCCACCAACCAGAACGTCGAGCGCCCCCTCGGGCCGCCCAGAGGGACCGCTTCAGTTCCCGCGATGGACCCTGTCCAAACTGGACATTGATGCGCTGGAGGAGGCAGTCACTGTCGAGGCCTGGAACCCGGTGCCCACGGCTCCAACCTCTGTGAGCGATGAGGCACTCTGGTTCCGGAGGGCCTTGACTAGTGTCTGCGACGCCTCCATGCCCCGTTGGCACCGTCGACCACCAAGGAAACAGGTGTACTGGTGGTCAGACGAAATTGCGGAGCTACGGGGTGTCTGCGTAACAGCCCGTCGTGCCTCCCAAAGGCAACGGAGACGCCGCCCTCAAAATGAGGTCCTGGAGACGCAGCTGCGGGAGGCTTACGCGGACGCCAGAAAGGAACTGAAGCGGTCCATCTGCCGAGCGAAGGACTCCGCCAGAGAGGAGATGTTGGCCGATCTCGACAGAGACCCGTGGGGACGCCCCTACCGCTCAACACGGGGGAAAATTAGCCGTGGGCCGCCGGTGGTGGAATCGCTCCCGCCGGAGCGGCTGACTGCAATTGTCGCAGCGCTGTTCCCAGCTCCGGAAGGTGAGGAGCATGGTTCGTTCGAGCCCGGACCTGCAGAGGGGGTGCCACCGGTTTCGGAGAGCGAGCTCGGCGCCTCAATCCGAAGGTTGAAGGGGCGCAAAACTGCCCCAGGTCCGGACGGCATCCCAGGTCGGGTCTGGGTGAAGTGCTTGGGACCACTGGAAGAGCGCCTGCGGGAGCTCTTCAGCTCTTGCCTCGAGCAAGGAGAGTTCCCGCAGTGCTGGAAGGAGGGCAAACTTGTCCTCCTTCAAAAGGAGGGCCGTCCAGCCAACTCTCCATCGGCCTACCGACCGATCGTATTGCTGGACGAGGCAGGGAAGTTGTTGGAGCGGGTAATTGCATCTCGCATTATCCAACACCTAACGCGGGAGGGCCCCGACCTTTCTGAGGCCCAGTATGGCTTTCGTGCCCAGCGCTCCACCATCGACGCCATACTTGACGTCAAGGCGTTCACGGAGGAGCAGGTGGCGAGGGGCGGTTCAGTGTTGGCGATATCTTTTGATATCGCTAATGCCTTCAACTCTTTGCCCTTCTCAAGTATTGAGGAGGGCCTCGAGTTCCACGGGGTGCCCCGCTACCTGCGCAAGATCGTGGCATCGTACCTTCGAGGGAGAGAGGTGGTGTGCGTAGGGCGGGACGGCGTGCCGGTGCGGCGCCTCTCATGGTGCGGTGTTCCTCAGGGGTCGGTTTTAGGCCCTCTCCTGTGGAACATTGGCTATGATAAGGTGTTGCGTGGCGCTCTCCTCCGGGGGCTGCATATCGTCTGCTATGCAGACGATACCCTACTCCTAGCCCGCGGGAGATCGTTCGAGGAGGCCACCCGCCTAGCGCGAGTCGGTTCGGGCCTAATAGTTGCCCGCATTGAAGGGCAGGGCTTGAGAGTGGCTCTGGAGAAGACAGAGGCCCTCTACTTCTATGGTCGTGGTGGGAGTCCTCCTGCGGGAGCGACACTCCGCATCGGCGAGGTCGAAGTCCGGGTTGGGTCCGCGATGAAATATCTCGGGCTCTGCCTGGATGGAAAGTGGACTTTCGCCGAGCACTTCCGCAGGCTGGCTCCGAGACTCATCAAAGCGTCTGCGGCGCTGGGGAGTCTCCTCCCTAATGTCGGAGGGCCAGGGTCTACCTGCCGCCGGCTCTATATGGGGGTCATCAGATCGATGGCCCTGTATGGGGCACCCGTGTGGGTGAATGCCCTGAGCGCCACTAATAAGGCGCTGCTGCGACGTCCGCAGCGCGTCATGGCGCGCAGGGTGATCCGCGGCTACCGCACGATAGCTGGAGAGGCGGCGTTTGCACTGGCCGGTTCCCCGCCATGGGAGCTGGAGGCCCGCGTGCTGGCTGAAGTGTATCGGCGTGGCGCGCAGGTGAAGGAGCGGGGTTATGAGCCGGCTCCAGAGCAGGTGGCAAGGTGGCGCCGCCAGGCTCGCGTTATTCTACTGCAGCTCGCATCGCCAAGTGCTGGATTAAGGACGGTGGAAGCCATTAGGCCTCATTTGACGGCATGGCTGGAGAACTGCCACGGCCTCTCTTACCGGATGGTGCAGGTGATGACCGGACATGGTTGCTTTGGTCACTACCTGCACCGTGTGGCCAGGCGAGAGGCATCCCCACGTTGTCATCACTGTGACTGCGCGGATGATACTGCGCAGCATACTCTGGAGATATGCCCGGCGTGGAGTGATCCGCGTGCGGAGCTGGTCGAGGTTATTGGGCGGGATCTCTCTCTGCCTGCCGTCGTCGGACAGATGGTCCGTAGCGCAGAAGCCTGGAGGGCGATGGCCTCTTTCTGTGAAACAGTCGTGGCACAGAAGGAGACCGCAGAGAGAGATCGGGAGGATGATGCGTTGTCCGACCCAATCCGCAGGCGTCGTGTAGGGCGCAGGCGAGCCGCATATGATCGGAACCTGCCGCCCTAGAAGGGTCTCTGGGTGGCAGACTGGGGAGTCTGTCACCCGACAGAGAGACCCATGGTTGAAGAGCGCCCTTGGTATTCGGAGCGCTCTCCAAGAGGGCACCAGGCACATGCCTGGCATCTGGTGTGGGTCACGGTATACGTGACAGTCGCCGCTAGGTCGCAGCAGTTATTGCTTTTGCGGGCCCTGCGACCTGGCCTTAGAGCGGTGGCGAGAGTCCCGGGGAGTTTTAGTTGGTAGGTCCATCCTTAGGATGGGAGTCCAACATAACCTCACCAGCGAACCCCAGCTGGTGAGGTATGCATGAGCATTTCTCCTCGTTAAAAAAAAAAAAAAAAAAAAAGGTTGGGGTGCTAGGTCGGGTAACCTCCTCGAGTGCTCAGTTGAGCCGGTGCACCCTGGGCGATGGGCAGTGACTTCATCCGTTTTTTGGGTGAAGTCACTGCCCATTGGCGAATAACCCGACACGTTCGTTTCTCCACGTGTCCCTCTGGTTTTCAGAGGGCACAGTGGAGGGGCAGGGGCGGGCTCTGTGTGTACTTACACTACCGCAGAGCAGGCAGGGAAGGAATTCCTTCCTTCCTTGCCACCGCCGGGGGGGAGGGGCGTTATCGTCTGGAGTGTCGTTGTTATGTGCTAGCGGCTCCAGACGACCGCGGCCGAGCCTTCATTGGCCGGGCCGAGACATGGAGAGTCAATAAAACCCGACAAGGAAAAGTCGTTAACACCCTCAGGATACCGGTCGGCCTCCTGAAGTAGTAGGCTTGTCCGGGCAAAGGGGGCTCTGCCCGGATCGACTGTTGTTTTTCCCCTACAATCGTGGGAACAGTATGGAGAAAATTTCTAAAAATTCTTCTGCTTCGGCAGATGCCAGGGGTGGCATTAAATTACCCATTGGTGGGAAAAGTAGTAAGGAGCGGGTCGCATCAGACCTGGAGAGCGATTCGGATTGTAGTATCGTTTCGGCGACGGCGTCCGGAGGCGTTCGGAAACGACGTCTGGCTGAGGCAGGTGGCCAGTCTTCGTTGCAATTAACAGTGAAGGCCCCAACGGCCAAGAGGGGTAGAGGTCGCCCTCCACCCTCCTTTTCTAGAGAGAGGTTTGATCGTAAATGCGAAGAAGAGTTGGAGAGGTCTGACCGAATAGGCTGGCGCTCGATTGCCGAGGACTCCCTGTCGGACTCTATAGCAGACGAGGATACTGAGGAGGAAGCCATGGTCGAGGAGGCGATAGACTACATTAAAATAGTCAAGGAATTCTCTGAAAAAGATGGTAAGAGGACCCACCTTGCTGTTGCTTCGGCCAAGATGGAAAAGACGTTTGAAATGCTTCGCAAACGCGCTTCAGCTGTGAAGACAGCAAGACTGCAGGCGAATAATGTTCGCCTGCAGTCTGAGATGGTCGATCTTCGGAAGGCGGTGCAGGAGTTGCGGGATCGGATCACGATGCCGCCTCCTGCGCCCTTAGAAGAAGTAACGCGCGCCATCATGGTCCAGGTTGGGACCATGGTGAGCGCGCGATTTGACGCGTTAGAGGGGAGATTGCTCCCCGAGGAACGCATTCGCCCTCCTCTCGCGCACGACCCACTCCGAGTTGAGGCCCCAGCTAGCCCTGGACCTCAATCAGGTGCTGCCCCCAAACCCCTTAAGGGAAAACGAGGAGAGCAAAAACAGGGGCAACGAAGTAGGAAGCGGACCAAGGGAGGGCCAGAACCCTCTGTGCCGCCTCGCGAAGTACTAACCCACGAGCCACCGAAGTCCCAGCCCTCAGGGGAGGCAGAATGGACTGAGGTGCCGAAGAGGAGGAAGCCGAAGGCGGGGAAAAAGTCTCCGCCCAAGGTTCAACCCAAGAGGGAGGTTAAGTTGCGCCCCCCTCAGTCGACGGCTGTGACACTAACGCTGCAGCCCGACGCTGAGAAACGGGGCGTAACGTATGCCAATGTGTTGCGCGAGGCGACACAAAGGATTAAGTTGGCTGACCTCGGCATAACCACCCTGCAGTTCAGGGTGGGAGTGTCGGGGCAAAGAATCTTGGAGATGCCGGGGGTCGAGTCCGGTGAGAAGGCTGATGCCTTGGCCAATAGGCTGAAGCAGGAGTTTGGAGAGCAGATCCACGTCGCCCGGCCCACGAAGTGCGCAGAGATGCGCATTTCGGGGCTGGACGACTCGGTGACCTCTGAAGAAGTGATCGCGGCGGTCTCCCGGGTTGGTGAATGCCCAACGGCATCCATCAAGGCGGGAGAGGTACGCCGCGACAAAGTAGGACCAGGCACAGTCTGGGTGCGCTGCCCAATGGCAGCGGCCAAAAAGGCCTCGGAGGGAGGCCGTCTAGTCGTGGGATGGTCCTCGGCGCAGGTGAAAATCCTGCCGCCGAGGCCATTAAGGTGTTATCGCTGCCTCTCTCCGGGGCACGTTATATCAAGATGTAAATCCGAAGAGGACCGCAGCGGTCTGTGTTATCGCTGTGGACAAGCCGGCCATCTGGCCGGGCAATGCACTTCACCGCCGCTATGCGTTATCTGCTCTGCGGCGGGGAAGCCGGCGGAGCATTGCTCGGGCAGCGCTGCCTGTTCGGCAGCGCATCCACCGAAGAAGGGAAGGGCTGCGGCTGGCGCAAAGCCTCAGCCGCGCCCTACTCCTTAGAGCCTTGGGCGTCGGACTTGGGGAAGTCCGGCGCCCAATTTTTAGGGCTCGAGATGGCGCGCGCGTGTTCCCGCGCGCTACTCACGTGTAGTATAGGGGAGGAAACGCTCAGTCTTCCCCTCCCAAGAGGCTTGGCCTAAGGGCGTCGCTGCCGTAGAGTGCGGAAGATTCTTCACGGGCACTCGGGCTCTACGGCAATGCGATGAGGAGGAACACGGTGGGGTTTTAGCCGGTAAGAATCCGGCATAACCCGTCGTCGTCCCCACGGCGGCGGGTATCCATGAGGATTTCCCCACCTAAAAAAAAAAAAAAAAAAAAAAAAGGTTAGGTTAGGTTAGGTTAGGTTAGGTTAGGTTAGGTTCCCCCCCAAGGTGTTCGCCTTGCCGTGGCGGGGGGGCTCAGTAGCTCCAAGCGTGCACGGATGCTTGGAGCGAAGCTAAGAACACCACTTGCATGGGGTTTCCATTTCCCCCGTGCGTGAGGGCTCTCCGCACGTCCCTCTGATTAGCAGAGGGCGTAGTGGACGAGTGAGGGCGGAGTCATCCGCACATTGGAGGTGCCGTAGGGCACGGGAAGGAGCGCGGTGTATGCAAATGCATACACCGCCGGGCTCTGGCTGTGCGCGCCCATCCATCAGGGCGCGCCGGCGTGCGTTCCGCCTAGGCGTTTCGAGCTCTCGTTCCGGGCTCCCCGCCCTCTCGTCGTGTCCGCTATGCCGCAGCTGAAACCCGGCTGCGGCATGGCGGCCGGGGCGAGGGGGGGGCGGAGGGGCATGCCGGGGCGGGGACGCGGGGCGCTTAGGCGGAGCGCGTGGTTCGAGCGGGATCGGCCCGATTCCCGATCCCACTCGAAGAAGACCGTGTCGGGGCGGTGCGCACACCACTGGCCCCGACGCCGTCCAAGGGTCACGGACGAGAGCGCCTCGGGCCGTTGAGGTGCCCGTTGGAACGTGACCCGGGATGAGCACCCCTCGGTGAGGCCGGGGGGGTGTCGTCGAGAGGGGGACACTGCCCCGATCCATGCCGCCATTTACACGGCATGGCTCGCGACAGTGCCCTCCGCAGGGGAGAGTATTCTCCCCAGGGAGGAGCCCTCCTCAGTAAGGGGGGGGGCGAGGCAGGGGAAGGGGAGTCCTGGAAGCGTAATCGGTACCAGGTCTCCCCATAAACTGCCCGAGGATGGCCTCCGCGGGGTTTTAGTGGGTAGTTCCGCCCTTTTTGGGGCGGAAGAGTCCCACACTACCACCCTCCCGAACGCCCCGGGAGGGGGTGTGCGTAACGCATTTCCCCGCGTCAAAAAAAAAAACCGAGTTCGTGGGAAGAGTGGTAAACACGCTCTTCCCAAGGGTCCAGGGTAGTCCCTCCGACCCCCCGTCACCGTCGGACCGGCAACTCTGGTCCGACGAGTATGAGGTGACGGAGGATGAGCTAGATCGGGCAGTGCGGCGGTTGGCCTCTCGCAACACAGCGCCTGGACCTGACGGTGTTCCGGGCCGAGCGCTGGTGGTGGCTCTGTCGGTGCTAGGGGATAGGCTGAGGCGGCTCTTCACGAGCTGTCTCCGCCTCGGCGTGTTCCCCCTCGGCTGGAAGGAAGCGAGACTGGTGCTTTTAAAGAAGGAAGGTAGGACCGCGGACTCTCCCTCCGCATTCCGACCGATATGCCTACTGAACGAGGCGGGGAAACTCTTCGAGAGGATAATCTCCGCCCGTATCAGCGGACACCTGTCGCAAGTGGGACCCGATCTATCGGACTGCCAGTTTGGATTCCGGCGGGGACGTTCGACGGTGGACGCCATTAAGCGCGTCCGTTCCCTGTCGGAACAGGCAGTCCAAGAGGAGGGGGTGGTGTTGGCGGTGAGCCTCGACATCGTCAACGCCTTCAATACCATCCCCTGGCAGGCGATCAGGGAGGCACTCGTATATCACGGCGTGCCTCCCTACCTGCGGGCCGTAATCGGGGCCTACCTGCGCGACAGGACGGTGCAGTATATCGGTCGGGATGGGGTAGTAGTACGGACGGAGATCTGTTGCGGGGTACCCCAGGGTTCCGTTCTTGGACCCCTGCTGTGGAACCTCGCGTACGACGCGGTCCTTCGCACCGGTCTCCCCCCTGGAGTGAATGTCATCTGCTATGCAGATGACACCTTAGTGATGGCCAGGGGGTCGGACTTCCAGGATGTTCTGCGGCTCGCCGAGCTGGGCGTGGCATGTGTCGTGGGAAGGATACGCGAGCTCGGCCTTGAGGTGGCGCCTCACAAAACCGAGGCGTTATGGTTTCATGGCCTGAGATTAGGTCATGAACCACCAAGCTCGCGACTTCGGGTAGGTGACGTCGAGGTCCAGGTGGGGAAGCACATACGCTACCTGGGCCTCATACTGGACAGCCGATGGCGCTTCGAAGAGCATTTCAGGCGACTCGTCCCCCGAGTCCGTAAGGTGGCGGGTGCCTTGCAGCGCCTGCTACCAAATCTCGGGGGACCGCGGGAGGAGGTTCGCCGCCTCTACGGTGGCGTCGTGCGATCCATGGCACTCTATGGGGCACCCGTCTGGTCCAAACAGGCGGGTTCCTCCCGCTGCAAGGCTCTGCTGAGGAGCCTGCAGCGGTTGATTGCCATGCGTATCGTACGAGGATACCGAACGATTTCGTTTGAGGCGGCGACGGTCTTGGCGCGATATCCCCCCTTTGACATCCTGGCCGACATGGATGCATTGGTCTACGACCAAATGCATGCCGTCGACCGGGATGCCAATGGGGAACCGCCAGGCCAAGAGCCTGAAATGCTGCGGCGGAACGCGCACCGACGTACAATGCGCAAATGGCGCGCACAGCTCTTGTTACAGGGCTGTGCGAGCCAACGCGCTGTCGGAGCCGTTCTGCCGAACTTCGAAGCATGGGTAGGGAGGAAAGGCTGCGTCACCTACAGATTGACTCAGATACTCACCGCGCACGGGTGCTTCGGTGAGTATCTGAGTCGAATTGGACGGGAGGAGACGGCACGATGCCACCACTGCGCTTCCGACCAGGACTCCGCTCAGCACACGCTGGAGGACTGCCCTGCGTGGCAGTCCGAGCGTCGAGACCTGGTCAACACGATCGGACGAGATCTGTCCCCGCCAGCATTAGTCGCGGCTATGCTGGCGAGTGAGGAGGGTTGGAGGGCAGCGGTCTCCTTTTGCGATGCAGTGATGCTCCAGAAGGAGGCCGCAGAGCGGGATCGGGAGAGGGCCGATCCCACTCGAAGACGGCGGCGTCGGGGCGGCGGAAACACACGCCGCCCTCAGGCACCGCAATAGGGTCGCGCGCGGTCACATCTTGGGGCGATGTGACCGTGAGACGCGACCCGGGAGAGGATGACACTCCCGGTGCGGCCGGGGGGTGTCGTCGAGAGGGTTGACACTGCCGCGCCTCATGCCGCTCTTTACACGGTATGAGGCGTGACACTGTTCCCCCCCGGGGGGCGGACTCGATCGCCCCCGGGAAAGTTCCCCCCCTTACAAGGGGGGAAATGCACAGAGGATCTCCTGGAGCTTAGTTTTACGCGTACCCGGAGATCCTCATACTGCAGAGGAAGGCCGCCGCAGGGGTTTAGTGGGTATACCGAGAGGGAGTCCCACATAACCGTCCCGCCGACCCCCAGGTGGGAGGGTATGCGTAACGCATTCCCCTGCGAAAAAAAAAAAAAAAAAAAAAAAAAAAAAAAAAAAGGTTAGGTTAGGTTAGGTTAGGTTGCGCGGCGGAGGACACGGCGCAGCACACGCTCGAGGTGTGCCCGTCGTGGTCCGAGCCGCGCCTGGACTTGGTCGCGGCGGTCGGACGAGACCTCTCGCTTCCCAGCGTGGTCAACGCCATGCTGGGCGGTGAGGAGGCATGGGCGGCGGTCGCCTCCTTCTGTGAACTCGTCATATCACAGAAGGAGGGAGCGGAGCGTGCGCGGGAGGACGATCCACTCGCGGCACCACTCCGTCGGCGGAGAAGGGGCAGGAGAAGGCGGTTGCACAACCGTCTTCATCCTCCCGGCGGTGAGTAGCGGGCGGCAGGTGCGGGGGCACCTACGCCCGCATTGCACTACTCACCACCCTCGCGGTAAGGGGAATGGCCGGGCACTCACGGTCATTTCCGGGCTCCTCCCTGTGCAGAGGAGCGTAGTAGGGCCCGCCGAAAGGCGGGCGGTCGCCGGTGGGGGACTGGACGTAAAGGCTCTGCTGGTCTCCCAGTCCCCTGCCATCCGGGCGAAGCGGGAGTGCCGCTGGGTTATTTTAGTGGGTATACCGGTGACACGCACCGGGGAGTCCCACATACCCCTCCCGTCCCTCATCGGGGGGGGATGCGTAATGCATTTTTTCCCAGCGCAAAAAAAAAAAAAAAAAAAAAAAAAAAAGGTTAGGTTAGGTTAGGTTGTGTTTATGAATAGCGGATATGTCAAAACCATTGCGGGACGCCTCCGGGCGTTTTCTCCCAAAAGGCCCTTCTCAGGGCCAACCAAAAGGCCCTTTTCAGGGCCAACCAAAAGGCCCTTCTCAGGGCCACCCCGATGTCGACGCTTCGGCATCGGAAGCTAGCCGCGCACCATCTGCGGCCAGCTTCTATAGCAGGGCGGACGACTCGTCCGACTCAGACGTGGAGTCCACTCTGAGTTTGTCGGCTTCTGGACCGAAGGCCCAAGAAGGCGACCTCCAGACGCGGAAGAGGGCCTACATGAGGCAAGAGTCCGAACGCTCTTCGGGCTCTGTCAAGGGTAAGCCCGAAAAGAAGAAGGGGAAGGCCAAGGGTAAGGGTAAGAGCAAGGTCTCACCCCCTGCCCCTGGTGTCATTGCCCACGACATTGGCCTAGAGGACGCCGAACGCCAGCTTAACCTGGCGAGACGTGCGCAACTCCAGCAAGACCTTGAGGAGGAGGTTGCTGCCAAAGAGCAGAAGGCACGCTCCGGTAGGGCAAAGGCCGGCTATGGTACGTCCAGCGTCCTTTACGCGGACTACTCCCTGGCTGAGCTAGAGCAGATGGCTCAGGAGGACCAGGAGGGGATAGTGGAGGTCGCCGCAAAGTCCTCTAATTTGAAGGGGACCTTCCAAAAGGCCTTGAAATGTCGGGCAGCGAGCATGCTCGGCGTCGTCCGTGAGCTGGTGCAGCGCACTGCCACGGATGAGACCCAGCAACTGCAGGCGAGGGTGGATCACCTGCAGAAGGAGGTCTACCGGCTATACGGGAAGCTGGCTGAGAAGCAGCCAGAAAAGGCTCCCGAAAGGCCGCTGGTAGAGGGCGTCACCTCCACGGATCTTGCGGAGATAATCCGCAAGGTAGTTACGGAGGAGAGGGTCTTCACCCGTGCCTGTTTTGCTGGCATTGAGGACCGGCTCTTGCCGGAGAGACGTGTCCGACCATTGCTCGCGGCGGACAAGAGGAAAACGGGGACGACACAACCGGACCCAATCATTAATGCGGAAACGGAGGCTGAGTCTGCTGCCAATCAGGCGGCGGAGCAGGACCTCCTGGGAGAGGACGCCCTTCTGCCCTCCACCACCCCTTCCAAGCAGCCTTGGAAGGAGGTGGTCGGAAGGAAAAAGAAGGCCAAGTCCAGAAAGGCGACACCGACCTCCACCCCTGTCACCATCCCTCCCCGCCAGTCCAAAGCGACTGGCAAGGGGAAGGGGAAAGGTGGGGGGGGAAAGTCGGCCCCTAAGCCCGACACCACTGCTCCCGTCGGCGGGAGGAAGCTAGTTCCTCCCAAAACCGCGGCCGTCGTGGTGACGCTCACCCCGGAGGCTATGGAGAGGGGTGAGACGTACGAGTCCGTTCTGAAACGGGCTCGTACCAATGCCAATCCCGCGCAGCTAGGGATTGGCGCAGTTACCTGCCGCCACACGCAAACGGGCGCCCGGCTGTTTGAGTTCGCGGGAGCCCAAGGCAGCGCGAGCGCAGACCTCTTCGCAACAAAGTTGCGAGAGGTCATCGCGGATGCGGCTAAAGTCGTCAGGCCCGTCAAGACCGTGGCCCTAGAGGTGACCGGCCTCGACGACACGGTCACCAAAGAGGAGGTGGTGGCGGCGGTCGCAGCGGCAGGAAGCTGTGACGTCGCAGCGGTGCAAGGCCGGGCTATTAGGCCCGGCCGCGGTGGCATGGGCACCATCCGTGTCGAGTGCCCAATTGCCGCAGCCAAGGCAGTCGTTTCAAAGAAACGGCTGCAAGTGGGGCTCAGCTCGATTGTGGTCCGGGCGCTTGAAGAACAGCCTTTGCGCTGCTTCAAGTGCTTTGGAATCGGTCACACCCGGGCTCTCTGTCCGTCCGAGGTGGACAGGGCGGACTGCTGCTACCGCTGCGGGAACAGGGAGCACAAGGCTGCCTCCTGTACGGCCGCCAAGCCGCACTGCGTGGTGTGCGCAGCTAGTGGTCGCCCAGCGGACCACGTTATGAGTGGGAGGTCCTGCAAACCTCCTCCAAAGAAGGGCAAAGCGCAGGCGCCAACCCGGCCTACCGCCACCACCGTCGCCGAAGCTTCGGCGGCTGCTGACGAGAGGGGAGCGATGTCCGAATAATGCAGGTCGTACATCGCATCCTTCAGACGAACATCAACCACTGTTTAAAGGCCCAGGACCTGCTGGTCCAGGTCATGGCCTAGTGGTTGGTGGACGTGGCGGTAGTCGCCGAGCCGTACTCGGTCCCCGGCCGCTGGCTGGGGAGTGGAGACGGTTTGGTGGCAATTGTGGCGCGGTCTTCCACAGACTCCCCTCCCCTTTCGCTCTTAGAAAGGGGACCGGGATACGTGGCCGCCGCGTGGGGAGACATAGCCCTGGTGGGGGTCTATTTCACCCCAAACAATAGGTCGCTTTCGGAGTTTGAGACTTTTCTCGATGTCCTCACCGCCGTGGCCGGTAGGGCGGCACCGCGCCAGGTGCTCCTCCTGGGGGACCTGAATGCCAGGTCGGCGGCTTGGGGCGATCATAAGACCGACGCCCGGGGACGCGCAGTAGCATCCTGGGCGACGTCGTCCGGGCTGTCCCTCCTGAATAGAGGGGCAGTCCATACGTGTGTGCGGCGGAACGGGGGGTCAATAGTGGACCTCACTTTCGCCACCCCTGCGCTAGCCGTCCGTGTTGAGGGCTGGCGGGTGGAGCCGGTGGAGACTCTATCGGACCACCGATACGTGCGGTTCGATATCTCCACCCAGGGCCCCCGGGGGATGGCCTCCTCGGGCCAAACCCCGTTCCCACGATGGGCCCTCACCCGCCTGGACCGGGAGGCGGCCGCGGAGGCGGCATTCATCCAGGACTGGCTCTCGCCTACCTGCGATGGCCTGGACGTGGACGCCGCAGCGGCCCAACTAAGGGGGTCCCTGACCGAGGTGTGTAACTCCAGCATGCCTCGGTCTCGCCGTTTGCCTCCGCGACGCGCCGTCTACTGGTGGTCGGAGGAGTTGGCGGGGCTCCGGGCCGCCTGTGTGGCGGCCAGGAGGGCCTTCACGAGGAGTCGGCGACGCGCGACACGAGACGAGGCCAACGAGGATCGCCTCTACGAATTATACGTAGAGGCAAAGAGGGTCCTCAAGTCAGCAATGGGCGCCGCCCAGGACTCGGCGAGAGCTGAGATGCTGGAGGGTCTCGACAAAGACCCGTATGGGAGACCATACAAGGCGGCGCGCAACAAACTGCGCCCCTTTGGTCCCCCAGTAGCCGAGACCCTTGAGCCGACATTGCTGGATGGGGTGGTACGGTCCCTGTTTCCGTTAAGGGACAGTTTCGCCCCACCAGCGATGGACCCCCCGCAAGCGGCGGTCCCGCCGGATGAGGACGTCTCCGAGGTGACGAAGGATGAACTCGAGGCAGCGATCCGTCGCCTCCGGCCCAAAAAGACCGCTCCGGGCCCGGACGGCATCCCCGCAAGGGTGGTGGCCATCGCCTCCACCCAAATGGAGAAAAGGTTTCGGGACCTCTTCAGCGCATGCTTCGCGTCCAAGAGGTTCCCGAAGCCTTGGAAGGAGGGGCAGTTGTGCCTTCTCCGTAAGGAGGGGCGCCCGGCGGACTCCCCTTCGGCATACCGGCCCATCGTTCTGCTCGATGAGGTCGGTAAGATGTTCGAGGGGATCATCGCGGCTCGCCTGAAGGCTCACCTGCGGGAAGTTGGGCCGGATCTGTCGGACGCTCAGTTCGGTTTTCGGGCTGAGCGTTCGACCGTGGATGCCCTGGCCAGGCTCAAAGGCCAGGTGAAAGCAGCCGTGGAAACGGGGGATGGATTGCTGGCCGTGTCATTCGACATAGCCAACGCCTTCAACTCCATCCCCCACCCCACCATCATAGAGGCACTTCGGTTCCACGGAGTGCCTCAATACCTGCGGGGCCTCCTGGCCAGCTACTTGGAGGACCGAGCGGTCCTCCTCGTGGACAAGACTGGCTGCCTTCGGCGATACTGCGTCGGGGCCGGTGTTCCGCAGGGGTCCGTTCTAGGACCACTCCTGTGGAACATCGGTTTCGATTGGCTTCTGCGAGGGACCCTTCTCGGCGGCACGAGTGTCATCTGCTATGCAGATGACACACTCCTCACTGCCCGAGGAGGGACTTTCAGGGAGGCGGCCAGTCTGGCCTCGGCGGGCGGAGGCCTCATTGCAGGGAGGATCCGCCGCCTAGGGTTGAGGGTGGCGCTGCACAAGACCGAGGCCGTGTTCTTCCACGGTCCCCGGAAGCGCCCCCCGCCTGGCGCCCATATCTTGGTGGAGGGCGTCAGGACAGAGGTAAAGACCCAGATGAAATATCTGGGTCTTATACTAGACAGCAGGTGGCGCTTTGGCCCGCACTTCAGCGGGCTGTCAGCGCGCCTTCTGAAGGCCGCGGGCGCCCTATCGTGGCTCCTCCCAAACCTAGGGGGGCCCAGCGCGCGGTGCCGGCGTCTGTACGCCGGCATCCTGAGGAGCATGGCCCTTTACGGGGCCCCCATATGGGCGGACTCCCTCCAGAGGAGGGAGAACGCCGCCGCCATCCGTCGGCCCCAAAGGGCCATTGCACAACGGGTGGCGAGGGCGTACCGGTCGACGAGTTTCGCGGCCGCGTGCGCTCTGGCTGGTACCCCGCCTTGGGAGCTCGAGGCGTGGGTGCTCGCCAGAGTGTACGAGTGGACGGCGGGGCGGAGAGCACTCGGGGAGCGCCCGGCCCTGGAAGAGCGGGAGGCCGTTCGGCAGCAGGCGAGGACCGCAACCGCCCAACATTGGGCGGAGGACCTCGCCGCCGCAACCTTCGGCCGCCGAACACTGGACGCGCTCGGGCCAGTCCTACAAGATTGGCTCGGGCGGTCGCACGGTTTCCTCTCCTTCCGTCTGGTTCAGGTATTATCCGGGCACGGCTGCTTCGGATCGTACCTGCACCGGATCGGAAGGGAGGAAACCCCGTCGTGCCATGGCTGTGGCGCGGCGGAGGACACGGCGCAGCACACGCTCGAGGTGTGCCCGTCGTGGTCCGAGCCGCGCCTGGACTTGGTCGCGGCGGTCGGACGAGACCTCTCGCTTCCCAGCGTGGTCAACGCCATGCTGGGCGGTGAGGAGGCATGGGCGGCGGTCGCCTCCTTCTGTGAACTCGTCATATCACAGAAGGAGGAGGCGGAGCGCGCGCGGGAGGACGATCCTCTCGCGGCACCGCTCCGTCGGCGGAGAAGGGGCAGGAGAAGGCGGTTGCACAACCGTCTTCAGCCTCCCGGCGGTGAGTAGCGGGCGGCAGGTGCGGGGGCACCTCCGCCCGCATTGCACTACTCACCACCCTCGCGGTAAGGGGAATGGCCGGGCACTCACGGTCATTCCCGGGCTCCTCCCTGTGCAGAGGAGCGTAGTAGGGCCCGCCGAAAGGCGGGCGATCGCCGGTGGGGGACAGGACGTAAAGGCTCTGCTGGTCTCCCAGTCCCCTGCCATCCGGGCGAAGCGGGAGTGCCGCTGGGTTATTTTAGTGGGTATACCGGTGACACGCACCGGGGAGTCCCACATACCCCTCCCGTCCCTCAACGGGGGGGGATGCGTAATGCATTTTTTCCCAGCGCAAAAAAAAAAAAAAAAAAAAAAAAAAAAAGGTTAGGTTAGGTTCCCCCCCAAGGTGTTCGCCTTGTCGTGGCGGGGGGGCTCAGTAGTTCCAAGCGTGTAATGCTTGGAGCGAAGCTAAGAACACCACTTGCACGGGGTGGGGCCCCGCTGGGTTCAAACCGCCCCGTGCGTGAGGGCTCTCCGCACGTCCCTCTGATAACCTAGCAGAGGGCGTAGTGGACGAGCGAGAGCGGAGTCATCCGCGTGTTAGAGGTGCCGTAGGGCACGGGAAGGAGCTCGGTGTATGCAAATGCATGCGCCGAGCTACACGTAACCTCCAGATGGAGAACGTGGACTGTCGGGGTATTTGCCCGAGTCGCGTGGAGATAACCACTATAAAAATCAAAAAGGGGCGACGGGTCCGTCGCGGGCGGTCGCGAGAGCGTCCACCCAAAGCGGGCACGGGGTTATGAATCCCACCGATCGGCCCAACCCGTAGACTCACTGAGAGAGACGGGGACCGTCGGGGTATCTGCCCGGGTCGCGTGGAAGACAACCACTCTAAAAAATTACCCTAAATCCCAAGTTCCAGTAGCCCGGCGAGGGGATGCATGGCTGGGGGGTTCTCAGTCCCAAGGGCTACATCGAAAGCGAGTATGGAAAATGAAAACCCAGAAGAACGTATTACCCCAGGCGGGTACCCGCTGCTCCGCAGTGGGAGAATCCCGCCCTGACGATCTCACGACACCTCGTGCCGTGGGAGAGTCAGGCAGCCTTTCCGTATCTGGGGGGGGCAATCTGAGTTCCCATGCCTCCGGGCATGTAATAAATCCGCCGGAGACCGGCGAAGGGGCGCGCACGCCCAGTTTTGTGCGCCCGACTGAGTTAGTGGTGGGAGGACGCCCTCGCACGCGCACGCCCAATACTGCGCGCTCCCAATCCTCGGAGTCCAACCGAAGTGGGGAGCGAAGAGGAGGTGGTCTGAGGCTGCTTATCAGGCCAGGCACGCCTCTTGCATCAAAGAGAAGGCCAGACGGTGGAGCTGACAGCGACGGTGGCGTATCCACCATGTCGCTCTCCTCAGACCCCGGCGACCAGCGGGCGCGAAAGCGTAAACCGCAGCGCCGGGAAGAGGATGAAAGCGACCCCAAAAGGCGCCCTGAAAGCCGTTCGTCTTCTCAGACATCGGTAGAGTGGGAGAACCAGCAGCCCGCGGCGAGTGTCGGTGCGGAGATGCTGGCCGGCCTAGCGGCAGTGGAGAGGGTAGCGGACAGGCCTAAAAGCTCTAAAGCAGACCTTGTCCGCTCCTTCCGCGCGGCATGCGAGGCGATTCGGGCCGGCACCGCCGAGCTCTGCACTAGGGCGGAGACCCGCGACCGGGAGAACGAGGACTTCCGTAGTCAGGTCGCGTATCTCAGCGCGCGTGTGGTGGCGCTGTCTCAAGAGGTTTTGAGTCTCAGAGGTGAGGGGCAGATGGAGTCGGGGGGTGGAAGTGGATTGGGGACGGGCCCGCCTTCCCATCCCACCATATCCGCGAAGCCCCCTCCCGCCAAACCTTCGGAGTCTCCTTCCGCTAGAAAGAAGAAAAAGAAGGACGGGGAGAAGAAGGCGGAAACGCCACAGCCTAAAAGACCGCGGCCTGAAAGGCCGCAGCCTCAGAGGCCGCAGTCAGGGCCCACGAATGGCCAGGGCACCGAAGGCGTGTCGGACTGGAACGAGCTAGCGACGGTTATGAACCGCGAATTCGCTCGCTTCCAGTCTGACCTTATGGCGAGGTTTTTCCCTACGATGGGACAAAGGCCCCCTTTGGGCCAAAGACAGACGCAAGTGCCGGAGACGGAGCCCAAGCGCCTGTCGAAGGCCCAGAAGAGGAGGGCCAACAGGAAGAAAAGGGTTGCCGCCTCGAAACCGGGGCCGAATGCTACCCCTCCCCCTGTTAACCCTGGAGGCCCGCAGGGGAAGTCTAGTGGGACCCAGGGGCAGTCGTCCTGGGCTGAAGTAGTCGGCCGAAAAAAGCGCGGCGGCCAAAGGAGGAAGCAACAAAGGGACGGCGCTGCGCCACTAAAAAAGGCGCAGCTGCCAAAGCCCCCCACCACAGCCGCAATAGTGGTCACGGTGCCTCCCGAGGCCAAGACCAGCTTGGCGGCGGCGATGGAGGCTGTCACGGCCCGAATAAAGCTGTCAGAGCTCGGCATAACTGGCGGGCTACGACAGCGAAGGGCGGTAACCGGGGGCCTCCTGCTGGAAATCCCCGGGCCGGAGAGCGCCACCAAAGCCGACGCATTAGCGAAGAAAATGGTGGCGGTACTCGAAGGCACGGGCGCAATGATATCGCGCCCATCTAAAACGGGGGAGATTAGGGTGATGGACTTGGACGAGTCCATCACCCCCACAATTGTGGCGGCGGCCATCGCTGAAGCCGGCGGATGCTCCCTGACCGATGTCAAGGTCGGGGAGATCAAAAGAAGCCCGTCTCGGCTAGGTACAGCCTGGGTGCGGTGCCCGCTCGGGGCTGGCAGAAAGCTGGCAACCCTGGGACGGGTAATGATAGGCTGGGCCGCGGCAAGAGTCGAGGCGCTTGGGGCACGGCCTCTACAGTGCTTCAAGTGCCTCGAAATGGGGCATGTCCGAGCACGCTGCCCCAACGCGGCGGACAGAAGCGCGCGCTGCTATCGATGTGCTGAGACGGAGCACATTGCCCGTCTCTGCACAGCGTGCACCCCCAAATGTCCCGTGTGCTCGGACATGGGCAGGGCTGCCGACCACCGGTTGGGGAGCAAGAAATGCTCCCCGCCAAAGAAGAAGGGGGGCGCCGCCCAGACGCTCACCTCCCCAGCCCGGGGACAGGAGGAAATGATGCAGGCTTAATATTCCCGCCCCCCAGCAGAATATTACAGAGCAACCTGAACCACTGCCGCGCAGCGCAAGATCTGCTGATCCAAACGCTCGCGGAGCAGTCGGTTGCTCTAGCGGTAGTAGCCGAGCCTTACTCGATTCCGTCCCACCCAAGGTGGTTCGGAGATCGGGGGGGCATGGCTGCAATTTATTGGGCGGGGGGAGACGGTCGCCATTGTTCCCTCCTGGACCAGGGGCTGGGATTCGTGGCCGTGGAGTGGGGCTCCTTGGCCATAGTGGGGTGCTACATCTCTCCAAATATTGTGGGCCTCGCCGTGTACGAGGCCTACCTGGACGAGCTGGCCAATTGCATTCGCGGTTGCGCCCCTCGTCCAGTCATCGTCCTGGGTGACTTTAACGCCCACTCAAGCGAGTGGGGCGACACCCGGGACGATACAAAAGGAGAGATGCTCCTGGAGTGGGCGGCAGAACTAGACCTCCGGCTTTTAAACCGGGGGTCAGTCAGCACTTTCGTGGGGTGGCAGGGGGAGTCGATCGTGGATCTTTCATGGGCGACTCCTTCTGCGTTCCACATGGTGCAGGGATGGAGGGTTGCGGAGGAGGTGGTCACGTTATCTGACCACCGGCACATCGTTTTCGATGTGTCTCTCCGCCGCCCCAGCAGCCCGGTCCAGGATAGCACCCCCCCACGACGATGGTCCCTTAGGCGGCTCGACCGTGACATGCTCGTAGCCGCCGCCAACGTCGCGGGCTGGACTGAGGGAGAGACCTCGCCCGATCTGGAGGTGCAGGCGGCCCAGTTTCGGGACGCTATGGCGTCGCTGTGCGACGCCTCGATGCCCCGAATCGGGCCGCCCCGGCGAGGCTCGGCGTATTGGTGGAGTGAAGAAATCGCGCAGCTAAGAAGAATTGTTCTTGCTGCGCGACGCCGGTACCAACGAGCCCGCCGGAGGAGAACTCGGCAAGCCACAGTTCAGGAGGAGACAGTCAGAGCCAGGCGGGATTACGTAGCCGCCGCAAAGGCGCTCGGCATCGCGATTGCCGACGCCAAAGCCCGGTCTTGGAGAGAGCTCCTGGAGGGACTGGATAGGGACCCATGGGGGCGCCCGTACAAGATGGTACTGGGCAAGCTCAAACCGTGGGTCCCTCCGCTGACGGAAACCCTGGACCCCGAATTCTTGGGAAGGGTGGTCAACACCCTCTTCCCCAGGGTCCAGGATAGTTCCTCTGACCCCCCGTCTCAATCGGAACAGCAACCCTGGTCCGAAGAAATGGAGGTGACGGAGGGGGAGCTAGACCGAGCTGTGCGGCGGCTCGCATCCCGCAACACTGCCCCGGGACCTGATGGAGTCCCGGGCAAAGCGCTCGTGTTGGCTTTGTCTGTCTTGGGGAGCAGACTGAGGCTGCTGTTCAGTGACTGTTTGCGCCTCGGTGTGTTCCCCCTCGAATGGAAAGAAGCGAGTCTGGTGCTCATTCAGAAGGCTGGAAGGACCCCAGACTCTCCGTCCGCGTTCCGACCGATATGCCTGCTGAACGAGGTGGGGAAACTCTTCGAGAGGGTTATCTCCGCCCGTATCAGCGGGCATCTGTCGCGGGTAGGCCCCGATCTATCGGACTGTCAGTTTGGATTCCGGCAGGGACGATCGACGGTGGACGCGATCCGCTACGTTCGTTCCCTGTCGGAATCGGCAGTCCGATCGGGGAGGGTGGTGTTGGCGGTATCGCTAGATATCGTCAACGCATTCGGTACCCTCCCCTGGCAGGCCATTAGGGAGGCACTCGACTACCATGAGTTGCCTCCCTACCTGAAGGCAATAATAGGGGCCTACCTATGGGACAGAACGGTGCGCTATACCGGTCGGAATGGGACGGAGATGAGGAGGGAGATCTGCTGCGGGGTTCCACAGGGGTCAGTTTTGGGCCCCTTATTGTGGAACCTCGCATACGATGCGGTCCTTCGCACCGGACTCCCCCCCGGCCTAAGTGTCGTCTGCTATGCGGACGACACTCTCATCATGGCCGAGGGGACAAGCTTCGAGAGAACGCTTCGGCTTGCCGAGTTAGGGGTGGCATGTGTTGTTGGGGAGATTCGCCGGCTGGGCTTGGAAATAGCGCCTCACAAGACAGAGGCGCTATGGTTCCATGGCCTCAAGAGAGGCCGAGAACCGCCCAGCCTGCAAATCCGAGTAGGTGACGCCGACGTCCAGGTGGGCCGGTACATCAAGTACCTAGGCCTTACCTTGGACAGCCGATGGGGCTTCGAGGAGCACTTCGTGCGCCTGGCCCCCCGAGTGCGGACGGTAGCAGGCGCTCTGCTGCGCCTGTTGCCAAATCTTGGGGGGCCACGAGAGGATGTTCGCCGTCTCTACGGTGGCGTCGTGCGGTCTATGGCCTTGTATGGGGCACCCGTGTGGTCTAACGATCTATCGGGTTCCTCCCGCTGCAGAGCTCTACTCAGGAGCCTGCAGCGGATCATGGCCATAAGAATCGTGCGAGGCTACCGTACAATCTCGTACGAGGCGGCGACGGTTCTGGCGCGTTCCCCCCCCTTTGAAATCCTCGCGGCCATGGACGCGGCGGTCTACGACCAGCTGCGGCATGGCGGCCAGGGTGAAGGGGCGGGGAGCCCGCCGGAACGAGAGCGCGAAGTGCTGAGGCAGAACGCGCGCCGACGCGCGTTGACGGATTGGCGTGCTCAGCTAGAGCTGGGCGGCTGTGCGCGTCAACGCGCTGTCGGTGCGATTCTGCCACACCTCGAAGCCTGGATCGGCAGGGAAGGGCAAGTCACCTACAGATTGACTCAGATACTCACCGGACACGGTTGCTTCGGTGAGTATCTGAGTCGAATAGGAAGGGAAGAGACAACACAGTGCCACCACTGCGCCTGCGACCTGGACTCCGCTCAGCATACGCTGGAGGTCTGCCCTGCGTGGGCAGACGAGCGTCGAGTCCTGGTCGACCGGATCGGGCGGGATCTCTCCCCGCCAGCATTGATAGAGGCAATGCTGGCGAGTGAGGAGGGCTGGAGAGAGGCGGTCTCCTTCTGCGAGCAAGTTATGCTCCAGAAGGAGTCCGCCGAGCGGGATCGGGAAAGGGCCGATCCCGCTCGAAGAAGACCGCGTCGGGGCGGTGCTAATGCCCGCTAGCCCCGACGCCGTCCAAGGGTCACGGACGAGAGCGCCTCGGGCCGTTGAGGTGCCCGTTGGAACGTGACCCGGGATGAGCACCCCTCGGTGAGGCCGGGGGGGTGTCGTCGAGAGGAGGACACTGCCCCGATCCATGCCGCCATTTACACGGCATGGCTCGCGACAGTGCCCTCCGCAGGGGAGAGTATTCTCCCCAGGGAGGAGCCCTCCTTAGTAAGGGGGGGGCGAGGCAGGGGAAGGGGAGTCCTGGAGGCGTAATCGGTACCAGGTCTCCCCATAAACTGCCAGAGGATGGCCTCCGCGGGGTTTTAGTGGGTAGTTCCGCCCTTTTTGGGGCGGAAGAGTCCCACACTACCACCCTCCCGAACGCCCCGGGAGGGGGTGTGCGTAACGCATTTCCCCGCGTCAAAAAAAAAAAAAAAAAAAAAAAAAAAAAAAAAAAAAAAAAAAAGGTTAGGTTAGGTTAGGTTAGGTTAGGTTAGGTTAGGTTGGGGTCCCGTGGCAGGTGGGTCTGCTATCGGGCGCGTCCCCCGGGTGGTGGATAGGGGAATGCCCCCCAGATATGGGGGGTACCGGCTTGCCGGCGTGAACCAACCCAAAGCGGGGTGGTCGCATCACTGAGATGTGACCACAGGAGGGCGGCGGGTCAGCGTGGCTCGGCTGCGTTCGTTTCTCCACGTGTCCCTCTGCGTATCAGAGGGCACAGTGGAGGAGCAAGGGCGGGCTCGGCGTGTACTCACCGTACCGCAGAGCAGGCTGGGAAGGATTTCCTTCCCCGCCACCACCGAGACAAGGAAAAGTCAATAACACCCGACAGTGAAGTCGTTAAAACCGACGGCGGCGGTCGGCGGTATCATAACCGCCTTCAGCCTCCCGGTGGTGAGTAGCGGGCGACAGGTGCGGGGGCGCCTCCGCCCGCATTGCACTACTCACTACCCTCGCGGGAAGACATTCTCTGACTCCTCCCTCCTGGAGGAGCGGCGGGACATCGCCGGTGGGGGACTGGATGTAAAGGCTCTGCTGGTCTCCCAGTTCCCTGCCATCCGGGCGAAGCGGGAATGCCGCTGGGTTATTTTAGTGGGTATACCGGTGACTCGCACCGGGGAGTCCCACATACCCCCCCTGTCCCCCAACGGGGGGGGATGCGTAAAGCATTTTTTCCCAGCGTCAAAAAAAAAAAAAAAAAAAAAAAAAGGTTAGGTTGGGGTGCTACGGTCGGGTAACCTCCACGAGAGCTTGCCGCTTCTCGTCCCTTTGGATACGTCCGGAGGGAAGGGAAGACGGTGGAGCCGGTGCATCCTGGGAGATGTGCGGTGACTTCCCCAAGTGGGATCTTGCTGCTCATCGGCAAATGACCCGACACGTTCGTTTCTCCACGTGTCCCTCTGGTTTTCAGAGGGCACAGTGGAGGGGCAGGGGCGGGCTCTGTGTGTACTTACACTACCGCAGAGCAGGCAGGGGAGGAATTCCTTCCTTGCCACCGCCGGGGGGGAGGGGCGTTATCGTCTGGAGTGTCGTTGTTATGTGCTAGCGGCTCCAGACGACCGCGGCCGAGCCTTCATTGGCCGGGCCGAGACATGGAGAGTCAATAAAACCCGACAAGGAAAAGTCGTTAACACCCTCAGGATACCGGTCGGCCTCCTGTAGTAGTAGGCTTGTCCGGGCAAAGGGGGCTCTGCCCGGATCGACGGTTGTTTTTCCCCTACAATCGTGGGAACAGTATGGAGAATTTTGAAAAAAACAAATCTGCTTCGGCAGAATCTTCTGCCAGAGGGGGCATTAAACCCGTAGTTCATTGGTCACAGCCCGGTACCGCTGACCCGGTAACGGGTAGACTTGTTTTTGAGGAGGACACAGGATCGGAGTTTGACTCCGACGACTCGTTGGTGTCGGTTCCGTCTGACAACACTCTGAAGCGCAGGATCGAGGAATTAGGTGGTCACTCCTCAGGGATGTTGATTCCTAGGCCTAGTAGTAGTGTTGCCAAGAGGGGGAGGGGTCGCCCTCCAACGACGGGCGAGTATGTCGGCCTGGCTAGGGCCAAAGAGGCGGAAAACGCGGCAAAGCGTGAAGAGCTCAGGCTCCGGGCGGAAGAGGAGTACGCCAAGGAGCTGAGTTTGGCGAAGGCGAAGATCTCTCGTCTCTC
This sequence comes from Agonopterix arenella, assembly GCA_927399405.1. NCBI lineage: Eukaryota > Metazoa > Arthropoda > Insecta > Lepidoptera > Depressariidae > Agonopterix > Agonopterix arenella. The sequence goes on along the minus strand of OV656707.1, from coordinate 17,424,801 downwards.
CGAGTCGAGTGCGACGGGGGACGAGAGCCCTCTAGGTGATGAGTTAGGTCTGGTGCCCCGCATTGTGGCAAATGTGGGCCTAATAAAAACAGTGGCTGGAAGGTGTAAGAACCTGAAGGGCACGGACGTAAAGGCCCTAAAAAATGCGGCGGACCAGATCGCTCAGGCGGTGGAGCGGCTGAGCAAGCGCTCCACTTCCGACGAGACGGAGAGACTGCAGGCGGAAAATGCCCGTCTGCAGTCGGAGGTGGCAGCGCTGCGTAAGGACGTGGCGGAGCTGCGCACTCGGATGGCTCAGCCGCCCCAGTTGCCTCTCGAGGAGATGACGCGTACCATCATGGTCCAGGTTGGGACCATGGTGAGTGCGCGTCTCGACGCGATGGAGGGGAGACTGCTCCCCGAGGAGCGCATCCGCCCTCCTCTTGCGCACGACGTACCGCCTGCTGAGGCTAAGTCCGGTGCTCACTCGGGCACTGCCCCTAAACCCCAGAAGGGGAAACGAGGTGGCACAAATAAGGGGCAGACGAAAGGGGGGAAGCGGACCAAGGAAGGGCCGCAACCTTCTGCGCCGCCTCGCGTAGAAACAAACCTTGAACCACCGAAACCCCAGTCCTCAGAAGAGGGAGAATGGGTCAAGGTGCTCAAGAAGGCCAAGAAACCAAAGGCGGGACCTAAGCCACCGCCTGCGGTTCAAAATCCAAGGAGGCCGGTGAGGTTGCGCCTCCCTCAGTCCTCGGCTGTAACACTTACGTTGCAGCCGGAGGCTGAGGAGCGGGGCGTAACCAACGCCAATGTTCTGCGCGAGGCGACGCAAAAGATTGCGCTCGCTGACCTCGGCATAACCACCGTGCAGTTCAAGGTGGGAGTGTCGGGGCAGCGAATCTTGGAGCTGCCGGGTACGGAGTCTGGCGAGAAGGCCGATGCCTTAGCTGGCAAGATTCGAGAGGTGTTTGGAGAAGAGGTCATCCGAGTTGGCCGGCCCATGAAGTGCGCAGAGATGCGCCTTTCGGGGCTGGACGACTCGGTGACCTCTGAGGAAGTGATCGCGGCGATCTCCCGGGTTGGTGGATGCCCAACGGCATCCATCAAGGCGGGAGATGTACGCCGCGACACAACAGGTAGAGGCACCGCCTGGGTGCGTTGCCCGGTGGCAGCGGCCAAAAAGGCCTCGGAGGGGGGACGGCTGACCGTCGGCTGGTCCTCGGCGCAGGTTAAAATCCTGCCGCCGAGGCCATTGAGATGTTACCGTTGCCTAACTCCGGGGCACGTTGTTGGCAACTGCAAAGAAGAGAATGACCGCAGCGGTCTGTGCTACCGCTGCGGGCAGGCCGGCCACCTGGCCGGGAAATGTACGTCTCCGCCGCTCTGCGTCATCTGCACGGCGGCGGGGAAACCTGCTGCGCACTGTTCGGGTAGCGCTGCGTGTACTGTAGCGCACCCACCGAAGAAGGGGAGGGCATCGGCCGGCGCAAAGCCTCCACCGCGCCCTACCCCTTAGAGCCTTGGGCGTCGGACTTGGGGAAGTCCGGCGCCCAATTCCTAGGGCTCGAGATGGCGCGCGCGTGTTCCCGCGCGCCACTTAAATGTAGTATAGGGGAGGAATCGCTCCAGTCCTCCCCTTCCAGAGATTTGGCCCGTATAGGCCGACGCTGCCGGGTATGCGGAAGAATCCTTCGGGGTATCTCGGGTTCCCGGCGTACAGGCGTAGAGATGGAACACCGTGGGGTTTTAGCCGGTAGGAGTCCGGCATAACCCACCGTCGTCCCCAAGGCGGCGGGTAACCATGAGGATTTCCCCACGAAAAAAAAAAAAAAAAAAAAAAAAAAAAAAAAAAAAAAAAAAAAAAAAAAAGGTTAGGTTAGGTTAGGTTAGGTTAGGTTAGGTTGGGGAACCCCCCACAGTGCTGGCTTCCACGTAGCGTTCCCCGGGCAACGTCGCGCCTGACCACCGTAACGGAGTGGCAGGCCGACGGCAAACGAGCACTGTGCATTCATAATCTTACTGCGGGTGTTTATGAATAGCGGATATGTCAAAACCATTGCGGGACGCCTCCGGGCGTTTTCTCCCAAAAGGCCCTTCTCAGGGCCAACCAAAAGGCCCTTTTCAGGGCCAACCAAAAGGCCCTTCTCAGGGCCACCCCGATGTCGACGCTTCGGCATCGGAAGCTAGCCGCGCACCATCTGCGGCCAGCTTCTATAGCAGGGCGGACGACTCGTCCGACTCAGACGTGGAGTCCACTCTGAGCTTGTCGGCTTCTGGACCGAAGGCCCAAGAAGGCGACCTCCAGACGCGAAAGAGGGCCTACATGAGGCAAGAGTCCGAACGCTCTTCGGGCTCTGTCAAGGGTAAGCCCGAAAAGAAGAAGGGGAAGGCCAAGGGTAAGGGTAAGAGCAAGGTCTCACCCCCTGCCCCTGGTGCCATTGCCCACGACATTGGCCTAGAGGACGCCGAACGACAGCTTAACCTGGCGAGACGTGCGCAACTCCAGCAAGACCTTGAGGAGGAAGTTGCTGCCAAAGAGCAGAAGGCGCGCTCCGGTAGGGCCAAGGCCGGCTATGGCACGTCCAGCGTCCTTTACGCGGACTACTCCCTGGCTGAGCTAGAGCAGATGGCTCAGGAGGACCAGGAGGGGATAGTGGAGGTCGCCTCGAAGTCCTCTAATTTGAAGGGGACCTTCCAAAAGGCGTTGAAATGTCGCGCAGCGAGCATGCTCGGCGTCATCCGTGAGCTGGTGCAGCGCACTGCCACGGATGAGGCCCAGCAACTGCAGGCGAGGGTGGATCACCTGCAGAAGGAGGTCTACCGGCTATACGGGAAGCTGGCTGAGAAGCAGACAGAAAAGGCTCCCGAAAGGCCGCTGGCAGAGGGCGTCACCTCCACGGATCTTGCGGAGATAATCCGCAAAGTAGTTACGGAGGAGAGGGTCTTCACCCGTGCCTGCTTCGCTGGCATCGAGGACCGGCTCTTGCCGGAGAGGCGTGTCCGACCATTGCTCGCGGCGGACAAGAGGAAAACGGGGACGACACAACCGGACCCAATTGTTAATGCGGAACCGGAGGCTGAGTCTGCTGCCAATCAGGCGGCGGAGCAGGAGCTCCTGGGAGAGGACGCCCTTCTGCCCTCCACCACCCCTTCCAAGCAGCCTTGGAAGGAGGTGGTCGGAAGGAAAAAGAAGGCCAAGCCAAAAAAGGCGACACCGACCTCCACCCCTGTCACCATCCCTCCCCGCCAGTCCAAAGCGACTGGCAAGGGGAAGGGGAAAGGTGGGGGGGGAAAGTCGGCCCCTAAGCCCGACACCACTGCTCCCGTCGGCGGGAGGAAGCTAGTTCCTCCCAAAACCGCGGCCGTCGTGGTGACGCTCACCCCGGAGGCTATGGAGCGGGGTGAGACGTACGAGTCCGTTCTGAAACGGGCTCGTACCAATGCCAATCCCACGCAGCTAGGGATTGGCGCAGTTACCTGCCGCCACACGCAAACGGGCGCCCGGCTGTTTGAGTTCGCGGGAGCCCAAGGCAGCGCGAGCGCAGACCTCTTCGCAACAAAGTTGCGAGAGGTCATCGCGGATGCGGCTAAAGTCGTCAGGCCCGTCAAGACCGTGGCCCTAGAGGTGACCGGCCTCGACGACACGGTCACCAAAGAGGAGGTGGTGGCGGCGGTCGCAGCGGCAGGAAGCTGTGACGTCGCAGCGGTGCAAGGCCGGGCCATTAGGCCCGGCCGCGGTGGCATGGGCACCATCCGTGTCGAGTGCCCAATTGCCGCAGCCAAGGCAGTCGTTTCAAAGAAACGGCTGCAAGTGGGGCTCAGCTCGATTGTGGTCCGGGCGCTTGAAGAACAGCCTTTGCGCTGCTTCAAGTGCTTTGGAATCGGTCACACCCGGGCTCTCTGTCCGTCCGAGGTGGACAGGGCGGACTGCTGCTACCGCTGCGGGAACAGGGAGCACAAGGCTGCCTCCTGTACGGCCGCCAAGCCGCACTGCGTGGTGTGCGCAGCTAGTGGTCGCCCAGCGGACCACGTTATGAGTGGGAGGTCCTGCAAACCTCCTCCAAAGAAGGGCAAAGCGCAGGCGCCAACCCGGCCTACCGCCACCACCGTCGCCGAAGCTTCGGCGGCTGCTGACGAGAGGGGAGCGATGTCCGAATAATGCAGGTCGTACATCGCATCCTTCAGACGAACATCAACCACTGTTTAAAGGCCCAGGACCTGCTGGTCCAGGTCATGGCCGAGTGGTTGGTGGACGTGGCGGTAGTCGCCGAGCCGTACTCGGTCCCCGGCCGCTGGCTGGGGAGTGGAGACGGTTTGGTGGCAATTGTGGCGCGGTCTTCCACAGACTCCCCTCCCCTTTCGCTCTTAGAAAGGGGACCGGGATACGTGGCCGCCGCGTGGGGAGACATAGCCCTGGTGGGGGTCTATTTCTCCCCTAACAATAGGACGCTCTCGGAATTCGAGACTTTTCTCGAAGTCCTCACCGCCGTGGCCGGAAGGGCGGCGCCGCGTCAGGTGCTCGTATTGGGGGACCTGAATGCCAGGTCGGCGGCTTGGGGTGACCACGTCACCGACGCCCGGGGACGCGCAATCGCACCCTGGGCAGCGTCGTCCGGGCTGTCCCTCCTAAATAGAGGGACAATTCATACGTGTGTGCGGCGGAACGGGGGGTCAATAGTGGACCTCACTTTCGCCACCCCCGCGCTAGCCGCCCGCGTTGAGGGCTGGCGGGTGGAGCCGGTGGAGACTCTATCGGACCACCGATACGTGCGGTTCGATATCTCCACCCAAGGCCCCCGGGGGATGGCCCCCTCGGGCCAATCCCCGTTCCCACGGTGGGCCCTCACCCGCCTAGACCGAGAGGCGGCCGCAGAGGCGGCGTTCATCCAGGATTGGCTCTCGCCTCCCTGCGATGGCCTGGACGTGGACGCCGCAGCGGCCCAACTGAGAGGGTCCCTGACCGAGGTGTGTAACTCCAGCATGCCTCGGTCTCGCCGTTTGCCTCCCCGACGCGCCGTCTATTGGTGGTCGGAGGAGTTGGCGGGGCTCCGGGCTGCGTGTGTGGCGGCCAGGAGGGCCTTCACGAGGAGCCGGCGACGCGCGACACGAGACGAGGCCAACGAGGATCGCCTCTACGAATTATACGTAGAGGCAAAGAGGGTCCTCAAGTCGGCAATGGGCGCCGCCCAGGACTCGGCGAGAGCTGAGATGCTGGAGGGTCTCGACAAAGACCCGTATGGGAGACCATACAAGGCGGCGCGCAATAAACTGCGCCCTTTTGGTCCCCCAGTAGCCGAGACCCTGGAGCCGACATTGCTGGATGGGGTGGTACGGTCCCTGTTTCCGTGCAGGGACAATTTCACCCCACCAGCGATGGACCCCCCGCAAGCGGCGGCCCCGCCGGATGAGGACGTCTCCGAGGTGACGAAGGAGGAATTCGAGGCAGCGATCCGTCGCCTCCGGCCCAAAAAGACCGCTCCGGGCCCGGACGGCATCCCCGCAAGGGTGGTGGCCATCGCCTCCACCCAAATGGAGAAAAGGTTTCGGGACCTCTTCAGCGCATGCTTCGCGTCCAAGAGGTTCCCGAAGCCTTGGAAGGAGGGGCAGTTGTGCCTTCTCCGTAAGGAGGGGCGCCCGACGGACTCCCCTTCGGCATACCGGCCCATCGTTCTGCTCGATGAGGTCGGTAAGATGTTCGAGGGGATCATCGCAGCCCGCCTGAAGGCTCACCTGCGGGGAGTTGGACCGGACCTGTCGGACGCTCAGTTCGGTTTTCGGGCTGAGCGTTCGACAGTGGACGCCCTGGCCAGGCTCAAGGGCCAGGTGAAGGAGGCTGTGGAAACGGGGGATGGATTGTTGGCCGTGTCATTCGACATAGCCAACGCCTTCAACTCCATCCCCCACCCCACCATCATAGAGGCACTTCGGTTCCACGGAGTGCCTCAATACCTGCGGGGCCTCCTGGCCAGCTACTTGGAGGACCGAGCGGTCCTCCTCGTGGACAAGACTGGCTGCCTCCGGCGATACTGCGTCGGGGCCGGTGTTCCACAGGGGTCCGTTCTAGGACCACTCCTCTGGAACATCGGTTTCGATTGGCTCCTGCGGGGGACCCTTCTCGGCGGCACGAGCGTCATTTGCTATGCAGATGACACCCTCCTCACTGCCCGAGGGGGGACTTTCGGGGAGGCGGCCAGTCTGGCCTCGGCGGGCGGAGGCCTCATCGCAGGGAGGATCCGCCGCCTAGGGTTGAGGGTGGCGCTGCACAAGACCGAGGCCGTGTTCTTCCACGGACCCCGGAAGCGCCCCCCGCCTGGCGCCCACATCTTGGTGCAGGGCGTCAGGATAGAGGTAAAGACCCAGATGAAATATCTGGGTCTTATATTAGACAGCAGGTGGCGCTTTGGCCCGCACTTCAGCGGGCTGTCAGCGCGCCTTCTGAAGGCCGCGGGTGCCCTATCGTGGCTCCTCCCAAACCTTGGGGGGCCCAGCGTGAGGTGCCGGCGTCTGTACGCCGGCATCCTGAGGAGCATGGCCCTTTACGGGGCCCCCATATGGGCGGACTCCCTCCAGAGGAGGGATAACGCCACCGCCATCCGTCGGCCCCAAAGGGCCATTGCACAACGGGTGGCGAGGGCGTATCGGTCGACCAGCTTCGCGGCCGCGTGCGCTCTGGCTGGTACCCCGCCTTGGGAGCTCGAGGCGTGGGTGCTCGCCAGAGTGTACGAGTGGACGGCGGGGCGGAGAGCGCTCGGGGAGCGCCCGGCCCCAGAAGAGCGGGAGGCCGTTCGGCAGCAGGCGAGGACCGCAACCGTCCAACACTGGGCGGAGGACCTCGCCGCCGCAACCTTCGGCCGCCGGACGCTGGACGCGCTCGGGCCAGTCCTACAAGATTGGCTCGGGCGGTCGCACGGTTTCCTCTCCTTCCGTCTGGTTCAGGTATTGTCCGGGCACGGCTGCTTCGGATCGTACCTGCACCGGATCGGAAGGGAGGAAACCCAGTCGTGCCATGGCTGTGGCGCGGCGGAGGACACGGCGCAGCACACGCTCGAGGTGTGCCCGTCGTGGTCCGAGCCGCGCCTGGACTTGGTCGCGGCGGTCGGACGAGACCTTTCGCTTCCCAGCGTGGTCAACGCCATGCTGGGCGGTGAGGAGGCATGGGCGGCGGTCGCCTCCTTCTGTGAACTCGTCATATCACAGAAGGAGGAGGCGGAGCGTGCGCGGGAGGACGATCCTCTCGCGGCACCACTCCGTCGGCGGAGAAGGGGCAGGAGAAGGCGGTTGCACAACCGTCTTCAGCCTCCCGGCGGTGAGTAGCGGGCGGCAGGTGCGGGGGCACCTCCGCCCGCATTGCACTACTCACCACCCTCGCGGTAAGGGGAATGGCCGGGCACTCACGGTCATTCCCGGGCTCCTCCCTGTGCAGAGGAGCGTAGTAGGGCCCGCCGAAAGGCGGGCGATCGCCGGTGGGGGACAGGACGTAAAGGCTCTGCTGGTCTCCCTGTCCCCTGCCATCCGGGCGAAGCGGGAGTGCCGCTGGGTTATTTTAGTGGGTATACCGGTGACACGCACCGGGGAGTCCCACATACCCCTCCCGTCCCTCAACGGGGGGGGATGCGTAATGCATTTTTTCCCAGCGCAAAAAAAAAAAAAAAAAAAAAAAAAGGTTAGGTTAGGTTAGGTTTCCCCCCCAAACCGACGCGCTTTGACGGATTGGCGTGCACAGCTAGAGCAGGGCGGCTGTGCGCGTCAACGCGCTGTCGGTGCGATTCTGCCACACCTCGAAGCCTGGATCGGCAGGGAAGGGCAAGTCACCTACAGATTGACTCAGATACTCACCGGGCACGGTTGCTTCGGTGAGTATCTGAGTCGAATAGGAAGGGAAGAGACAACACAGTGCCACCACTGCGCCTGCGACCTGGACTCCGCTCAGCATACGCTGGAGGTCTGCCCTGCGTGGGCAGACGAGCGTCGAGTCCTGGTCGACCGGATCGGGCGGGATCTCTCCCCGCCAGCATTGATAGAGGCAATGCTGGCGAGTGAGGAGGGCTGGAGAGAGGCGGTCTCCTTCTGCGAGCAAGTTATGCTCCAGAAGGAGTCCGCCGAGCGGGATCGGGAAAGGGCCGATCCCGCTCGAAGAAGACCGCGTCGGGGTGGTGCTAATGCCCGCTAGCCCCGACGCCGTCCAAGGGTCACGGACGAGAGCGCCTCGGGCCGTTGAGGTGCCCGTTGGAACGTGACCCGGGATGAGCACCCCTCGGTGAGGCCGGGGGGGTGTCGTCGAGAGGAGGACACTGCCCCGATCCATGCCGCCATTTACACGGCATGGCTCGCGACAGTGCCCTCCGCAGGGGAGAGTATTCTCCCCAGGGAGGAGCCCTCCTTAGTAAGGGGGGGGCGAGGCAGGGGAAGGGGAGTCCTGGAGGCGTAATCGGTACCAGGTCTCCCCATAAACTGCCAGAGGATGGCCTCCGCGGGGTTTTAGTGGGTAGTTCCGCCCTTTTTGGGGCGGAAGAGTCCCACACTACCACCCTCCCGAACGCCCCGGGAGGGGGTGTGCGTAACGCATTTCCCCGCGTCAAAAAAAAAAAAAAAAAAAAAAAAGGTTCCCCCCCAAGGTGTTCGCCTTGCCGTGGCGGGGGGGCTCAGTAGCTCCAAGCGTGTTATGCTTGGAGCGAAGCTAAGAACACCACTTGCACGGGGTCTCCATTTCCCCCGTGCGTGAGGGCTCTCCGCACGTCCCTCTGATTAGCAGAGGGCGTAGTGGACGAGGGAGGGCGGAGTCATCCGCACACTGGAGGTGCCGTAGGGCACGGGAAGGAGCGCGGTGTATGCAAATGCATACACCGCCGGGCTCTGGCTGTGCGCGCCCATCCATCAGGGCGCGCCGGCGTGCGTTCCGCCTAAGCGTTTCGAGCTCTCGTTCCGGGCTCCCCGCCCTCTCGTCGTGTCCGCTATGCCGCAGCTGAAACAGCAGAAGGCTGCGGCATGGCGGCCGGGGCGAGGGGGGGCGGGGGGCCCGCCGGGGCGGGGGCGCGGGGCGCTTGGGCGGAGCGCGTGGTTCGAGCGGGATCGGCCCGATTCCCGATCCCACTCGAAGAAGACCGTGTCGGGGCGGTGCGCACACCACTGGCCCCGACGCCGTCCAAGGGTCATGGACGAGAGCGCCTCGGGCCGTTGAGGTGCCCGTTGGAACGTGACCCGGGATGAGCACCCCTCGGTGAGGCCGGGGGGGTGTCGTCGAGAGGGGGACACTGCCCCGAACCATGCCGCCTTTTACACGGCATGGCTCGCGACAGTGCCCTCCGCAGGGGAGAGTATTCTCCCCAGGGAGGAGCCCTCCTCAGTAAGGGGGGGGCGAGGCAGGGGAAGGGGAGTCCTGGAAGCGTAATCGGTACCAGGTCTCCCCATAAACTGCCCGAGGATGGCCTCCGCGGGGTTTTAGTGGGTAGTTCCGCCCTTTTTGGGGCGGAAGAGTCCCACACTACCACCCTCCCGAACGCCCCGGGAGGGGGTGTGCGTAACGCATTTCCCCGCGTCAAAAAAAAAAAAAAAAAAAAAAAAAAAAAGGTTAGGTTAGGTTAGGTTAGGTTAGGTTAGGTTGGGGAACCCCCCACAGTGCTGGCTTCCACGTAGCGTTCCCCGGGCAACGTCGCGCCTGACCACCGTAACGGAGTGGCAGGCCGACGGCAAACGAGCACTGTGCTTTCATAAACTTTCTGCGGGTGTTTATGAAAAGCGGACAAAATGTCAAAACCTTTGCGGGACGCCTCCGGGCGTTTTCTCCCAAAAGGCCCTTCTCAGGGCCAACCAAAAGGCCCTTCTCAGGGCCACCCCGATGTTGACGCTTCGGCATCGGAAGCTAGCCGCGCACCATCTGCGGCCAGCTTTTATAGTAGGGCGGACGACTCGTCCGACTCGGATGTTGAGTCCAGTCTGAGCTTGTCGGCTTCTGGACCGAAGGCCCAAGAAGGCGACCTCCAGACGCGGAAGAGGGCCTACATGAGGCAAGAGTCCGAACGCTCTTCGGGCTCTGTCAAGGGTAAGCCCGAAAAGAAGAAGGGGAAGGCCAAGGGTAAGGGTAAGAGCAAGGTCTCACCCCCTGCCCCTGGTGCCATTGCCCACGACGTTGGTCTGGAGGACGCCCAACGCCAGCTTAATCTGGCGAGACGGGCGCAAGTCCAGCAAGATCTGGAGGAGGAAGTTGCTGCCAAAGAGCAGAAGGCGCGCTCCGGTAGGGCAAAGGCCGGCTATGGTACGTCCAGCGTCCTTTACGCGGACTACTCCCTGGCTGAGCTAGAGCAGATGGCTCAGGAGGACCAGGAGGGGATAGTGGAGGTCGCCGCAAAGTCCTCTAATTTGAAGGGGACCTTCCAAAAGGCGTTGAAATGTCGCGCAGCGAGCATGCTCGGCGTCATCCGTGAGCTGGTGCAGCGCACTGCCACGGATGAGACCCAGCAACTGCAGGCGAGGGTAGATCACCTGCAGAAGGAGGTCTACCGGCTATACGGGAAGCTGGCTGAGAAGCAGCCAGAAAAGGCTCCCGAAAGGCCGCTGGCAGAGGGCGTCACCTCCACGGATCTTGCGGAGATAATCCGCAAGGTAGTTACGGAGGAGAGGGTCTTCACCCGTGCCTGCTTCGCTGGCATCGAGGACCGGCTCTTGCCGGAGAGGCGTGTCCGACCATTGCTCGCGGCGGACAAGAGGAAAACGGGGACGGCACATCCGGACCCAATCGTAAATGCGGAAACGGAGGCTGAGTCTGCTGCCAATCAGGCGGCGGAGCAGGAGCTCCTGGGAGAGGACGCCCTTCTGCCCTCCACCACCCCTTCCAAGCAGCCTTGGAAGGAGGTGGTCGGAAGGAAAAAGAAGGCCAAGCCAAAAAAGGCGACACCGACCTCCACCCCTGTCACCATCCCTCCCGACCAGTCCATAGCGACTGGCAATGGGAAGGGGAAAGGAAGGGGGAAAAAGTCGGCCCCCAAGCCCGACACCACTGCTCCCGCCATTGGGAGGAAGCTAGTTCCTCCCAAAACCGCGGCCGTCGTGGTGACGCTCACCGCGGAGGCTGTGGAGCGGGGTGAGACGTACGAGTCCGTGCTGAAACGGGCTCGTACCAATGCCAATCCCGCGCAGCTAGGGATTGGCGCAGTTACCTGCCGCCACACGCAAACGGGCGCCCGGCTGTTTGAGTTCGCGGGAGCCCAAGGCAGCGCGAGCGCAGACCTCTTTGCAACAAAGTTGCGAGAGGTCATCGCGGGTGTGGCCAAAGTCGTCAGGCCTGTCAAGACCGTGGCCCTAGAGGTGACCGGCCTCGACGACACGGTCACTAAAGAGGAGGTGGTGGCGGCGGTCGCAGAGGCAGGAGGCTGTGACGTCGCAGCGGTGCAAGGCCGGGCCATTAGACCCGGCCGCGGTGGCATGGGCACCATCCGTGTCGAGTGCCCAATTGCCGCAGCCAAGGCAGTCGTTTCGAAGAAACGGCTGCAAGTGGGGCTCAGCTCGAGTGTGGTCCGGGCGCTTGAAGATCCGCCTTTGCGCTGCTTCAAGTGCTTCGGGATCGGTCACACCCGGGCTCTCTGTCCGTCCGAGGTGGACAGGGCGGATTGCTGTTACCGCTGCGGGAACAAAGAGCACAAGGCCGCCTCCTGTACGACCGCCAAGCCGCACTGCGTGGTGTGCGCGGCCAGTGGTCGCCCAGCGGACCACGTCATGAGTGGGAGGTCCTGCAAACCTCCACCCAAGAAGGGCAAAGCGCAGGCGCCAACCCGGCCTACCGCCACCACCGTCGCCGAAGCTTCGGCGGCTGCTGACGAGAGGGGAGCGATGTCCGAATAATGCAGGTCGTACATCGCATCCTTCAGACGAACATCAACCACTGTTTAAAGGCCCAGGACCTGCTGGTCCAGGTCATGGCCGAGTGGTTGGTGGACGTGGCGGTAGTCGCCGAGCCGTACTCGGTCCCCGGCCGCTGGCTGGGGAGTGGAGACGGTTTGGTGGCAATTGTGGCGCGGTCTTCCACAGACTCCCCTCCCCTTTCGCTCTTAGAAAGGGGACCGGGATACGTGGCCGCCGCGTGGGGAGACATAGCCCTGGTGGGGGTCTATTTCTCCCCTAACAACAGGACGCTCTCGGAATTCGAGACTTTTCTCGAAGTCCTCACCGCTGTGGCCGGAAGGGCGGCGCCGCGTCAGGTGCTCGTCTTGGGGGACCTGAATGCCAGGTCGGCGGCTTGGGGTGACCACGTTACCGACGCCCGGGGACGCGCAATCGCACCCTGGGCAGCGTCGTCCGGGCTGTCCCTCCTAAATAGAGGGACAATTCATACGTGTGTGCGGCGGAACGGGGGGTCAATAGTGGACCTCACTTTCGCCACCCCCGCGCTAGCCGCCCGCGTTGAGGGCTGGCGGGTAGAGCCGGTGGAGACGCTATCGGACCACCGCTACGTGCGGTTCGATATCTCCACCCAAGGCCCCCGGGGGATGGCCCCCTCGGGCCAATCCCCGTTCCCACGGTGGGCCCTCACCCGCCTAGACCGAGAGGCGGCCGCAGAGGCGGCGTTCATTCAGGATTGGCTCTCGCCTCACTGCGATGGCCTGGACGTGGACGCCGCAGCGGCCCAACTGAGAGGGTCCCTGACCGAGGTGTGTAACTCCAGCATGCCTCGGTCTCGCCGTCTGCCCCCCCGACGCGCCGTCTATTGGTGGTCGGAGGAGTTGGCGGGGCTCCGGGCTGCGTGTGTCGCGGCCAGGAGGGCCTTCACGAGGAGCCGGCGACGCGCGACACGAGACGAGGTCCACGAGGATCGCCTCTACGAACTATACGTAGAGGCAAAGAGGGTCCTCAAGTCGGCAATGGGCGCCGCCCAGGACTCGGCGAGAGCTGAGATGCTGGAGGGTCTCGACAAAGACCCGTATGGGAGACCATACAAGGCGGCGCGCAACAAACTGCGCCCCTTTGGTCCCCCAGTAGCCGAGACCCTTGAGCCGACATTGCTGGATGGGGTGGTACGGTCCCTGTTTCCGTGCAGGGACAATTTCGCCCCACCAGCGATGGACCCCCCGCAAGCGGCGGCCCCGCCGGATGAGGACGTCTCCGAGGTGACGAAGGAGGAATTCGAGGCAGCGATCCGTCGCCTCCGGCCCAAAAAGACCGCTCCGGGCCCGGACGGCATCCCCGCAAGGGTGGTGGCCATCGCCTCCACCCAAATGGAGAAAAGGTTTCGGGACCTCTTCAGCGCATGCTTCGCGTCCAAGAGGTTCCCGAAGCCTTGGAAGGAGGGGCAGTTGTGCCTTCTCCGTAAGGAGGGGCGCCCGGCGGACTCCCCTTCGGCATACCGGCCCATCGTTCTGCTCGATGAGGTCGGTAAGATGTTCGAGGGGATCATCGCAGCCCGCCTGAAGGCTCACCTGCGGGGAGTTGGACCGGACCTGTCGGACGCTCAGTTTGGTTTTCGGGCTGAGCGTTCGACAGTGGACGCCCTGGCCAGGCTCAAGGGCCAGGTGAAGGAGGCTGTGGAAACGGGGGATGGATTGTTGGCCGTGTCATTCGACATAGCCAACGCCTTCAACTCCATCCCCCACCCCACCATCATAGAGGCACTTCGGTTCCACGGAGTGCCTCAATACCTGCGGGGCCTCCTGGCCAGCTACTTGGAGGACCGAGCGGTCCTCCTCGTGGACAAGACTGGCTGCCTTCGGCGATACTGCGTCGAGGCCGGTGTTCCACAGGGGTCCGTTCTAGGACCACTCCTCTGGAACATCGGTTTCGATTGGCTCCTGCGGGGGACCCTTCTCGGCGGCACGAGTGTCATCTGCTATGCAGATGACACCCTCCTCACTGCCCGAGGGGGGACTTTCGGGGAGGCGGCCAGTCTGGCCTCGGCGGGCGGAGGCCTCATCGCAGGGAGGATCCGCCGCCTAGGGTTGAGGGTGGCGCTGCACAAGACCGAGGCCGTGTTCTTCCACGGACCCCGGAAGCGCCCCCCGCCTGGCGCCCACATCTTGGTGGAGGGCGTCAGGATAGAGGTAAAGACCCAGATGAAATATCTGGGTCTTATATTAGACAGCAGGTGGCGCTTTGGCCCGCACTTCAGCGGGCTGTCAGCGCGCCTTCTGAAGGCCGCGGGTGCCCTATCGTGGCTCCTCCCAAACCTTGGGGGGCCCAGCGTGAGGTGCCGGCGTCTGTACGCCGGCATCCTGAGGAGCATGGCCCTTTACGGGGCCCCCATATGGGCGGACTCCCTCCAGAGGAGGGAGAACGCCGCCGCCATCCGTCGGCCCCAAAGGGCCATTGCACAACGGGTGGCGAGGGCGTACCGGTCGACGAGTTTCGCGGCCGCGTGCGCTCTGGCTGGTACCCCGCCTTGGGAGCTCGAGGCGTGGGTGCTCGCCAGAGTGTACGAGTGGACGGCGGGGCGGAGAGCACTCGGGGAGCGCCCGGCCCTGGAAGAGCGGGAGGCCGTTCGGCAACAGGCGAGGACCGCAACCGTCCAACATTGGGCGGAGGACCTCGCCGCCGCAACCTTCGGCCGCCGAACACTGGACGCGCTCGGGCCAGTCCTACAAGACTGGCTCGGGCGGTCGCACGGTTTCCTCTCCTTCCGTCTGGTTCAGGTATTGTCCGGGCACGGCTGCTTCGGATCGTACCTGCACCGGATCGGAAGGGAGGAAACCCCGTCGTGCCATGGCTGTGGCGCGGCGGAGGACACGGCGCAGCACACGCTCGAGGTGTGCCCGTCGTGGTCCGAGCCGCGCCTGGACTTGGTCGCGGCGGTCGGACAAGACCTCTCGCTTCCCAGCGTGGTCAACGCCATGCTGGGCGGTGAGGAGGCATGGGCGGCGGTCGCCTCCTTCTGTGAACTCGTCATATCACAGAAGGAGGAGGCGGAGCGCGCGCGGGAGGACGATCCTCTCGCGGCACCGCTCCGTCGGCGGAGAAGGGGCAGGAGAAGGCGGTTGCACAACCGGCTTCAGCCTCCCGGCGGTGAGTAGCGGGCGGCAGGTGCGGGGGCACCTCCGCCCGCATTGCACTACTCACCACCCTCGCGGTAAGGGGAATGGCCGGGCACTCACGGTCATTCCCGGGCTCCTCCCTGTGCAGAGGAGCGTAGAAGGGCCCGCCGAAAGGCGGGCGATCGCCGGTGGGGGACAGGACGTAAAGGCTCTGCTGGTCTCCCAGTCCCCTGCCATCCGGGCGAAGCGGGAGTGCCGCTGGGTTATTTTAGTGGGTATACCGGTGACACGCACCGGGGAGTCCCACATACCCCTCCCGTCCCTCAACGGGGGGGGATGCGTAATGCTTTTTTTCCCAGCGCAAAAAAAAAAAAAAAAAAAAAAAAAAAAGGTTAGGTTAGGTTAGGTTAGGTTCCCGTGGCAGGTGGGTCTGCTATCGGGCGCGTCCCCCGGGTGGTGGATAGGGGAATGTTCCCCAGATATGGGGGGTACCGGCTTGCCGGCGCGAACCAACCCAAGGTGGGGTGGTTGCATCATTGAGATGTAACCACCGGAGGGCGGCGGGTCAGTTTGACTCGGCCGCGTTGTTCCCGGCGGGGCTCTTTTGAGCCCGTCAGGCGGGCCGCGTATCCTAGAGAAAGGGTACGCCTCTAAAACAAAAAACAAACTAACATAGCAAATATGGACAACACACGTAATTTTAAAATGTGTCCCCAGGTGGGTCCCTGCGATGCAGGGGAATCCCACCCCACTGATGATTCTTCAGTGGGCTGCCCTCCGTACTCTGGGGTGGGTAAAAATTGCGTCGTGGGTCAGCAGGAGGCTGCTGGCTCTCGTGAACACGAACTTGGCTCTTCTTCTCATTTTAACGATTTTGCTTCTGGCGACCTGGATTTTATCGACTTGGCGGTGGAGTCGCATACCCAGATGGTATGCGACGACACCAACGACCATGGCATGTCTACGGAATCTGATACTGGCTCTCAGGCCAGTCTTATTACGGTGGGGTCTCACTCTGAGACAGAGATACGTTTCCGACGGAAGCGATCGCTCTCTGGTGGAGCATCTGACTCAGGCACGGAACCTGTTCCCGCTTTGGCCAAAGGCAGAGTGAAGCCTCCGTCAAAGAGAGGTCGGGGCCGCCCGCCTACTACCGGCAAATACGTCGGGTTAGCAGCGGCCCAGGCCAAACTTAATGAAGATAAACGCGAGGCGCAACGCCTCGAGGATGACGCTAAACTGGAAGACCTGGCGCGCCGCCTTCCGCCTCTAAGAGGCTCGGGGGTCCCTGAGTCGCACTTGGAGGGGGCAGGGCCAGCGCCAGCCACGGCGTCCGACCTAAAAAAGAACATCAGAGCGAGTCTAGAGATGGTCACTCATGTGGCAAAGACGTCGCGCAATTTGTGCGGTAAATACGTGGGGAACTTGAATAAGGCTGTCGCGTGCATTCAGGAGGCCGTAGAGGATCTTTCGAAGTGCACTGTCTCTAAGGAGGTAAAAAAGCTGGAGGCGGAAAATTTCATTCTTCGGGATAGGATGATAACGCTCCGGGCGGATATGGATCAAATGCGGAAAGATCTCCGGGAGCTTACTATAAGGTCGGCTTTGTCCCATGGTGAAACGACACAGGTGGCTGTTGGGGAGAAACAGACCATTCGCTGCGACTCGGCCCCGACTACGGTTAGTGGACTCAATGCGGTGCTTGAAGATTTCTCCCACGCCTTGATGGAGCGGGTCTCGACAATGGTTGGAGCGAGGCTGTGCTCACTGGAGGACCGTCTTCTGCCACCAAAACGCATGCGCCCACCTCTGGCCGCGGACAGGAAAAATGATGCCGCAGTCACTTTAATCTCGGAGCGGCCCGAGCCTCCACTGGCGAAATCTGGTTCGGCTTCTACATCCAAGCAGTCCCAGAAAACCTCTTCTTCGATCCCCAATGGCGCCACTCCACCTCCTCGTACGGAGGAGGCTTGGAATGTGGTAGTCAGTAAAAAGGGGAAGAAGAAAAAGAAGCCGGCTCTAAACACTGGCTCAGGCAAGTCGCAGCCCCAGCAGGGCCCCAAGCCGGAACCGGCTCCCCAGCCCAAAACCAAGAAACGGCAAAGAAGGAAGACTCGTGCCCCCACCACTGCAGCTGTAGTTATTACACTCCAGCAGGATGCAGTGGAACGAGGGGCCACCTATAAGGAAGCTCTGATCAAGGCTCGTCAAGAGGTTAAACTGGCGGACCTGGGCATCTCAGACGGAGTCAGGATTAGGAAGGCCGCCACGGGAGCGCGCATTATCGAGCTCCCGAAGGGGGTCGATAACGAAAAGGCCGACTGCCTGGCTCAAAAGCTGCGTGACGTTTTGGCAGGAGCAGCAAGGGTGTCCAGGCCAATCAAATGCTCCACGATCCGTGTGTCGGGCCTAGACGACTCTGTAGTCAAGGAAGATGTACTGGCTGCGATCGTCGCAAAAACTGGCTGCACTACGGAGCATGTGAAGGGGGGCGAGATACGCCCTGGTCCGGGTGGCACTGGAACAATGTGGGTTCAGTGTCCTGTTGCGGCCGCCAACACCCTGTCCGCGGCAGAGCGACTTTTGGTAGGCTGGAGCTCAGCAAGAGTCCACACCATGGAGGCACGGCCTATGAAGTGCTACCGCTGCCTAGAGATAGGTCACACGAGGCAGCGGTGCACAAGTGTCACCGACCGCAGCCAGCTCTGCTATCGCTGCGGTCAGGAAGGCCACAAGGCTGCTGACTGCTCGGCCAAGCCCCACTGCGTGGTCTGCGCTGGTGCAGGCAGGGCAGCCAATCATTCGGTTGGTGGGAGGAGTTGTGTCCCTCCCAAAAAGGGAGCTGGAAGGGATAAAGCCGGAAGGACCCCGGCTTCGGAAAGGGAGGGTCGGTCGCAAGGCCAACAGGAGGAAATGATAGTCGATCACAATAATGGATAGTGATCGTCTACATTTCCTCCAGGCTAATCTTAACCACTGCCCCGGTGCCCAGGACCTGTTGTTCCAGGCTCTGGCGCAGTGGAGGATTGACTTTGCGGTGGTGGCAGAACCGTACCACATCCCAACCCGGTCCAATTGGGTTGGTGATACATCTGGTACTGTCGCCATCTGCAGCGCTAGCGGCGGCCAACTTCTCTCCCCCAAGGAAAGGAGCCGGGGCTTCGTATCGGCCCATTGGGGGAGATACATTGTGTTTGGGGTTTACTTCTCCCCAAACAGACAGCTGGCCGAGTTTGAGGTTTTCCTCGGCGAGCTCTTGGAGGCGGTGAGAAGGGCGGCCCCAATGCCCATTATTCTCGCGGGGGATTTCAACGCCAAGAGCATGGCTTGGGGCTCCCCTACCACTAACCCCCGAGGGGACGTTCTGCTGAGGTGGATCACCACGTCCGGTCTCGCTCTCCTGAATCGCGGCAACGCGCCCACCTGCGTTAGGCATAACGGGAGTTCCATCGTGGACCTCTCGTTTGCCAGCCCAGCGATTGCGAGACTGGTCCAAGACTGGAGGGTGATGGAGGACGTGGAGACGCTGTCTGATCACGTGTACATTCAGTTCAGCGTCCCACCAACCAGAACGTCGAGCGCCCCCTCGGGCCGCCCAGAGGGACCGCTTCAGTTCCCGCGATGGACCCTGTCCAAACTGGACATTGATGCGCTGGAGGAGGCAGTCACTGTCGAGGCCTGGAACCCGGTGCCCACGGCTCCAATCTCTGTGAGCGATGAGGCACTCTGGTTCCGGAGGGCCTTGACTAGTGTCTGCGACGCCTCCATGCCCCGTTGGCATCGTCGACCACCAAGGAAACAGGTGTACTGGTGGTCAGACGAAATTGCGGAGCTACGGGGTGCCTGCGTAACAGCCCGTCGTGCCTCCCAAAGGCAACGGAGACGCCGCCCTCGAAATGAGGTCCTGGAGACGCAGCTGCGGGAGGCTTACGCGGACGCCAGAAAGGAACTGAAGCGGTCCATCTGCCGAGCGAAGGACTCCGCCAGAGAGGAGATGTTGGCCGATCTCGACAGAGACCCGTGGGGACGCCCCTACCGCTCAACACGGGGGAAAATTAGCCGTGGGCCGCCGGTGGTGGAATCGCTCCTGCCGGAGCGGCTGACTGCAATTGTCGCAGCGCTGTTCCCAGCTCCGGAAGGTGAGGAGCATGGTTCGTTCGAGCCCGGACCTGCAGAGGGGGTGCCGCCGGTTTCGGAGGGCGAGCTCGGCGCCTCAATCCGAAGGTTGAAGGGGCGCAAAACTGCCCCAGGTCCGGACGGCATCCCAGGTCGGGTCTGGGTGAAGTGCTTGGGACCACTGGAAGAGCGCCTGCGGGAGCTCTTCAGCTCTTGCCTCGAGCAAGGAGAGTTCCCGCAGTGCTGGAAGGAGGGCAAACTTGTCCTCCTTCAAAAGGAGGGCCGTCCAGCCAACTCTCCATCGGCCTACCGACCGATCGTATTGCTGGACGAGGCAGGGAAGTTGTTGGAGCGGGTAATTGCATCTCGCATTATCCAACACCTAACGCGGGAGGGCCCCGACCTTTCTGAGGCCCAGTACGGCTTTCGTGCCCAGCGCTCCACCATCGACGCCATACTTGACGTCAAGGCGTTCACGGAGGAGCAGGTGGCGAGGGGCGGTTCAGTGTTGGCGATATCTTTTGATATCGCTAATGCCTTCAACTCTTTGCCCTTCTCAAGTATTGAGGAGGGCCTCGAGTTCCACGGGGTGCCCCGCTACCTGCGCAAGATCGTGGCATCGTACCTTCGAGGGAGAGAGGTGGTGTGCGTAGGGCGGGACGGCGTGCCGGTGCGGCGCCTCTCATGGTGCGGTGTTCCTCAGGGGTCGGTTTTAGGCCCTCTCCTGTGGAACATTGGCTATGATAAGGTGTTGCGTGGCGCTCTCCTCCGGGGGCTGCATATCGTCTGCTATGCAGACGATACCCTACTCCTAGCCCGCGGGAGATCGTTCGAGGAGGCCACCCGCCTAGCGCGAGTCGGTTCGGGCCTAATAGTTGCCCGCATTGAAGGGCAGGGCTTGAGAGTGGCTCTGGAGAAGACAGAGGCCCTCTACTTCTATGGTCGTGGTGGGAGTCCTCCTGCGGGAGCGACACTCCGCATCGGCGAGGTCGAAGTCCGGGTTGGGTCCGCGATGAAATATCTCGGGCTCTGCCTGGATGGAAAGTGGACTTTCGCCGAGCACTTCCGCAGGCTGGCTCCGAGACTCATCAAAGCGTCTGCGGCGCTGGGGAGTCTCCTCCCTAATGTCGGAGGGCCAGGGTCTACCTGCCGCCGGCTCTATATGGGGGTCATCAGATCGATGGCCCTGTATGGGGCACCCGTGTGGGTGAATGCCCTGAGCGCCACTAATAAGGCGCTGCTGCGACGTCCGCAGCGCGTCATGGCGCGCAGGGTGATCCGCGGCTACCGCACGATTGCTGGAGAGGCGGCGTTTGCACTGGCCGGTTCCCCGCCATGGGAGCTGGAGGCCCGCGTGCTGGCTGAAGTGTATCGGCGTGGCGCGCAGGTGAAGGAGCGGGGCTATGAGCCGGCTCCAGAGCAGGTGGCAAGGTGGCGCCGCCAGGCTCGCGTTATTCTACTGCAGTCCTGGCGGAGCCAGCTCGCATCGCCAAGTGCTGGATTAAGGACGGTGGAAGCCATTAGGCCTCATTTGACGGCATGGCTGGAGAACTGCCACGGCCTCTCTTACCGGATGGTGCAGGTGATGACCGGACATGGTTGCTTTGGTCACTACCTGCACCGTGTGGCCAGGCGAGAGGCATCCCCACGGTGTCATCACTGTGACTGCGCGGATGATACTGCGCAGCATACTCTGGAGATATGTCCGGCGTGGAGTGATCCGCGTGCGGAGCTGGTCGAGGTTATTGGGCGGGATCTCTCTCTGCCTGCCGTCGTCGGACAGATGGTCCGTAGCGCAGAAGCCTGGAGGGCGATGGCCTCTTTCTGTGAAACAGTCGTGGCACAGAAGGAGACCGCAGAGAGAGATCGGGAGGATGATGCGTTGTCCGACCCAATCCGCAGGCGTCGTTTAGGGCGCAGGCGAGCCGCATATGATCGGAACCTGCCGCCCTAGAAGGGTCTCTGGGTGGCAGACTGGGGAGTCTGTCACCCGACAGAGAGACCCATGGTTGAAGAGCGCCCTTGGTATTCGGAGCGCTCTCCAAGAGGGCACCAGGCACATGCCTGGCATCTGGTGTGGGTCACGGTATCCGTGACAGTCGCCGCTAGGTCGCAGCAGTTATTGCTTTTGCGGGCCCTGCGACCTGGCCTCAGAGCGGTGGCGAGAGTCCCGGGGAGTTTTAGTTGGTAGGTCCATCCTTAGGATGGGAGTCCAACATAACCTCACCAGCGAACCCCAGCTGGTGAGGTATGCATGAGCATTTCTCCTCGTTAAAAAAAAAAAAAAAAAAAAAAAAAAAAAAAAAAAAAAAAAAGGTTAGGTTAGGTTAGGTTAGGTTA